>JASWHU010000787.1:0-19277 GCA_030819815.1 Strix occidentalis | reverse complement strand
CTCTTCCTCCTCTCTCTTCCTCCTCTCTCTTCCTCCTCTCTCTTCCTTCTCTCTCCTCCTCCTCTCTCTGCCTCCTCTCTCTTCTTCCTCACTCTTCCTGCTCTCTCTTCCTCCTGTCTCTTCTCCTCTCTCTTCCTCCTATCTCTTCCTCTTCTCTCCTCCTCCTCTCTCTTCCTCCTCTCTATTCCTCCTCTCTCTTCCTCATCTCTCTTCCTCCTCTCACTTCCTCTTCTCTCCACCTCCTCTCTCTTCCTCCTCTCTCATCCTCTCTCCTCTTCCTCTCTCTTCCTCCTCTCTCTTTCTCCTCTCTCTTCCTCATCTCTCCTCTTCCTCTCTCTTCCTCCTCTCTCTTTCTCCTCTGTCTTCCTCCTCTCTCTTACTTCTCTCTCTTTATCCTCTCTCTTCATCCGCTCTCTTCCTCCTCTCTCCTCTTCCTCTCTCTTCCTCCTCTCTATAACTCCTGTCTGTTCCTCCTCTCGTTTCCTCCTCTCTATTCCTCCTCTCTCTTCCTCTTCTCTCTTCCTTCTCTCTCCTCCTCCACTCTCCTCCTCCTCTCTCTTCCACCTCTCTCCTCCACCTCTCTCCTCTTCCTCTCTCTTCCTCCTCTCTCCTCTTCCTCTCTCTTCCTCCTCTCTCTTCCTCCTCTCTCTTTCTCCTCTCTCTTCCTCCTCTCTCCTCTTCCTCTCTCTTCCTCCTCTCTCTTCCTCCTCTGTCTTCCTCCTCTCTCTTACTTCTCTCTCTTTATCCTCTCTCTTCATCCGCTCTCTTCCTTCTCTCTCCTCTTCCTCTCTCTTCCTCCTCTCTATTACTCCTGTCTGTTCCTCCTCTCGCTTCCTCCTCTCTATTCCTCCATTCTCTTCCTCCTCTCTCTTCCTCCTCTCTCTTCCTCTTCTCTCTTCCTCCTCTCTCTTCCTCCTGTCTCTTCCTCCTCTCTCTTCCTCCTATCTCTTCCTCCTGTCTCTTCCTCCTCTCTCCTCCTCCTCTCTCTTCCTCCTCTCTCTTCCTTCTCTCTCCTCTTCCTCTCTCTTCCTCCTCTCTCTTCCTCCTCTCTCTTCCTCTTCTCTCTTCCTCCTCTCTCTTCCTCCTCTCTTTTCCTCCTCTCTCTTCCTCCTCTCTTTTCCTCCTCTCTCTTCCTCCTCTCTCCTCCTCATCTCTCATCTTCCTCTCTCTTCCTCCTCTTTCTTCCTCCTCTCTCTTCCTCCTCTCTCTTCCTCCTCTGTCTTCCAGCAATCTCTTCCACCACTCTCCTCTTCCTCTCTCTTCCTCCTCTCTTTTCCTCCTCTCTCTTCCTCCTCTCTCTTCCTCCTCTCTCTTCCTCCAATCCCTTCCTCCACTCTCCTGTTCCTCTCTCTTCCTCCTCTCTCTTCCTCCTCTCTCTTCCTCCTCTCTCCTACTCCTCTCTCTTCCTCCTCTCTCCTCCTGTCTCGTCTTCCACTCTCTTCCGCCTCTCTCTTCCTCTTCTCTCTTCCTCCTCTCTCTTCCTCCTCTCTCCTCCTGCTCTCTCTTCCTCCTTTCTCTTCCTCCTCTCTCTTCCAGAAATCTCTTCCACCACTCTCCTCTTCCTCTCTCTTCCTCCTCTCTTTTCCCTCATCTCTTTTCCTCCTCACTCTTCCTCCTCTCTCTTCCTCCTCTCTCTTCCTCCTCTCTCCTCCTCCTCTCTCATCTACCTCTCTCTTCCTCCTCTTTCTTCCTCCTCTCTCTTCCTCCTCTCTCTTCCAGCAATCTCTTCCACCACTCTCCTCTACCTCTCTCTTCCTACTCTCTTTTCCTCGTCTCTCTTCCTCGTCTCTCTTCCTCCTCTCTCTTCCTCCGATCTCTTCCTCCGATCTCTTCCTCCACTCTCCTGTTCCTCTCTCTTCCTCCTCTCTTTTCCTCCTCTCTCTTCCTCCTCTCTCCTCCTCCTCTCTCATCTTCCTCTCTCTTCCTCCTCTTTCTTCCTCCTCTCTCTTACTCCTCTCTCTTCCTCCTCTGTCTTCCAGCAATCTCTTCCACCACTCTCCTCTTCCTCTCTCTTCCTCCTCTCTCTTCCTCCTCTCTCTTCCTCCTCTCTCTTCCTCCTCTCTCTTCCTCCTCTCTCTTCCTCCAATCCCTTCCTCCACTCTCCTGTTCCTCTCTCTTCCTCCTCTCTCTTCCTCCTCTCTCTTCCTCCTCTCTATTACTCCTCTCTCTTCCTCCTCTCTCCTCCTCTCTCGTCTTCCTCTCTCTTTAGCCTCTCTCTTCCTCCTCTCTCTTCCTTCTCTCTCTTCCTCCTCTCTCTTCCTCCTCTCTCCTCCTGCTCTCTCTTCCTCCTCTCTCTTCCTCCACTCTCTTCCAGCAATCTTTCCACCACTCTCCTCTTCCTCTCTCTTCCTCCTCTCTCTTTCTCCTCTCTCTTCCTCATCTCTCCTCTTCCTCTCTCTTCCTCCTCTCTCTTTCTCCTCTGTCTTCCTCCTCTCTCTTACTTCTCTTTCTTTATCCTCTCTCTTCATCCGCTCTCTTCCTCCTCTCCCCTCTTCCTCTCTCTTCCTCCTCTCTATAACTCCTGTCTGTTCCTCCTCTCGCTTCCTCCTCTCTATTCCTCCTCTCTCTTCCTCCTCTCTCTTCCTTCTCTCTCCTCCTCCACTCTCCTCCTCCTCTCTCTTCCACCTCTCTCCTCCACCTCTCTCCTCTTCCTCTCTCTTCCTCCTCTCTCTTCCTCCTCTGTCTTCCTCCTCTCTCTTACTTCTCTCTCTTTATCCTCTCTCTTCATCTGCTCTCTTCCTTCTCTCTCCTCCTCCTCTCTCTTCCTCCTCTCTATTACTCCTGTCTGTTCCTCCTCTCGCTTCCTCCTCTCTATTCCTCCATTCTCTTCCTCCTCTCTCTTCCTCCTGTCTCTTCCTCCTCGCTCTTCCTCCTATCTCTTCCTCCTGTCTCTTCCTCCTCTCTCCTCCTCCTCTCTCTTCCTTCTCCCTCCTCCTCCTCTCTCCTCCTCCTCTCTCTTCCTCCTCTCTCTTCCTTCTCTCTCCTCTTCCTCTCTCTTCCTCCTCTCTCTTCCTCCTCTCTCTTCCTCTTCTCTCTTCCTCCTCTCTCTTCCTCCTCTCTTTTCCTCCTCTCTCTTCCTCCTCTCTTTTCCTCCTCTCTCTTCCTCCTCTCTCCTCCTCCTCTCTCATCTTCCTCTCTCTTCCTCCTCTTTCTTCCTCCTCTCTCTTCCTCCTCTCTCTTCCTCCTCTGTCTTCCAGCAATCTCTTCCACCACTCTCCTCTTCCTCTCTCTTCCTCCTCTCTCTTCCTCCAATCCCTTCCTCCACTCTCCTGTTCCTCTCTCTTCCTCCTCTCTCTTCCTCCTCTCTCTTCCTCCTCTCTCCTACTCCTCTCTCTTCCTCCTCTCTCCTCCTGTCTCGTCTTCCACTCTCTTCCGCCTCTCTCTTCCTCCTCTCTCTTCCTCCTCTCTCTTCCTCCTCTCTCCTCCTGCTCTCTCTTCCTCCTTTCTCTTCCTCCTCTCTCTTCCAGAAATCTCTTCCACCACTCTCCTCTTCCTCTCTCTTCCTCCTCTCTTTTCCCTCATCTCTTTTCCTCCTCACTCTTCCTCCTCTCTCTTCCTCCTCTCTCTTCCTCCTCTCTCCTCCTCCTCTCTCATCTTCCTCTCTCTTCCTCCTCTTTCTTCCTCCTAGCTCTTCCTCCTCTCTCTTCCAGCAATCTCTTCCACCACTCTCCTCTTCCTCTCTCTTCCTACTCTCTTTTCCTCGTCTCTCTTCCTCGTCTCTCTTCCTCCTCTCTCTTCCTCCGATCTCTTCCTCCGATCTCTTCCTCCACTCTCCTGTTCCTCTCTCTTCATCCTCTCTTTTCCTCCTCTCTCTTCCTCCTCTCTCCTCCTCCTCTCTCTTCCTCCTCTCTCATCCTTCTCTCTCCTCTTCCTCTCTCTTCCTCCTCTCTCTTTCTCCTCTCTCTTCCTCATCTCTCCTCTTCCTCTCTCTTCCTCCACTCTCTTTCTCCTCTGTCTTCCTCCTCTCTCTTACTTCTCTCTCTTTATCCTCTCTCTTCATCCGCTCTCCTCCTCCTCTCTCCTCTTCCTCTCTCTTCCTCCTCTCTATAACTCCTGTCTGTTCCTCCTCTCGCTTCCTCCTCTCTATTCCTCCTCTCTCTTCCTCCTCTCTCTTCCTTCTCTCTCCTCCTCCACTCTCCTCCTCCTCTCTCTTCCACCTCTCTCCTCCACCTCTCTCCTCTTCCTCTCTCTTCCTCCTCTCTCCTCTTCCTCTCTCTTCCTCCTCTCTCTTCCTTCTCTCTCTTCCTCCTCTCTCTTCCTCCTCTCTCCTCCTGCTCTCTCTTCCTCCTCTCTCTTCCTCCACTCTCTTCCAGCAATCTCTTCCACCACTCTCCTCTTCCTCTCTGTTCCTCCTCTCTTTTCCTCCTCTGTCTTACTCCTCTCTCTTCCTCCTCTCTCCTCCTCCTCTCTCTTCCTCCTCTCTCTTCCTCCTCTCTCTTCCTCCAAGCTCTTCCTCCACTCTCCTGTTCCTCTCTCTTCCTCCTCTCTCTTCCTCCTCTCTCCCCCTCCTCTCTCTTCCTCCTCTATCCTCCTCTCTCCTCTTCCTCTCTCTTCCGCCTCTCTCTTCCTCCTCTCTCTTCCCCCTCTCTCTTCCTCCTCTCTCCTCCTGCTCTCTCTTCCTCCTCTCTCTTCCTCCTCTGTCTTCCAGCAATCTCTTCCACCACTCTCCTCTTCCTCTCTCTTCCTCCTCTCTTTTCCTCCTCTCTCTTCCTCCTCTCTCTTCCTCCTCTCTCTTCCTCCTCTCTCTTCCTCCAATCCCTTCCTCCACTCTCCTGTTCCTCTCTCCTACTCCTCTCTCTTCCTCCTCTCTCCTCCTGTCTCGTCTTCCACTCTCTTCCGCCTCTCTCTTCCTCCTCTCTCTTCCTCCTCTCTCTTCCTCCTCTCTCCTCCTGCTCTCTCTTCCTCCTTTCTCTTCCTCCTCTCTCTTCCAGAAATCTCTTCCACCACTCTCCTCTTCCTCTCTCTTCCTCCTCTCTTTTCCCTCATCTCTTTTCCTCCTCACTCTTCCTCCTCTCTCTTCCTCCTCTCTCTTCCTCCTCTCTCCTCCTCCTCTCTCATCTTCCTCTCTCTTCCTCCTCTTTCTTCCTCCTCTCTCTTCCTCCTCTCTCTTCCAGCAATCTCTTCCACCACTCTCCTCTTCCTCTCTCTTCCTACTCTCTTTTCCTCGTCTCTCTTCCTCGTCTCTCTTCCTCCACTCTCCTGTTCCTCTCTCTTCCTCCGATCTCTTCCTCCACTCTCCTGTTCCTCTCTCTTCCTCCTCTCTTTTCCTCCTCTCTCTTCCTCCTCTCTCCTCCTCCTATCTCATCTTCCTTTCTCTTCCTCCTCTTTCTTCCTCCTCTCTCTTACTCCTCTCTCTTCCTCCTCTGTCTTCCAGCAATCTCTTCCACCACTCTCCTCTTCCTCTCTCTTCCTCCTCTCTCTTCCTCCTCTCTCTTCCTCCTCTCTCTTCCTCCTCTCTCTTCCTCCAATCACTTCCTCCACACTCCTGTTCCTCTCTCTTCCTCCTCTCTCTTCCTCCTCTCTCTTCCTCCTCTCTATTACTCCTCTCTCTTCCTCCTCTCTCCTCCTCTCTCGTCTTCCTCTCTCTTTAGCCTCTCTCTTCCTCCTCTCTCTTCCTTCTCTCTCTTCCTCCTCTCTCTTCCTCCTCTCTCCTCCTGCTCTCTCTTCCTCCTCTCTCTTCCTCCACTCTCTTCCAGCAATCTTTCCACCACTCTCCTCTTCCTCTCTCTTCCTCCTCTCTTTTCCTCCTCTGTCTTACTCCTCTCTCTTCCTCCTCTCTCCTCCTCCTCACTCTTCCTCCTCTCTCTTCCTCCTCTCTCTTCCTCCAAGCTCTTCCTCCACTCTCCTGTTCCTCTCTCTTCCTCCTGTCTCTTCCTCCTCTCTCCCCCTCCTCTCTCTTCCTCCTCTCTCCTCCTCTCTCCTCTTCCTCTCTCTTCCGCCTCTCTCTTCCTCCTCTCTCTTCCCCCTCTCTCTTCCTCCTCTCTCCTCCTGCTCTCTCTTCCTCCTCTCTCTTCCTCCTCTCTCTTTCTCCTCTCTCTTCCTCCTCTCTGTTCCTTCTCTCTGCTTCTCCTCTCTCCTCCTCCTCTCTCTTCCTCCTCTCTCCTCCTGCTCTCCCTTCCTCCTCTCTCTTCCTCCACTCTCTTCCAGCAATCTCTTCCACCACTCTCCTCTTCCTCTCTCTTCCTCCTCTCTTTTCCTCCTCTGTCTTACTCCTCTCTCTTCCTCCTCTCTCCTCCTCCTCTCTCTTCCTCCTCTCTCTTCCTCCTCTCTCTTCCTCCAAGCTCTTCCTCCACTCTCCTGTTCCTCTCTCTTCCTCCTCTCTCTTCCTCCTCTCTCCCCCTCCTCTCTCTTCCTCCTCTATCCTCCTCTCTCCTCTTCCTCTCTCTTCCGCCTCTCTCTTCCTCCTCTCTCTTCCCCCTCTCTCTTCCTCCTCTCTCCTCCTGCTCTCTCTTCCTCCTCTCTCTTCCTCCTCTGTCTTCCAGTAATCTCTTCCACCACTCTCCTCTTCCTCTCTCTTCCTCCTCTCTTTTCCTCCTCTCTCTTCCTCCTCTCTCTTCCTCCTCTCTCTTCCTCCTCTCTCTTCCTCCAATCCCTTCCTCCACTCTCCTGTTCCTCTCTCCTACTCCTCTCTCTTCCTCCTCTCTCCTCCTGTCTCGTCTTCCACTCTCTTCCGCCTCTCTCTTCCTCCTCTCTCTTCCTCCTCTCTCTTCCTCCTCTCTCCTCCTGCTCTCTCTTCCTCCTTTCTCTTCCTCCTCTCTCTTCCAGAAATCTCTTCCACCACTCTCCTCTTCCTCTCTCTTCCTCCTCTCTTTTCCCTCATCTCTTTTCCTCCTCACTCTTCCTCCTCTCTCTTCCTCCTCTCTCTTCCTCCTCTCTCCTCCTCCTCTCTCATCTTCCTCTCTCTTCCTCCTCTTTCTTCCTCCTCTCTCTTCCTCCTCTCTCTTCCAGCAATCTCTTCCACCACTCTCCTCTTCCTCTCTCTTCCTACTCTCTTTTCCTCGTCTCTCTTCCTCGTCTCTCTTCCTCCACTCTCCTGTTCCTCTCTCTTCCTCCGATCTCTTCCTCCACTCTCCTGTTCCTCTCTCTTCCTCCTCTCTTTTCCTCCTCTCTCTTCCTCCTCTCTCCTCCTCCTATCTCATCTTCCTCTCTCTTCCTCCTCTTTCTTCCTCCTCTCTCTTACTCCTCTCTCTTCCTCCTCTGTCTTCCAGCAATCTCTTCCACCACTCTCCTCTTCCTCTCTCTTCCTCCTCTCTCTTCCTCCTCTCTCTTCCTCCTCTCTATTACTCCTCTCTCTTCCTCCAATCACTTCCTCCACACTCCTGTTCCTCTCTCTTCCTCCTCTCTCTTCCTCCTCTCTCTTCCTCCTCTCTATTACTCCTCTCTCTTCCTCCTCTCTCCTCCTCTCTCGTCTTCCTCTCTCTTTAGCCTCTCTCTTCCTCCTCTCTCTTCCTTCTCTCTCTTCCTCCTCTCTCTTCCTCCTCTCTCCTCCTGCTCTCTCTTCCTCCTCTCTCTTCCTCCACTCTCTTCCAGCAATCTTTCCACCACTCTCCTCTTCCTCTCTCTTCCTCCTCTCTTTTCCTCCTCTGTCTTACTCCTCTCTCTTCCTCCTCTCTCCTCCTCCTCACTCTTCCTCCTCTCTCTTCCTCCTCTCTCTTCCTCCAAACTCTTCCTCCACTCTCCTGTTCCTCTCTCTTCCTCCTGTCTCTTCCTCCTCTCTCCCCCACCTCTCTCTTCCTCCTCTCTCCTCCTCTCTCCTCTTCCTCTCTCTTCCGCCTCTCTCTTCCTCCTCTCTCTTCCCCCTCTCTCTTCCTCCTCTCTCCTCCTGCTCTCTCTTCCTCCTCTCTCTTCCTCCTCTCTCTTTCTCCTCTCTCTTCCTCCTCTCTGTTCCTTCTCTCTGCTTCTCCTCTCTCCTCCTCCTCTCTCTTCCTCCTCTCTCATCCTTCTCTCTCCTCTTCCTCTCTCTTCCTCCTATCTCTTTCTCCTCTCTCTTCCTCATCTCTCCTCTTCCTCTCTCTTCCTCCTCTCTTTTTCTCCTCTGTCTTCCTCCTCTCTCTTACTTCTCTTTCTTTATCCTCTCTCTTCATCCGCTCTCTTCCTCCTCTCCCCTCTTCCTCTCTCTTCCTCCTCTCTATAACTCCTGTCTGTTCCTCCTCTCGCTTCCTCCTCTCTATTCCTCCTCTCTCTTCCTCCTCTCTCTTCCTTCTCTCTCCTCCTCCACTCTCCTCCTCCTCTCTCTTCCACCTCTCTCCTCCACCTCTCTCCTCTTCCTCTCTCTTCCTCCTCTCTCTTCCTCCTCTGTCTTCCTCCTCTCTCTTACTTCTCTCTCTTTATCCTCTCTCTTCATCTGCTCTCTTCCTTCTCTCTCCTCTTCCTCTCTCTTCCTCCTCTCTATTACTCCTGTCTGTTCCTCCTCTCGCTTCCTCCTCTCTATTCCTCCATTCTCTTCCTCCTCTCTCTTCCTCCTCTCTCTTCCTCTTCTCTCTTCCTCCTCTCTCTTCCTCCTGTCTCTTCCTCCTCTCTCTTCCTCCTCTCTCTTCCTCCTCTCTCATCCTCCTCTCTCTTCCTTCTCCCTCCTCCTCCTCTCTCCTCCTCCTCTCTCTTCCTCCTCTCTCTTCCTTCTCTCTCCTCTTCCTCTCTCTTCCTCCTCTCTCTTCCTCCTCTCTCTTCCTCTTCTCTCTTCCTCCTCTCTCTTCCTCCTCTCTTTTCCTCCTCTCTCTTCCTCCTCTCTTTTCCTCCTCTCTCTTCCTCCTCTCTCCTCCTCCTCTCTCATCTTCCTCTCTCTTCCTCCTCTTTCTTCCTCCTCTCTCTTCCTCCTCTCTCTTCCTCCTCTGTCTTCCAGCAATCTCTTCCACCACTCTCCTCTTCCTCTCTCTTCCTCCTCTCTCTTCCTCCAATCCCTTCCTCCACTCTCCTGTTCCTCTCTCTTCCTCCTCTCTCTTCCTCCTCTCTCTTCCTCCTCTCTCCTACTCCTCTCTCTTCCTCCTCTCTCCTCCTGTCTCGTCTTCCACTCTCTTCCGCCTCTCTCTTCCTCCTCTCTCTTCCTCCTCTCTCTTCCTCCTCTCTCCTCCTGCTCTCTCTTCCTCCTTTCTCTTCCTCCTCTCTCTTCCAGAAATATCTTCCACCACTCTCCTCTTCCTCTCTCTTCCTCCTCTCTTTTCCCTCATCTCTTTTCCTCCTCACTCTTCCTCCTCTCTCTTCCTCCTCTCTCTTCCTCCTCTCTCCTCCTCCTCTCTCATCTTCCTCTCTCTTCCTCCTCTTTCTTCCTCCTCTCTCTTCCTCCTCTCTCTTCCAGCAATCTCTTCCACCACTCTCCTCTTCCTCTCTCTTCCTACTCTCTTTTCCTCGTCTCTCTTCCTCGTCTCTCTTCCTCCTCTCTCTTCCTCCGATCTCTTCCTCCGATCTCTTCCTCCACTCTCCTGTTCCTCTCTCTTCATCCTCTCTTTTCCTCCTCTCTCTTCCTCCTCTCTCCTCCTCCTCTCTCTTCCTCCTCTCTCATCCTTCTCTCTCCTCTTCCTCTCTCTTCCTCCTCTCTCTTTCTCCTCTCTCTTCCTCATCTCTCCTCTTCCTCTCTCTTCCTCCTCTCTCTTTCTCCTCTGTCTTCCTCCTCTCTCTTACTTCTCTCTCTTTATCCTCTCTCTTCATCCGCTCTCTTCCTCCTCTCTCCTCTTCCTCTCTCTTCCTCCTCTCTATAACTCCTGTCTGTTCCTCCTCTCGCTTCCTCCTCTCTATTCCTCCTCTCTCTTCCTCCTCTCTCTTCCTTCTCTCTCCTCCTCCACTCTCCTCCTCCTCTCTCTTCCACCTCTCTCCTCCACCTCTCTCCTCTTCCTCTCTCTTCCTCCTCTCTCCTCTTCCTCTCTCTTCCTCCTCTCTCTTCCTTCTCTCTCTTCCTCCTCTCTCTTCCTCCTCTCTCCTCCTGCTCTCTCTTCCTCCTCTCTCTTCCTCCACTCTCTTCCAGCAATCTCTTCCACCACTCTCCTCTTCCTCTCTCTTCCTCCTCTCTTTTCCTCCTCTGTCTTACTCCTCTCTCTTCCTCCTCTCTCCTCCTCCTCTCTCTTCCTCCTCTCTCTTCCTCCTCTCTCTTCCTCCAAGCTCTTCCTCCACTCTCCTGTTCCTCTCTCTTCCTCCTCTCTCTTCCTCCTCTCTCCCCCTCCTCTCTCTTCCTCCTCTATCCTCCTCTCTCCTCTTCCTCTCTCTTCCGCCTCTCTCTTCCTCCTCTCTCTTCCCCCTCTCTCTTCCTCCTCTCTCCTCCTGCTCTCTCTTCCTCCTCTCTCTTCCTCCTCTGTCTTCCAGCAATCTCTTCCACCACTCTCCTCTTCCTCTCTCTTCCTCCTCTCTTTTCCTCCTCTCTCTTCCTCCTCTCTCTTCCTCCTCTCTCTTCCTCCTCTCTCTTCCTCCAATCCCTTCCTCCACTCTCCTGTTCCTCTCTCCTACTCCTCTCTCTTCCTCCTCTCTCCTCCTGTCTCGTCTTCCACTCTCTTCCGCCTCTCTCTTCCTCCTCTCTCTTCCTCCTCTCTCTTCCTCCTCTCTCCTCCTGCTCTCTCTTCCTCCTTTCTCTTCCTCCTCTCTCTTCCAGAAATCTCTTCCACCACTCTCCTCTTCCTCTCTCTTCCTCCTCTCTTTTCCTACATCTCTTTTCCTCCTCACTCTTCCTCCTCTCTCTTCCTCCTCTCTCTTCCTCCTCTCTCCTCCTCCTCTCTCATCTTCCTCTCTCTTCCTCCTCTTTCTTCCTCCTCTCTCTTCCTCCTCTCTCTTCCAGCAATCTCTTCCACCACTCTCCTCTTCCTCTCTCTTCCTACTCTCTTTTCCTCGTCTCTCTTCCTCGTCTCTCTTCCTCCACTCTCCTGTTCCTCTCTCTTCCTCCGATCTCTTCCTCCACTCTCCTGTTCCTCTCTCTTCCTCCTCTCTCTTCCTCCTCTCTCTTCCTCCTCTCTCTTCCTCCTCTCTCTTCCTCCAATCCCTTCCTCCACTCTCCTGTTCCTCTCTCCTACTCCTCTCTCTTCCTCCTCTCTCCTCCTGTCTCGTCTTCCACTCTCTTCCGCCTCTCTCTTCCTCCTCTCTCTTCCTCCTCTCTCTTCCTCCTCTCTCCTCCTGCTCTCTCTTCCTCCTTTCTCTTCCTCCTCTCTCTTCCAGAAATCTCTTCCACCACTCTCCTCTTCCTCTCTCTTCCTCCTCTCTTTTCCCTCATCTCTTTTCCTCCTCACTCTTCCTCCTCTCTCTTCCTCCTCTCTCTTCCTCCTCTCTCCTCCTCCTCTCTCATCTTCCTCTCTCTTCCTCCTCTTTCTTCCTCCTCTCTCTTCCTCCTCTCTCTTCCAGCAATCTCTTCCACCACTCTCCTCTTCCTCTCTCTTCCTACTCTCTTTTCCTCGTCTCTCTTCCTCGTCTCTCTTCCTCCACTCTCCTGTTCCTCTCTCTTCCTCCGATCTCTTCCTCCACTCTCCTGTTCCTCTCTCTTCCTCCTCTCTTTTCCTCCTCTCTCTTCCTCCTCTCTCCTCCTCCTATCTCATCTTCCTCTCTCTTCCTCCTCTTTCTTCCTCCTCTCTCTTACTCCTCTCTCTTCCTCCTCTGTCTTCCAGCAATCTCTTCCACCACTCTCCTCTTCCTCTCTCTTCCTCCTCTCTCTTCCTCCTCTCTCTTCCTCCTCTCTCTTCCTCCAAGCTCTTCCTCCACTCTCCTGTTCCTCTCTCTTCCTCCTGTCTCTTCCTCCTCTCTCCCCCTCCTCTCTCTTCCTCCTCTCTCCTCCTCTCTCCTCTTCCTCTCTCTTCCGCCTCTCTCTTCCTCCTCTCTCTTCCCCCTCTCTCTTCCTCCTCTCTCCTCCTGCTCTCTCTTCCTCCTCTCTCTTCCTCCTCTCTCTTTCTCCTCTCTCTTCCTCCTCTCTGTTCCTTCTCTCTGCTTCTCCTCTCTCCTCCTCCTCTCTCTTCCTCCTCTCTCATCCTTCTCTCTCCTCTTCCTCTCTCTTCCTCCTCTCTCTTTCTCCTCTCTCTTCCTCATCTCTCCTCTTCCTCTCTCTTCCTCCTCTCTTTTTCTCCTCTGTCTTCCTCCTCTCTCTTACTTCTCTTTCTTTATCCTCTCTCTTCATCCGCTCTCTTCCTCCTCTCCCCTCTTCCTCTCTCTTCCTCCTCTCTATAACTCCTGTCTGTTCCTCCTCTCGCTTCCTCCTCTCTATTCCTCCTCTCTCTTCCTCCTCTCTCTTCCTTCTCTCTCCTCCTCCACTCTCCTCCTCCTCTCTCTTCCACCTCTCTCCTCCACCTCTCTCCTCTTCCTCTCTCTTCCTCCTCTCTCTTCCTCCTCTGTCTTCCTCCTCTCTCTTACTTCTCTCTCTTTATCCTTTCTCTTCATCCGCTCTCTTCCTCCAATCTCCTCTTCCTCTCTCTTCCTCCTCTCTATTACTCCTGTCTGTTCCTCCTCTCGCTTCCTCCTCTCTATTCCTCCTCTCTCTTCCTCCTCTCTCTTCCTCTTCTCTCTTCCTCCTCTCTCTTCCTCCTGTCTCTTCCTCCTCTCTCTTCTTCCTATCTCTTCCTCCTGTCTCTTCCTCCTCTCTCTTCCTCCTCTCTCTTCCTCCTCTCTCTTCCTTCTCCCTCCTCCTCCTCTCTCCTCCTCCTCTCTCTTCCTCCTCTCTCTTCCTCCTCTCTTTTCCTCCTCTCTCTTCCTCCTCTCTCCTCCTCCTCTCTCATCTTCCTCTCTCTTCCTCCTCTTTCTTCCTCCTCTCTCTTACTCCTCTCTCTTCCTCCTCTGTCTTCCAGCAATCTCTTCCACCACTCTCCTCTTCCTCTCTCTTCCTCCTCTCTCTTCCTCCTCTCTCTTCCTCCTCTCTCTTCCTCCTCTCTCTTCCTCCAATCCCTTCCTCCACTCTCCTGTTCCTCTCTCTTCCTCCTCTCTCTTCCTCCTCTCTCTTCCTCCTCTCTATTACTCCTCTCTCTTCCTCCTCTCTCCTCCTGTCTCGTCTTCCTCTCTCTTTAGCCTCTCTCTTCCTCCTCTCTCTTCCTTCTCTCTCTTCCTCCTCTCTCTTCCTCCTCTCTCCTCCTGCTCTCTCTTCCTCCTCTCTCTTCCTCCACTCTCTTCCAGCAATCTCTTCCACCACTCTCCTCTTCCTCTCTCTTCCTCCTCTCTTTTCCTCCTCTGTCTTACTCCTCTCTCTTCCTCCTCTCTCCTCCTCCTCTCTCTTCCTCCTCTCTCTTCCTCCTCTCTCTTCCTCCAAGCTCTTCCTCCACTCTCCTGTGCCTCTCTCTTCCTCCTCTCTCTTCCTCCTCTCTCCCCCTCATCTCTCTTCCTCCTCTCTCCTCCTCTATCCTCTTCCTCTCTCTTCCGCCTCTCTCTTCCTCCTCTCTCTTCCCCCTCTCTCTTCCTCCTCTCTCCTCCTGCTCTCTCTTCCTCCTCTCTCTTCCTCCTCTGTCTTCCAGCAATCTCTTCCACAACTCTCCTCTTCCTCTCTCTTCCTCCTCTCTTTTCCTCCTCTCTTTTCCTCCTCTCTCTTCGTCCTCTCTCTTCCTCCTCTCTCTTCCTCCTCCCTCTTCCTCCTCTCCCTTCCTCCTCTCTCCTCCTCCTCTCTCCTCCTCCTCTCTCTTCCTCCTCTCTCCTCCTCTCTCCTCTTCCTCTCTCCTCCTCCTCTCTCTTCCTCCTCTCTCTTCCTCCTCTCTCCTCCTCCTCTCTCCTCCTCCTCTCTTCTCTTCCTCTCTCCTCCTCCTCTCTCTTCCTCCTCTCTCTTCCTCCTCTCTCTTCCTATTCTCTCTCTTCCTCCAATCTCTTCCTCCGATCTCCTCTTCCTCTCTCCTCTTCCTCTCTCTTCCTCCTCTCTTTTCCTCTCTCTCTTCCTCCTCTCCCTTCCTCCTCTCTCTTCCTGCTCTCTCTTCCTCCTCTCTCTTCCTCCTCTCTCTTCCTCCAATCTCTTCCTCCAATCTCCTCTTCCTCTCTCTTCCTCCTCTCTCTTCCTCCTCTCTCCTCCTCCTCTCTCCTCTTCCACTCTCTTCCTCCTCTCTCTTCCTCCTCTCTTTTCCTCCTCTCTCTTCCGCCTCTCTCTTCCTCCTCTCTCTTCCTCCTCTCTCTTCCTCCTCTCTCCTCCTGCTCTCTCTTCCTCCTCTCTCTTCCTCCTCTCTCTTCCAGCAATCTCTTCCTCCACTCTCTTCGTCCTCTCTCTTCGTCCTCTCTCTTCCTCCTCTCTCCTCCTCTCTCCTCTTCCTCTCTCTTCCTCCTCTCTTTTCCTCCTCTCTTTTCCTCCTCTCTCCTCCTCCTCTCTCACCTTCCTCTCTCTTCCTCCTCTTTCTTCCTCCCCTCTCTTCCTCCTCTCTCTTCCTCCTCTCTCTTCCAGCAATCTCTTCCACCACTCTCCTCCTCCTCGCTCTTCCTCCTCTCTTTTCCTTCTCTCTCTAACTCCTCTCTCTTCCTCCACTATCTTCCTCCTCTCTCTTCCTCCACTCTCCTCCTCCTCTCTCTTCCTCCTCTCTCCACCTCTCTCCTCTTCCTCCCTCTTCCTCCTCTCTCTTCCTCCTCTCTCTTCCTCCTCTCTCTTCCTAGTCTCTCCTCTTCCTTTCTCTTCCTCCTCTCTATTCCTCCTCTCTCTTCCTCCTCCTCTTCCAGCAATCTCTTCCACCACTCTCCTCTTCCTCTCTCTTCCTCCTCTCTTTTCCTCCTCTCTCTTCCTCCTCTCTCTTCCTCGCCTCTCATCCTCCTCTATCTTCCTCCAATCTCTTCTTCCACTATCCTCTTCCTCTCTCTTCCTCCTCTCTCTTCCTCCTCTCTCTTCCTCCTCTCTCCTCCTCCTCTCTCTTCCTCCTCTCTCCTCCTCTCTCCTCTTCCTCTCTGTTCCTCCTCTCTCTTCCTCCTCTCTCTTCCTCCTCTGTCTTACTCCTCTCTATTCTTCCTCTCTCTTCCTCCTCTCTCTTCCTCCTCCCTCTTCCAGCAATCTCTTCCACCACTCTCCTCTTCCTCGCTCATCCTCCTCTCTTTTCCTTCTCTCTCTAACTCCTCTCTCTTCCTCCACTCTCTTCCTCCTCTCTCTTCCTCCTCTCTCTTCCTCCTCTCTCCTCCTCCTCTCTCCTCCTCCTCTCTTCTCTTCCTCTCTCTTCCTCCTCTCTCCTCCTCCTCTCTCTTCCTCCTCTCTCTTCCTCCTCTCTCTTCCTCCTCTCTCTTCCTCCAATCTCTTCCTCCAATCTCCTCTTCCTCTATCCTCTTCCTCTCTCTTCCTCCTCTCTCTTTCTCCTCTCTTTTCCTCCTCTCTCTTCCTCCTCTCTCCTCCTCCTCTCTCATCTTCCTCTCTCTTCCTCCTCTTTATTCCTCCTCTCTCTTCCTCCTCTCTCTTCCTCCTATCTCTTCCAACAATACCTTCCACCACTCTCCTCTTCCTCTCTCTTCCTCCTCTCTTTTCCTCTCTCTCTTCCTCCTCTCCCTTCCTCCTCTCTCTTCCTGCTCTCTCTTCCTCCTCTCTCTTCCTCCTCCCTCTTCCTCCAATCTCTTCCTCCAATCTCCTCTTCCTCTCTCTTCCTCCTCTCTCTTCCTCCTCTCTCCTCCTCCTCTCTCCTCTTCCTCTCTCTTCCTCCTCTGTCTTCCTCCTCTCTTTTCCTCCTCTCTCTTCCGCCTCTCTCTTCCTCCTCTCTCTTCCTCCTCTCTCTTCCTCCAATCTCTTCCTCCGATCTCCTCTTCCTCTCTCCTCTTCCTCTCTCTTCCTCCTCTCTTTTCCTCTCTCTCTTCCTCCTCTCCCTTCCTCCTCTCTCTTCCTGCTCTCTCTTCCTCCTCTCTCTTCCTCCTCTCTCTTCCTCCAATCTCGTCCTCCAATCTCCTCTTCCTCTCTCTTCCTCCTCTCTCTTCCTCCTCTCTCCTCCTCCTCTCTCCTCTTCCACTCTCTTCCTCCTCTCTCTTCCTCCTCTCTTTTCCTCCTCTCTCTTCCGCCTCTCTCTTCCTCCTCTCTCTTCCTCCTCTCTCTTCCTCCTCTCTCCTCCTGCTCTCTCTTCCTCCTCTCTCTTCCTCCTCTCTCTTCCAGCAATCTCTTCCTCCACTCTCTTCGTCCTCTCTCTTCCTCCTCTCTCTTCGTCCTCTCTCCTCCTCTCTCCTCTTCCTCTCTCTTCCTCCTCTCTTTTCCTCCTCTCTTTTCCTCCTCTCTCCTCCTCCTCTCTCACCTTCCTCTCTCTTCCTCCTCTTTCTTCCTCCCCTCTCTTCCTCCTCTCTCTTCCTCCTCTCTCTTCCAGCAATCTCTTCCACCACTCTCCTCTTCCTCGCTCTTCCTCCTCTCTTTTCCTTCTCTCTCTAACTCCTCTCTCTTCCTCCACTATCTTCCTCCTCTCTCTTCCTCCACTCTCCTCCTCCTCTCTCTTCCTCCTCTCTCCACCTCTCTCCTCTTCCTCCCTCTTCCTCCTCTCTCTTCCTCCTCTCTCTTCCTCCTCTCTCTTCCTAGTCTCTCCTCTTCCTTTCTCTTCCTCCTCTCTATTCCTCCTTTCTCTTCCTCCTCCTCTTCCAGCAATCTCTTCCACCACTCTCCTCTTCCTCTCTCTTCCTCCTCTCTTTTCCTCCTCTCTCTTCCTCCTCTCTCTTCCTCGCCTCTCATCCTCCTCTCTCTTCCTCCAATCTCTTCTTCCACTATCCTCTTCCTCTCTCTTCCTCCTCTCTCTTCCTCCTCTCTCTTCCTCCTCTCTCCTCCTCCTCTCTCTTCCTCCTCTCTCCTCCTCTCTCCTCTTCCTCTCTGTTCCTCCTCTCTCTTCCTCCTCTCTCTTCCTCCTCTGTCTTACTCCTCTCTCTTCTTCCTCTCTCTTCCTCCTCTCTCTTCCTCCTCTCTCTTCCAGCAATCTCTTCCACCACTCTCCTCTTCCTCGCTCTTCCTCCTCTCTTTTCCTTCTCTCTCTAACTCCTTTCTCTTCCTCCACTCTCTTCCTCCTCTCTATTCCTCCTCTCTCTTCCTCCTCTCTCCTCCTCCTCTCTCCTCCTCCTCTCTTCTCTTCCTCTCTCTTCCTCCTCTCTCCTCCTCCTCTCTCTTCCTCCTCTCTCTTCCTCCTCTCTCTTCCTCCTCTCTCTTCCTCCAATCTCTTCCTCCAATCTCCTCTTCCTCTATCCTCTTCCTCTCTCCTCCTCCTCTCTCTTCCTCCTCTCTCCTCCTCTCTCCTCTTCCTCTCTCCTCCTCCTCTCTCTTTCTCCTCTCTCTTCCTCCTCTCTCCTCCTCCTCTCTCCTCCTCCTCTCTCCTCTTCCTCTCTCTTCCTCCTCTCTTTTCCTCTCTCTCTTCCTCCTCTCCCTTCCTCCTCTCTCTTCCTGCTCTCTGTTCCTCCTCTCTCTTCCTCCTCTCTCTTCCTCCAATCTCTTCCTCCAATCTCCTCTTCCTCTCTCTTCCTCCTCTCTCTTCCTCCTCTCTCCTCCTCCTCTCTCCTCTTCCACTCTCTTCCTCCTCTCTCTTCCTCCTCTCTCTTCCTCCTCTCTCCTCCTCCTCTCTCTTCCTCCTCTCTCTTCCTCCTCTCTCTTCCTCCTCTCTCCTCCTGCTCTCTCTTCCTCCTCTCTCTTCCTCCTCTCTCTTCCAGCAATCTCTTCCTCCACTCTCTTCGTCCTCTCTCTTCCTCATCTCTCTTCCTCCTCTCTCCTCCTCTCTCCTCTTCCTCTCTCTTCCTCCTCTCTTTTCCTCCTCTCTTTTCCTCCTCTCTCCTCCTCCTCTCTCACCTTCCTCTCTCTTCCTCCTCTTTCTTCCTCCACTCTCTTCCTCCTCTCTCTTCCTCCTCTCTCTTCCAGCAATCTCTTCCACCACTCTCATCTTCCTCGCTCTTCCTCCTCTCTTTTCCTTCTCTCTCTAACTCCTCTCTCTTCCTCCACTATCTTCCTCCTCTCTCTTCCTCCACTCTCCTCCTCCTCTCTCTTCCTCCTCTCTCCACCTCTCTCCTCTTCCTACCTCTTTCTCCTCTCTCTTCCTCCTCTCTCCCCCTCCTCTCTCTTCCTCCTCTCTCCTCCTCTATCCTCTTCCTCTCTCTTCCGCCTCTCTCTTCCTCCTCTCTCTTCCCCCTCTCTCTTCCCCCTCTCTCCTCCTGCTCTGTCTTCCTCCTCTCTCTTCCTCCTCTCTTTTCCAGCAATCTCTTCCACAACTCTCCTCTTCCTCTCTCTTCCTCCTCTCTTTTCCTCCTCTCTTTTCCTCCTCTCTCTTCGTCCTCACTCTTCCTCCTCTCTCTTCCTCCTCCCTCTTCCTCCTCTCCCTTCCTCATCTCTCCTCCTCCTCTCTCCTCCTCCTCTCTCTTCCTCCTCTCTCCTCCTCTCTCCTCTTCCTCTCTCCTCCTCCTCTCTCTTCCTCCTCTCTCTTCCTCCTCTCTCCTCCTCCTCTCTCCTCCTCCTCTCTTCTCTTCCTCTCTCTTCCTCCTCTCTCCACCTCTCTCCTCTTCCTCTCTCTTCCTCCTCACTCTTCCTCCTCTCTCTTCCTCCTCTCTCTTCCTCGTCTCTCCTCTTCCTTTCTCTTCCTCCTCTATAATCCTCCTCTCTCTTCCTCCTCTCTCTTCCAGCAATCTCTTCCACCACTCTCCTCTTCCTCTCTCTTCCTCCTCTCTTTTCCTCCTCTCTCTTCCTCCTCTCTCTTCCTCGCCTCTCATCCTCCTCTCTCTTCCTCCATTCTCTTCTTCCACTATCCTCTTCCTCTCTCTTCCTCCTCTCTCTTCCTCCTCTCTCTTCCTCCTCTCTCCTCCTCCTCTCTCTTCCTCCTCTCTCCTCCTCTCTCCTCTTCCTCTCTGTTCCTCCTCTCTCTTCCTCCTCTCTCTTCCTCCTCTGTCTTACTCCTCTCTCTTCTTCCTCTCTCTTCCTCCTCTCTCTTCCTCCTCTGTCTTCCTCCTCTCTCTTACTCCTCTCTCTTCTTCCTCTCTCCTACTCTTCTCTCTTCCTCCTCTCTCCTCCTCTCTTCTCTTCCTCTCTCTTCCTCCTCTCTCTTCCTCCTCTCTATTCCTCCTCTGTCCTTCTCCTCTCTCTTCCTCCTCTCTCTTCCTCCTCTCTCCTCTTCCTCTCTCTTCCTCCTCTCTCGTCTTCCTCTTGCTTCCTCCTCTCTCCTTCTATTCTCTCTTACTCCTCTTTCTTCCTCCTCTCTCTTCCTCCTCTCTCTTCCTCCTCTCTCTTCCTCCAAGCTCTTCCTCCACTCTCCTGTGCCTCTCTCTTCCTCCTCTCTCTTCCTCCTCTCTCCCCCTCCTCTCTCTTCCTCCTCTCTCCTCCTCTATCCTCTTCCTCTCTCTTCCGCCTCTCTCTTCCTCCTCTCTCTTCCCCCTCTCTCTTCCCCCTCTCTCCTCCTGCTCTCTGTTCCTCCTCTCTCTTCCTCCTCTCTTTTCCAGCAATCTCTTCCACAACT
>JASWHU010000786.1:0-2500 GCA_030819815.1 Strix occidentalis | reverse complement strand
CGCCGCGCTCACGCCACCCCCCTGCCCCGACCTGTTGGCCGCCGTGCATTCGCTGGCATCAACCAGGGTCCGCGTCCGGGTGCGGGTCCCGGCGCTGCCGGGTCGCTCGCCGGCATCAACCCCCCCGGCAGCCCCTCCGCTCCGTGCTGCCCCCCCCCCCCCCCCAATTCCCTCCGGCGGAGACGCCCGTCTGTCTCGCCGGGGCGAGGTTCGCGTCGGGAACCGGGCGCCTGTCGCCGGGTCGGGGTCCCGGCGCTGCCGGGCGCTTCCCCCAGCTTCAGCTGTTGGTTTCGCGGGGTGGGTTCAGGTTTTCTCTCGGGGGCGGTGGTGGTGGTGGGGGCACGTTATTTTGTTTATTCCCCCCTGGTTGTCGCCGTCCCGCAGAGACGTGGGGACCGGGCACCCTTCGCTGCGTCCAGGTTCAGGTCCCGGCGTTGCCGGGCACTCGACGGCATCAACCGGCAGGCAGCCCCTCCGACACCGCACCGTGCCGCCCGCTGCTTCCCCCCACCCCCCCACCCCCCCCCCCACCCCGCCACGCCTGTCACCTGCAGCTAAGTAGGTGATAGGCCACGAGCAGGCCCGAGCCTGTGCAGCTGCTCGGGATGTCACCTTTAGCCGAGTAGTCGGTAAGGCAGGTGCAGGCCCTGGAGCGGCATGTAGCTGCTTGGGACGTCACATTTAGCTGCGTAGGTGACGGGGGAGGATCGGGCCCGGCTGATCTGCGGTGTCATCCCTTGTCTGAGCACGGCTTAGGGCAGGAGCAGGCCCTGCCTTGTGCAGCTGCTTGGCACGTCACCAGTACCCGTGTAGGTCAGAGGCCGGGAGCAGGCCGTGCCCTGAGGATCTTGTGGTTGAAGTCACGTCTGGATTAGTACGTGATAGGCCCGGACCAGGCCATGGCTCGTGTGGTTTCATGTGAGGTCATCTGCAGCTTTTCTAGCTGGTAGGCCAGGAGCAAGGCCTGGCTTGTGCAGCTCCTTGTGATGTCACGTTTAACTGAGGTGATAGGGCCAGCGGAGGCCCCGGCTAGTAGTGTAGCTGCTAGTGTACTGAAGCAAGGATTGGAACCAGAAGAGAAGAATTCGGCCGAGACAGGATCCTAAGTGAACCTGAATACACGATGAGAATCAAGAACTGAAAGGTTGACTGGAAACGTACAAAGACGAGGTAATCGATTTAGAAACAGTATATAAGCTGTCCTTCGGACATCTGTCACTCGCCGAGGTGGTGGCCCAACTCTGAGTTGTTAAGCGAGCAAGCAAGCAAGCCTAGGGGTACCCCCAGTCTGGCAAAATCCTTTAACACACAATCCCCCCCCACAGACACACCCCCACCCCTAAGGCCGTCGGGCCCGTCCTCTCGGCGACACTCGCCGCTCGAACGCGTCCCGCTGGCGACGGAACCGCCGGCCGTTGGTTCTGCCCGGGCCGAGGCACACGGGCGCGCTGCCCGCAGGCAGAAACGGGCGCGGGCCAACGAGGCCGGCTGGAGCAGAGAAGGTGGCGTTATCAACAGCGGGACGCATTTTTTTTTTTTATTATTTTCTCCCCACGCACGTGCGCACGATGTGCGCGCCACCCCCCACCCCCCCCAAGAGCTCCCCGGCCCGAACCCGTTGGCCCGCGGCTGCGTGCACGTATGCATACACAGCCGCCCCCTCCCGCCCTCCCCACCGGCCCCCGCCCTCCTGCCGCGTGGTTCTCGATGAGGCCGGTCGCCCCCCCCCACCCCCACCCCGCCACTTGGCTCGCAACGAGCCCCGCCGCGCCCCCTACCCCCCCCCCCCCCCCCCCTCCCGCCGCCAGGTTCGCCATGACACCGGCCGCCCCCCCCGACCACGGGGTTCGCGATGAGACCGGCCGCCCGCCACCCCCACCCCGCTTTCCGCCAGCAGCAGATTGGCCGCTCCGGGGAAGGAAGGCGGGAGACTTTAGGACCCAGCGGCGTCCCCGCCGGCTCCGTACCCGGGCGCCAGAGGGGAGTCGCGGCGGCGGCGGCGGGGGGTGGGGGAATGTTTGGGGCTCTAGCCCCAGCTGCCGAGTCCCTACCGCGCCGCGCCCGCGCCCCGGCTCCCCGCCTTTCTCAGTCAGCCCTTCAGCCGCCCGCCCTCCCGCCCGCCTGCTCCGTCCCCGCCGCGGGTTGAAAGCCAAACGAACGCGGAAGGGGTGGGAGAGCGGCGCGGGGAGGGGGGGCAACAGAAACCGCCCCCGCCGCCCCCCCCCCCCCCCCCCCTTTTCCAGTGCTCTGCAGCGCCGGGGAGCCTGCGGTCGGCTGCCGGCCGCACCCACCGCCCTGCAGCTCCGGAGCTGCAGCGGGGGGCGGGGACCCACGGCTCTCTGAGCGCGCGGGCGCCGGCGGGGCTCGGGGGTGGGGGCGGGGGTGGGGGTGGGGGGTGGGTGTGTGTGTGTGTGTGTGTGTGTGTGTGTGTGTGTGTGTGTCCGTGTGCGCGTGTGTCGCGGCGCGGGGGCCGGTGGCTGCAGGGCCGCGGACATCTATT
>JASWHU010000785.1:0-19552 GCA_030819815.1 Strix occidentalis | reverse complement strand
CTGTGCCTGGGAAGCACAAGTGTTCACATTGCTTCGCAGAATCGCGTTTGTGCAGAAAACACTAACACTTGTTCAGAAGGAAAGAAAGCACAGAGCCCCACATTTTATGTTGCCCTGGAGAGCTTGCAGAGCACTGGGGAAAGGCAGGCAGAGAATTCCCTGCTAGCACCTTCTCTGTGCCTGGGAAGCACAAGTGTTCCCATTGCTTCGCAGAATCGCGTTTGTGCAGAAAACACTAACACTTGTTCAGAAGGAAAGAAAGCACAGAGCCCCACATTTTATGTTGCCCTGGAGAGCTTGCAGAGCACTGGGGAAAGGCAGGCAGAGAATTCCCTGCTAGCACCTTCTCTGTGCCTGGGAAGGAGAAGTGTTCCCATTGCTTCGCAGAATCGCGTTTGTGCAGAAAACACTAACACTTGTTCAGAAGGAAAGAAAGCACAGAGCCCCACATTTTATGTTGCCCTGGAGAGCTTGCAGAGCACTGGGGAAAGGCAGGCAGAGAATTCCCTGCTAGCACCTTCTCTGTGCCTGGGAAGCACAAGTGTTCACATTGCTTCGCAGAATCGCGTTTGTGCAGAAAACACTAACACTTGTTCAGAAGGAAAGAAAGCACAGAGCCCCAGATTTTATGTTGCCCTGGAGAGCTTGCAGAGCACTAGGGAAAGGCAGGCAGAGAATTCCCTGCTAGCACCTTCTCTGTGCCTGGGAAGCACAAGTGTTCACATTGCTTCGCAGAATCGCGTTTGTGCAGAAAACACTAACACTTGTTCAGAAGGAAAGAAAGCACAGAGCCCCACATTTTATGTTGCCCTGGAGAGCTTGCAGAGCACTGGGGAAAGGCAGGCAGAGAATTCCCTGCTAGCACCTTCTCTGTGCCTGGGAAGGAGAAGTGTTCACATTGCTTCGCAGAATCGCGTTTGTGCAGAAAACACTAACACTTGTTCAGAAGGAAAGAAAGCACAGAGCCCCACATTTTATGTTGCCCTGGAGAGCTTGCAGAGCACTGGGGAAAGGCAGGCAGAGAATTCCCTGCTAGCACCTTCTCTGTGCCTGGGAAGCACAAGTGTTCACATTGCTTCGCAGAATCGCGTTTGTGCAGAAAACACTAACACTTGTTCAGAAGGAAAGAAAGCACAGAGCCCCACATTTTATGTTGCCCTGGAGAGCTTGCAGAGCACTGGGGAAAGGCAGGCAGAGAATTCCCTGCTAGCACCTTCTCTGTGCCTGGGAAGGAGAAGTGTTGCCATTGCTTCGCAGAATCGCGTTTGTGCAGAAAACACTGAGACTTGTTCAGAACGAAAGAAAGCACAGAGCCACAGATTTTATGTTGCCCTGGAGAGCTTGCAGAGCACTGGGGAAAGGCAGGCAGAGAATTCCCTGCTAGCACCTTCTCTGTGCCTGGGAAGCACAAGTGTTCACATTGCTTCGCAGAATCGCGTTTGTGCAGAAAACACTAACACTTGTTCAGAAGGAAAGAAAGCACAGAGCCCCAGATTTTATGTTGCCCTGGAGAGCTTGCAGAGCACTGGGGAAAGGCAGGCAGAGAATTCCCTGCTAGCACCTTCTCTGTGCCTGGGAAGCACAAGTGTTCACATTGCTTCGCAGAATCGCGTTTGTGCAGAAAACACTAACGCTTGTTCAGAAGGAAAGAAAGCACAGAGCCCCAGATTTTATGTTGCCCTGGAGAGCTTGCAGAGCACTGGGGAAAGGCAGGCAGAGAATTCCCTGCTAGCACCTTCTCTGTGCCTGGGAAGCACAAGTGTTCCCATTGCTTCGCAGAATCGCGTTTGTGCAGAAAACACTAACACTTGTTCAGAAGGAAAGAAAGCACAGAGCCCCAGATTTGATGTTGCCCTGGAGAGCTTGCAGAGCACTGGGGAAAGGCAGGCAGAGAATTCCCTGCTAGCACCTTCTCTGTGCCTGGGAAGCACAAGTGTTCACATTGCTTCGCAGAATCGCGTTTGTGCAGAAAACACTAACACTTGTTCAGAAGGAAAGAAAGCACAGAGCCCCAGATTTGATGTTGCCCTGGAGAGCTTGCAGAGCACTGGGGAAAGGCAGGCAGAGAATTCCCTGCTAGCAGCTTCTCTGTGCCTGGGAAGCACAAGTGTTCACATTGCTTCGCAGAATCGCGTTTGTGCAGAAAACACTAACACTTGTTCAGAAGGAAAGAAAGCACAGAGCCCCAGATTTTATGTTGCCCTGGAGAGCTTGCAGAGCACTGGGGAAAGGCAGGCAGAGAATTCCCTGCTAGCACCTTCTCTGTGCCTGGGAAGCACAAGTGTTCCCATTGCTTCGCAGAATCGCGTTTGTGCAGAAAACACTAACACTTGTTCAGAAGGAAAGAAAGCACAGAGCCCCACATTTTATGTTGCCCTGGAGAGCTTGCAGAGCACTGGGGAAAGGCAGGCAGAGAATTCCCTGCTAGCACCTTCTCTGTGCCTGGGAAGCACAAGTGTTCACATTGCTTCGCAGAATCGCGTTTGTGCAGAAAACACTAACACTTGTTCAGAAGGAAAGAAAGCACAGAGCCCCACATTTTATGTTGCCCTGGAGAGCTTGCAGAGCACTGGGGAAAGGCAGGCAGAGAATTCCCTGCTAGCACCTTCTCTGTGCCTGGGAAGGAGAAGTGTTCCCATTGCTTCGCAGAATCGCGTTTGTGCAGAAAACACTAACACTTGTTCAGAAGGAAAGAAAGCACAGAGCCCCAGATTTTATGTTGCCCTGGAGAGCTTGCAGAGCACTGGGGAAAGGCAGGCAGAGAATTCCCTGCTAGCACCTTCTCTGTGCCTGGGAAGCACAAGTGTTCACATTGCTTCGCAGAATCGCGTTTGTGCAGAAAACACTAACACTTGTTCAGAAGGAAAGAAAGCACAGAGCCCCAGATTTTATGTTGCCCTGGAGAGCTTGCAGAGCACTAGGGAAAGGCAGGCAGAGAATTCCCTGCTAGCACCTTCTCTGTGCCTGGGAAGCACAAGTGTTCACATTGCTTCGCAGAATCGCGTTTGTGCAGAAAACACTAACACTTGTTCAGAAGGAAAGAAAGCACAGAGCCCCACATTTTATGTTGCCCTGGAGAGCTTGCAGAGCACTGGGGAAAGGCAGGCAGAGAATTCCCTGCTAGCACCTTCTCTGTGCCTGGGAAGCACAAGTGTTCACATTGCTTCGCAGAATCGCGTTTGTGCAGAAAACACTAACACTTGTTCAGAAGGAAAGAAAGCACAGAGCCCCACATTTTATGTTGCCCTGGAGAGCTTGCAGAGCACTGGGGAAAGGCAGGCAGAGAATTCCCTGCTAGCACCTTCTCTGTGCCTGGGAAGCACAAGTGTTCCCATTGCTTCGCAGAATCGCGTTTGTGCAGAAAACACTAACACTTGTTCAGAAGGAAAGAAAGCACAGAGCCCCACATTTTATGTTGCCCTGGAGAGCTTGCAGAGCACTGGGGAAAGGCAGGCAGAGAATTCCCTGCTAGCACCTTCTCTGTGCCTGGGAAGGAGAAGTGTTGCCATTGCTTCGCAGAATCGCGTTTGTGCAGAAAACACTAACACTTGTCCAGAAGGAAAGAAAGCACAGAGCCCCAGATTTTATGTTGCCCTGGAGAGCTTGCAGAGCACTGGGGAAAGGCAGGCAGAGAATTCCCTGCTAGCACCTTCTCTGTGCCTGGGAAGCACAAGTGTTCACATTGCTTCGCAGAATCGCGTTTGTGCAGAAAACACTAACACTTGTTCAGAAGGAAAGAAAGCACAGAGCCCCACATTTTATGTTGCCCTGGAGAGCTTGCAGAGCACTGGGGAAAGGCAGGCAGAGAATTCCCTGCTAGCACCTTCTCTGTGCCTGGGAAGCACAAGTGTTCACATTGCTTCGCAGAATCGCGTTTGTGCAGAAAACACTAACACTTGTTCAGAAGGAAAGAAAGCACAGAGCCCCAGATTTTATGTTGCCCTGGAGAGCTTGCAGAGCACTGGGGAAAGGCAGGCAGAGAATTCCCTGCTAGCACCTTCTCTGTGCCTGGGAAGCACAAGTGTTCACATTGCTTCGCAGAATCGCGTTTGTGCAGAAAACACTAACACTTGTTCAGAAGGAAAGAAAGCACAGAGCCCCACATTTTATGTTGCCCTGGAGAGCTTGCAGAGCACTGGGGAAAGGCAGGCAGAGAATTCCCTGCTAGCACCTTCTCTGTGCCTGGGAAGCACAAGTGTTCCCATTGCTTCGCAGAATCGCGTTTGTGCAGAAAACACTAACACTTGTTCAGAAGGAAAGAAAGCACAGAGCCCCAGATTTTATGTTGCCCTGGAGAGCTTGCAGAGCACTGGGGAAAGGCAGGCAGAGAATTCCCTGCTAGCACCTTCTCTGTTCCTTGGGAAGCACAAGTGCTCACATTGCTTCGCATAATCGCGTTTGTGCAGAAAACACTAACGCTTGTTCAGAAAGAAAGAAAGCACAGAGCCCCAGATTTTATGTTGCCCTGGAGAGCTTGCAGAGCACTGGGGAAAGGCAGGCAGAGAATTCCCTGCTAGCACCTTCTCTGTGCCTGGGAAGCACAAGTGTTCCCATTGCTTCGCAGAATCGCGTTTGTGCAGAAAACACTAACACTTGTTCAGAAGGAAAGAAAGCACAGAGCCCCACATTTTATGTTGCCCTGGAGAGCTTGCAGAGCACTGGGGAAAGGCAGGCAGAGAATTCCCTGCTAGCACCTTCTCTGTGCCTGGGAAGCACAAGTGTTCACATTGCTTCGCAGAATCGCGTTTGTGCAGAAAACACTAACACTTGTTCAGAAGGAAAGAAAGCACAGAGCCCCACATTTTATGTTGCCCTGGAGAGCTTGCAGAGCACTGGGGAAAGGCAGGCAGAGAATTCCCTGCTAGCACCTTCTCTGTGCCTGGGAAGCACAAGTGTTCCCATTGCTTCGCAGAATCGCGTTTGTGCAGAAAACACTAACACTTGTTCAGAAGGAAAGAAAGCACAGAGCCCCACATTTTATGTTGCCCTGGAGAGCTTGCAGAGCACTGGGGAAAGGCAGGCAGAGAATTCCCTGCTAGCACCTTCTCTGTGCCTGGGAAGCACAAGTGTTCACATTGCTTCGCAGAATCGCGTTTGTGCAGAAAACACTAACACTTGTTCAGAAGGAAAGAAAGCACAGAGCCCCACATTTTATGTTGCCCTGGAGAGCTTGCAGAGCACTGGGGAAAGGCAGGCAGAGAATTCCCTGCTAGCACCTTCTCTGTGCCTGGGAAGCGCAAGTGTTCACATTGCTTCGCAGAATCGCGTTTGTGCAGAAAACACTAACACTTGTTCAGAAGGAAAGAAAGCACAGAGCCCCACATTTTATGTTGCCCTGGAGAGCTTGCAGAGCACTGGGGAAAGGCAGGCAGAGAATTCCCTGCTAGCACCTTCTCTGTGCCTGGGAAGGAGAAGTGTTGCCATTGCTTCGCAGAATCGCGTTTGTGCAGAAAACACTGAGACTTGTTCAGAACGAAAGAAAGCACAGAGCCACAGATTTTATGTTGCCCTGGAGAGCTTGCAGAGCACTGGGGAAAGGCAGGCAGAGAATTCCCTGCTAGCACCTTCTCTGTGCCTGGGAAGCACAAGTGTTCACATTGCTTCGCAGAATCGCGTTTGTGCAGAAAACACTAACACTTGTTCAGAAGGAAAGAAAGCACAGAGCCCCACATTTTATGTTGCCCTGGAGAGCTTGCAGAGCACTGGGGAAAGGCAGGCAGAGAATTCCCTGCTAGCAGCTTCTCTGTGCCTGGGAAGCACAAGTGTTCACATTGCTTCGCAGAATCGCGTTTGTGCAGAAAACACTAACACTTGTTCAGAAGGAAAGAAAGCACAGAGCCCCACATTTTATGTTGCCCTGGAGAGCTTGCAGAGCACTGGGGAAAGGCAGGCAGAGAATTCCCTGCTAGCACCTTCTCTGTGCCTGGGAAGGAGAAGTGTTGCCATTGCTTCGCAGAATCGCGTTTGTGCAGAAAACACTGAGACTTGTTCAGAACGAAAGAAAGCACAGAGCCACAGATTTTATGTTGCCCTGGAGA
Source organism: Strix occidentalis (assembly GCA_030819815.1). Classification (NCBI taxonomy): domain Eukaryota; kingdom Metazoa; phylum Chordata; class Aves; order Strigiformes; family Strigidae; genus Strix; species Strix occidentalis. The sequence continues at coordinate 13,514 of JASWHU010000785.1, read as the reverse complement.
GCTTGCAGAGCACTGGGGAAAGGCAGGCAGAGAATTCCCTGCTAGCACCTTCTCTGTGCCTGGGAAGCACAAGTGTTCACATTGCTTCGCAGAATCGCGTTTGTGCAGAAAACACTAACACTTGTTCAGAAGGAAAGAAAGCACAGAGCCCCACATTTTATGTTGCCCTGGAGAGCTTGCAGAGCACTGGGGAAAGGCAGGCAGAGAATTCCCTGCTAGCAGCTTCTCTGTGCCTGGGAAGCACAAGTGTTCACATTGCTTCGCAGAATCGCGTTTGTGCAGAAAACACTAACACTTGTTCAGAAGGAAAGAAAGCACAGAGCCCCACATTTTATGTTGCCCTGGAGAGCTTGCAGAGCACTGGGGAAAGGCAGGCAGAGAATTCCCTGCTAGCACCTTCTCTGTGCCTGGGAAGCACAAGTGTTCCCATTGCTTCGCAGAATCGCGTTTGTGCAGAAAACACTAACACTTGTTCAGAAGGAAAGAAAGCACAGAGCCCCACATTTTATGTTGCCCTGGAGAGCTTGCAGAGCACTGGGGAAAGGCAGGCAGAGAATTCCCTGCTAGCACCTTCTCTGTGCCTGGGAAGCACAAGTGTTCACATTGCTTCGCAGAATCGCGTTTGTGCAGAAAACACTAACACTTGTTCAGAAGGAAAGAAAGCACAGAGCCCCACATTTTATGTTGCCCTGGAGAGCTTGCAGAGCACTGGGGAAAGGCAGGCAGAGAATTCCCTGCTAGCACCTTCTCTGTGCCTGGGAAGCACAAGTGTTCACATTGCTTCGCAGAATCGCGTTTGTGCAGAAAACACTAACACTTGTTCAGAAGGAAAGAAAGCACAGAGCCCCACATTTTATGTTGCCCTGGAGAGCTTGCAGAGCACTGGGGAAAGGCAGGCAGAGAATTCCCTGCTAGCACCTTCTCTGTGCCTGGGAAGCACAAGTGTTCCCATTGCTTCGCAGAATCGCGTTTGTGCAGAAAACACTAACACTTGTTCAGAAGGAAAGAAAGCACAGAGCCCCAGATTTTATGTTGCCCTGGAGAGCTTGCAGAGCACTAGGGAAAGGCAGGCAGAGAATTCCCTGCTAGCACCTTCTCTGTGCCTGGGAAGCACAAGTGTTCACATTGCTTCGCAGAATCGCGTTTGTGCAGAAAACACTAACACTTGTTCAGAAGGAAAGAAAGCACAGAGCCCCACATTTTATGTTGCCCTGGAGAGCTTGCAGAGCACTGGGGAAAGGCAGGCAGAGAATTCCCTGCTAGCACCTTCTCTGTGCCTGGGAAGGAGAAGTGTTCCCATTGCTTCGCAGAATCGCGTTTGTGCAGAAAACACTAACACTTGTTCAGAAGGAAAGAAAGCACAGAGCCCCACATTTTATGTTGCCCTGGAGAGCTTGCAGAGCACTGGGGAAAGGCAGGCAGAGAATTCCCTGCTAGCACCTTCTCTGTGCCTGGGAAGCACAAGTGTTCCCATTGCTTCGCAGAATCGCGTTTGTGCAGAAAACACTAACACTTGTTCAGAAGGAAAGAAAGCACAGAGCCCCACATTTTATGTTGCCCTGGAGAGCTTGCAGAGCACTGGGGAAAGGCAGGCAGAGAATTCCCTGCTAGCACCTTCTCTGTGCCTGGGAAGGAGAAGTGTTCACATTGCTTCGCAGAATCGCGTTTGTGCAGAAAACACTAACACTTGTTCAGAAGGAAAGAAAGCACAGAGCCTCACATTTTATGTTGCCCTGGAGAGCTTGCAGAGCACTGGGGAAAGGCAGGCAGAGAATTCCCTGCTAGCACCTTCTCTGTGCCTGGGAAGGAGAAGTGTTCCCATTGCTTCGCAGAATCGCGTTTGTGCAGAAAACACTAACACTTGTTCAGAAGGAAAGAAAGCACAGAGCCCCACATTTTATGTTGCCCTGGAGAGCTTGCAGAGCACTGGGGAAAGGCAGGCAGAGAATTCCCTGCTAGCACCTTCTCTGTGCCTGGGAAGCACAAGTGTTCACATTGCTTCGCAGAATCGCGTTTGTGCAGAAAACACTAACACTTGTTCAGAAGGAAAGAAAGCACAGAGCCCCACATTTTATGTTGCCCTGGAGAGCTTGCAGAGCACTGGGGAAAGGCAGGCAGAGAATTCCCTGCTAGCACCTTCTCTGTGCCTGGGAAGCACAAGTGTTCACATTGCTTCGCAGAATCGCGTTTGTGCAGAAAACACTAACACTTGTTCAGAAGGAAAGAAAGCACAGAGCCCCACATTTTATGTTGCCCTGGAGAGCTTGCAGAGCACTGGGGAAAGGCAGGCAGAGAATTCCCTGCTAGCACCTTCTCTGTGCCTGGGAAGGAGAAGTGTTCCCATTGCTTCGCAGAATCGCGTTTGTGCAGAAAACACTAACACTTGTTCAGAAGGAAAGAAAGCACAGAGCCCCACATTTTATGTTGCCCTGGAGAGCTTGCAGAGCACTGGGGAAAGGCAGGCAGAGAATTCCCTGCTAGCACCTTCTCTGTGCCTGGGAAGGAGAAGTGTTGCCATTGCTTCGCAGAATCGCGTTTGTGCAGAAAACACTGAGACTTGTTCAGAACGAAAGAAAGCACAGAGCCACAGATTTGATGTTGCCCTGGAGAGCTTGCAGAGCACTGGGGAAAGGCAGGCAGAGAATTCCCTGCTAGCACCTTCTCTGTGCCTGGGAAGCACAAGTGTTCACATTGCTTCGCAGAATCGCGTTTGTGCAGAAAACACTAACACTTGTTCAGAAGGAAAGAAAGCACAGAGCCCCACATTTTATGTTGCCCTGGAGAGCTTGCAGAGCACTGGGGAAAGGCAGGCAGAGAATTCCCTGCTAGCACCTTCTCTGTGCCTGGGAAGCACAAGTGTTCACATTGCTTCGCAGAATCGCGTTTGTGCAGAAAACACTAACACTTGTTCAGAAGGAAAGAAAGCACAGAGCCCCAGATTTGATGTTGCCCTGGAGAGCTTGCAGAGCACTGGGGAAAGGCAGGCAGAGAATTCCCTGCTAGCAGCTTCTCTGTGCCTGGGAAGCACAAGTGTTCACATTGCTTCGCAGAATCGCGTTTGTGCAGAAAACACTAACACTTGTTCAGAAGGAAAGAAAGCACAGAGCCCCACATTTTATGTTGCCCTGGAGAGCTTGCAGAGCACTGGGGAAAGGCAGGCAGAGAATTCCCTGCTAGCACCTTCTCTGTGCCTGGGAAGCACAAGTGTTCCCATTGCTTCGCAGAATCGCGTTTGTGCAGAAAACACTAACACTTGTTCAGAAGGAAAGAAAGCACAGAGCCCCACATTTTATGTTGCCCTGGAGAGCTTGCAGAGCACTGGGGAAAGGCAGGCAGAGAATTCCCTGCTAGCACCTTCTCTGTGCCTGGGAAGGAGAAGTGTTCCCATTGCTTCGCAGAATCGCGTTTGTGCAGAAAACACTAACACTTGTTCAGAAGGAAAGAAAGCACAGAGCCCCACATTTTATGTTGCCCTGGAGAGCTTGCAGAGCACTGGGGAAAGGCAGGCAGAGAATTCCCTGCTAGCACCTTCTCTGTGCCTGGGAAGCACAAGTGTTCACATTGCTTCGCAGAATCGCGTTTGTGCAGAAAACACTAACACTTGTTCAGAAGGAAAGAAAGCACAGAGCCCCAGATTTTATGTTGCCCTGGAGAGCTTGCAGAGCACTAGGGAAAGGCAGGCAGAGAATTCCCTGCTAGCACCTTCTCTGTGCCTGGGAAGCACAAGTGTTCACATTGCTTCGCAGAATCGCGTTTGTGCAGAAAACACTAACACTTGTTCAGAAGGAAAGAAAGCACAGAGCCCCACATTTTATGTTGCCCTGGAGAGCTTGCAGAGCACTGGGGAAAGGCAGGCAGAGAATTCCCTGCTAGCACCTTCTCTGTGCCTGGGAAGGAGAAGTGTTCACATTGCTTCGCAGAATCGCGTTTGTGCAGAAAACACTAACACTTGTTCAGAAGGAAAGAAAGCACAGAGCCCCACATTTTATGTTGCCCTGGAGAGCTTGCAGAGCACTGGGGAAAGGCAGGCAGAGAATTCCCTGCTAGCACCTTCTCTGTGCCTGGGAAGGAGAAGTGTTCCCATTGCTTCGCAGAATCGCGTTTGTGCAGAAAACACTAACACTTGTTCAGAAGGAAAGAAAGCACAGAGCCCCACATTTTATGTTGCCCTGGAGAGCTTGCAGAGCACTGGGGAAAGGCAGGCAGAGAATTCCCTGCTAGCACCTTCTCTGTGCCTGGGAAGGAGAAGTGTTGCCATTGCTTCGCAGAATCGCGTTTGTGCAGAAAACACTGAGACTTGTTCAGAACGAAAGAAAGCACAGAGCCACAGATTTTATGTTGCCCTGGAGAGCTTGCAGAGCACTGGGGAAAGGCAGGCAGAGAATTCCCTGCTAGCACCTTCTCTGTGCCTGGGAAGCACAAGTGTTCACATTGCTTCGCAGAATCGCGTTTGTGCAGAAAACACTAACACTTGTTCAGAAGGAAAGAAAGCACAGAGCCCCAGATTTTATGTTGCCCTGGAGAGCTTGCAGAGCACTGGGGAAAGGCAGGCAGAGAATTCCCTGCTAGCACCTTCTCTGTGCCTGGGAAGCACAAGTGTTCACATTGCTTCGCAGAATCGCGTTTGTGCAGAAAACACTAACGCTTGTTCAGAAGGAAAGAAAGCACAGAGCCCCAGATTTTATGTTGCCCTGGAGAGCTTGCAGAGCACTGGGGAAAGGCAGGCAGAGAATTCCCTGCTAGCACCTTCTCTGTGCCTGGGAAGCACAAGTGTTCCCATTGCTTCGCAGAATCGCGTTTGTGCAGAAAACACTAACACTTGTTCAGAAGGAAAGAAAGCACAGAGCCCCAGATTTGATGTTGCCCTGGAGAGCTTGCAGAGCACTGGGGAAAGGCAGGCAGAGAATTCCCTGCTAGCACCTTCTCTGTGCCTGGGAAGCACAAGTGTTCACATTGCTTCGCAGAATCGCGTTTGTGCAGAAAACACTAACACTTGTTCAGAAGGAAAGAAAGCACAGAGCCCCAGATTTGATGTTGCCCTGGAGAGCTTGCAGAGCACTGGGGAAAGGCAGGCAGAGAATTCCCTGCTAGCAGCTTCTCTGTGCCTGGGAAGCACAAGTGTTCACATTGCTTCGCAGAATCGCGTTTGTGCAGAAAACACTAACACTTGTTCAGAAGGAAAGAAAGCACAGAGCCCCAGATTTTATGTTGCCCTGGAGAGCTTGCAGAGCACTGGGGAAAGGCAGGCAGAGAATTCCCTGCTAGCACCTTCTCTGTGCCTGGGAAGCACAAGTGTTCCCATTGCTTCGCAGAATCGCGTTTGTGCAGAAAACACTAACACTTGTTCAGAAGGAAAGAAAGCACAGAGCCCCAGATTTTATGTTGCCCTGGAGAGCTTGCAGAGCACTGGGGAAAGGCAGGCAGAGAATTCCCTGCTAGCACCTTCTCTGTGCCTGGGAAGCACAAGTGTTCACATTGCTTCGCAGAATCGCGTTTGTGCAGAAAACACTAACACTTGTTCAGAAGGAAAGAAAGCACAGAGCCCCACATTTTATGTTGCCCTGGAGAGCTTGCAGAGCACTGGGGAAAGGCAGGCAGAGAATTCCCTGCTAGCACCTTCTCTGTGCCTGGGAAGGAGAAGTGTTCCCATTGCTTCGCAGAATCGCGTTTGTGCAGAAAACACTGAGACTTGTTCAGAACGAAAGAAAGCACAGAGCCACAGATTTTATGTTGCCCTGGAGAGCTTGCAGAGCACTGGGGAAAGGCAGGCAGAGAATTCCCTGCTAGCACCTTCTCTGTGCCTGGGAAGCACAAGTGTTCACATTGCTTCGCAGAATCGCGTTTGTGCAGAAAACACTAACACTTGTTCAGAAGGAAAGAAAGCACAGAGCCCCACATTTTATGTTGCCCTGGAGAGCTTGCAGAGCACTGGGGAAAGGCAGGCAGAGAATTCCCTGCTAGCACCTTCTCTGTGCCTGGGAAGCACAAGTGTTCACATTGCTTCGCAGAATCGCGTTTGTGCAGAAAACACTAACACTTGTTCAGAAGGAAAGAAAGCACAGAGCCCCAGATTTGATGTTGCCCTGGAGAGCTTGCAGAGCACTGGGGAAAGGCAGGCAGAGAATTCCCTGCTAGCAGCTTCTCTGTGCCTGGGAAGCACAAGTGTTCACATTGCTTCGCAGAATCGCGTTTGTGCAGAAAACACTAACACTTGTTCAGAAGGAAAGAAAGCACAGAGCCCCACATTTTATGTTGCCCTGGAGAGCTTGCAGAGCACTGGGGAAAGGCAGGCAGAGAATTCCCTGCTAGCACCTTCTCTGTGCCTGGGAAGCACAAGTGTTCCCATTGCTTCGCAGAATCGCGTTTGTGCAGAAAACACTAACACTTGTTCAGAAGGAAAGAAAGCACAGAGCCCCACATTTTATGTTGCCCTGGAGAGCTTGCAGAGCACTGGGGAAAGGCAGGCAGAGAATTCCCTGCTAGCACCTTCTCTGTGCCTGGGAAGGAGAAGTGTTCCCATTGCTTCGCAGAATCGCGTTTGTGCAGAAAACACTAACACTTGTTCAGAAGGAAAGAAAGCACAGAGCCCCACATTTTATGTTGCCCTGGAGAGCTTGCAGAGCACTGGGGAAAGGCAGGCAGAGAATTCCCTGCTAGCACCTTCTCTGTGCCTGGGAAGCACAAGTGTTCACATTGCTTCGCAGAATCGCGTTTGTGCAGAAAACACTAACACTTGTTCAGAAGGAAAGAAAGCACAGAGCCCCAGATTTTATGTTGCCCTGGAGAGCTTGCAGAGCACTAGGGAAAGGCAGGCAGAGAATTCCCTGCTAGCACCTTCTCTGTGCCTGGGAAGCACAAGTGTTCACATTGCTTCGCAGAATCGCGTTTGTGCAGAAAACACTAACACTTGTTCAGAAGGAAAGAAAGCACAGAGCCCCACATTTTATGTTGCCCTGGAGAGCTTGCAGAGCACTGGGGAAAGGCAGGCAGAGAATTCCCTGCTAGCACCTTCTCTGTGCCTGGGAAGGAGAAGTGTTCACATTGCTTCGCAGAATCGCGTTTGTGCAGAAAACACTAACACTTGTTCAGAAGGAAAGAAAGCACAGAGCCCCACATTTTATGTTGCCCTGGAGAGCTTGCAGAGCACTGGGGAAAGGCAGGCAGAGAATTCCCTGCTAGCACCTTCTCTGTGCCTGGGAAGGAGAAGTGTTCCCATTGCTTCGCAGAATCGCGTTTGTGCAGAAAACACTAACACTTGTTCAGAAGGAAAGAAAGCACAGAGCCCCACATTTTATGTTGCCCTGGAGAGCTTGCAGAGCACTGGGGAAAGGCAGGCAGAGAATTCCCTGCTAGCACCTTCTCTGTGCCTGGGAAGGAGAAGTGTTGCCATTGCTTCGCAGAATCGCGTTTGTGCAGAAAACACTGAGACTTGTTCAGAACGAAAGAAAGCACAGAGCCACAGATTTTATGTTGCCCTGGAGAGCTTGCAGAGCACTGGGGAAAGGCAGGCAGAGAATTCCCTGCTAGCACCTTCTCTGTGCCTGGGAAGCACAAGTGTTCACATTGCTTCGCAGAATCGCGTTTGTGCAGAAAACACTAACACTTGTTCAGAAGGAAAGAAAGCACAGAGCCCCAGATTTTATGTTGCCCTGGAGAGCTTGCAGAGCACTGGGGAAAGGCAGGCAGAGAATTCCCTGCTAGCACCTTCTCTGTGCCTGGGAAGCACAAGTGTTCACATTGCTTCGCAGAATCGCGTTTGTGCAGAAAACACTAACGCTTGTTCAGAAGGAAAGAAAGCACAGAGCCCCAGATTTTATGTTGCCCTGGAGAGCTTGCAGAGCACTGGGGAAAGGCAGGCAGAGAATTCCCTGCTAGCACCTTCTCTGTGCCTGGGAAGCACAAGTGTTCCCATTGCTTCGCAGAATCGCGTTTGTGCAGAAAACACTAACACTTGTTCAGAAGGAAAGAAAGCACAGAGCCCCAGATTTGATGTTGCCCTGGAGAGCTTGCAGAGCACTGGGGAAAGGCAGGCAGAGAATTCCCTGCTAGCACCTTCTCTGTGCCTGGGAAGCACAAGTGTTCACATTGCTTCGCAGAATCGCGTTTGTGCAGAAAACACTAACACTTGTTCAGAAGGAAAGAAAGCACAGAGCCCCAGATTTGATGTTGCCCTGGAGAGCTTGCAGAGCACTGGGGAAAGGCAGGCAGAGAATTCCCTGCTAGCAGCTTCTCTGTGCCTGGGAAGCACAAGTGTTCACATTGCTTCGCAGAATCGCGTTTGTGCAGAAAACACTAACACTTGTTCAGAAGGAAAGAAAGCACAGAGCCCCAGATTTTATGTTGCCCTGGAGAGCTTGCAGAGCACTGGGGAAAGGCAGGCAGAGAATTCCCTGCTAGCACCTTCTCTGTGCCTGGGAAGCACAAGTGTTCCCATTGCTTCGCAGAATCGCGTTTGTGCAGAAAACACTAACACTTGTTCAGAAGGAAAGAAAGCACAGAGCCCCAGATTTTATGTTGCCCTGGAGAGCTTGCAGAGCACTGGGGAAAGGCAGGCAGAGAATTCCCTGCTAGCACCTTCTCTGTGCCTGGGAAGCACAAGTGTTCACATTGCTTCGCAGAATCGCGTTTGTGCAGAAAACACTAACACTTGTTCAGAAGGAAAGAAAGCACAGAGCCCCACATTTTATGTTGCCCTGGAGAGCTTGCAGAGCACTGGGGAAAGGCAGGCAGAGAATTCCCTGCTAGCACCTTCTCTGTGCCTGGGAAGGAGAAGTGTTCCCATTGCTTCGCAGAATCGCGTTTGTGCAGAAAACACTAACACTTGTTCAGAAGGAAAGAAAGCACAGAGCCCCACATTTTATGTTGCCCTGGAGAGCTTGCAGAGCACTGGGGAAAGGCAGGCAGAGAATTCCCTGCTAGCACCTTCTCTGTGCCTGGGAAGCACAAGTGTTCACATTGCTTCGCAGAATCGCGTTTGTGCAGAAAACACTAACACTTGTTCAGAAGGAAAGAAAGCACAGAGCCCCAGATTTTATGTTGCCCTGGAGAGCTTGCAGAGCACTAGGGAAAGGCAGGCAGAGAATTCCCTGCTAGCACCTTCTCTGTGCCTGGGAAGCACAAGTGTTCACATTGCTTCGCAGAATCGCGTTTGTGCAGAAAACACTAACACTTGTTCAGAAGGAAAGAAAGCACAGAGCCCCACATTTTATGTTGCCCTGGAGAGCTTGCAGAGCACTGGGGAAAGGCAGGCAGAGAATTCCCTGCTAGCACCTTCTCTGTGCCTGGGAAGCACAAGTGTTCACATTGCTTCGCAGAATCGCGTTTGTGCAGAAAACACTAACACTTGTTCAGAAGGAAAGAAAGCACAGAGCCCCACATTTTATGTTGCCCTGGAGAGCTTGCAGAGCACTGGGGAAAGGCAGGCAGAGAATTCCCTGCTAGCACCTTCTCTGTGCCTGGGAAGCACAAGTGTTCCCATTGCTTCGCAGAATCGCGTTTGTGCAGAAAACACTAACACTTGTTCAGAAGGAAAGAAAGCACAGAGCCCCACATTTTATGTTGCCCTGGAGAGCTTGCAGAGCACTGGGGAAAGGCAGGCAGAGAATTCCCTGCTAGCACCTTCTCTGTGCCTGGGAAGCACAAGTGCTCACATTGCTTCGCAGAATCGCGTTTGTGCAGAAAACACTAACACTTGTTCAGAAGGAAAGAAAGCACAGAGCCCCACATTTTATGTTGCCCTGGAGAGCTTGCAGAGCACTGGGGAAAGGCAGGCAGAGAATTCCCTGCTAGCACCTTCTCTGTGCCTGGGAAGCACAAGTGTTTCCATTGCTTCGCAGAATCGCGTTTGTGCAGAAAACACTAACACTTGTTCAGAAGGAAAGAAAGCACAGAGCCCCACATTTTATGTTGCCCTGGAGAGCTTGCAGAGCACTGGGGAAAGGCAGGCAGAGAATTCCCTGCTAGCACCTTCTCTGTGCCTGGGAAGCACAAGTGTTCACATTGCTTCGCAGAATCGCGTTTGTGCAGAAAACACTAACACTTGTTCAGAAGGAAAGAAAGCACAGAGCCCCAGATTTGATGTTGCCCTGGAGAGCTTGCAGAGCACTGGGGAAAGGCAGGCAGAGAATTCCCTGCTAGCACCTTCTCTGTGCCTGGGAAGCACAAGTGTTCCCATTGCTTCGCAGAATCGCGTTTGTGCAGAAAACACTAACACTTGTTCAGAAGGAAAGAAAGCACAGAGCCCCACATTTTATGTTGCCCTGGAGAGCTTGCAGAGCACTGGGGAAAGGCAGGCAGAGAATTCCCTGCTAGCACCTTCTCTGTGCCTGGGAAGCACAAGTGTTCACATTGCTTCGCAGAATCGCGTTTGTGCAGAAAACACTAACACTTGTTCAGAAGGAAAGAAAGCACAGAGCCCCACATTTTATGTTGCCCTGGAGAGCTTGCAGAGCACTGGGGAAAGGCAGGCAGAGAATTCCCTGCTAGCACCTTCTCTGTGCCTGGGAAGCACAAGTGTTCACATTGCTTCGCAGAATCGCGTTTGTGCAGAAAACACTAACACTTGTTCAGAAGGAAAGAAAGCACAGAGCCCCACATTTTATGTTGCCCTGGAGAGCTTGCAGAGCACTGGGGAAAGGCAGGCAGAGAATTCCCTGCTAGCACCTTCTCTGTGCCTGGGAAGCACAAGTGTTCCCATTGCTTCGCAGAATCGCGTTTGTGCAGAAAACACTAACACTTGTTCAGAAGGAAAGAAAGCACAGAGCCCCACATTTTATGTTGCCCTGGAGAGCTTGCAGAGCACTGGGGAAAGGCAGGCAGAGAATTCCCTGCTAGCACCTTCTCTGTGCCTGGGAAGCACAAGTGTTCACATTGCTTCGCAGAATCGCGTTTGTGCAGAAAACACTAACACTTGTTCAGAAGGAAAGAAAGCACAGAGCCCCAGATTTTATGTTGCCCTGGAGAGCTTGCAGAGCACTGGGGAAAGGCAGGCAGAGAATTCCCTGCTAGCACCTTCTCTGTGCCTGGGAAGCACAAGTGTTCACATTGCTTCGCAGAATCGCGTTTGTGCAGAAAACACTAACACTTGTTCAGAAGGAAAGAAAGCACAGAGCCCCAGATTTTATGTTGCCCTGGAGAGCTTGCAGAGCACTGGGGAAAGGCAGGCAGAGAATTCCCTGCTAGCACCTTCTCTGTGCCTGGGAAGCACAAGTGTTCACATTGCTTCGCAAAATAGCGTTTGTGCAGAAAACACTAACACTTGTCCAGAAGGAAAGAAAGCACAGAGCCCCACATTTTATGTTGCCCTGGAGAGCTTGCAGAGCACTGGGGAAAGGCAGGCAGAGAATTCCCTGCTAGCACCTTCTCTGTGCCTGGGAAGCACAAGTGTTCACATTGCTTCGCAGAATCGCGTTTGTGCAGAAAACACTAACACTTGTTCAGAAGGAAAGAAAGCACAGAGCCCCACATTTTATGTTGCCCTGGAGAGCTTGCAGAGCACTGGGGAAAGGCAGGCAGAGAATTCCCTGCTAGCACCTTCTCTGTGCCTGGGAAGCACAAGTGTTCACATTGCTTCGCAGAATCGCGTTTGTGCAGAAAACACTAACACTTGTTCAGAAGGAAAGAAAGCACAGAGCCCCAGATTTTATGTTGCCCTGGAGAGCTTGCAGAGCACTGGGGAAAGGCAGGCAGCGAATTCCCTGCTAGCACCTTCTCTGTGCCTGGGAAGCACAAGTGTTCACATTGCTTCGCAGAATCGCGTTTGTGCAGAAAACACTAACACTTGTTCAGAAGGAAAGAAAGCACAGAGCCCCACATTTTATGTTGCCCTGGAGAGCTTGCAGAGCACTGGGGAAAGGCAGGCAGAGAATTCCCTGCTAGCACCTTCTCTGTGCCTGGGAAGCACAAGTGTTCACATTGCTTCGCAGAATCGCGTTTGTGCAGAAAACACTAACACTTGTTCAGAAGGAAAGAAAGCACAGAGCCCCACATTTTATGTTGCCCTGGAGAGCTTGCAGAGCACTGGGGAAAGGCAGGCAGAGAATTCCCTGCTAGCACCTTCTCTGTGCCTGGGAAGCACAAGTGTTCCCATTGCTTCGCAGAATCGCGTTTGTGCAGAAAACACTAACACTTGTTCAGAAGGAAAGAAAGCACAGAGCCCCACATTTTATGTTGCCCTGGAGAGCTTGCAGAGCACTGGGGAAAGGCAGGCAGAGAATTCCCTGCTAGCACCTTCTCTGTGCCTGGGAAGGAGAAGTGTTGCCATTGCTTCGCAGAATCGCGTTTGTGCAGAAAACACTGAGACTTGTTCAGAACGAAAGAAAGCACAGAGCCACAGATTTTATGTTGCCCTGGAGAGCTTGCAGAGCACTGGGGAAAGGCAGGCAGAGAATTCCCTGCTAGCACCTTCTCTGTGCCTGGGAAGCACAAGTGTTCACATTGCTTCGCAGAATCGCGTTTGTGCAGAAAACACTAACACTTGTTCAGAAGGAAAGAAAGCACAGAGCCCCACATTTTATGTTGCCCTGGAGAGCTTGCAGAGCACTGGGGAAAGGCAGGCAGAGAATTCCCTGCTAGCACCTTCTCTGTGCCTGGGAAGCACAAGTGTTCACATTGCTTCGCAGAATCGCGTTTGTGCAGAAAACACTAACACTTGTTCAGAAGGAAAGAAAGCACAGAGCCCCACATTTTATGTTGCCCTGGAGAGCTTGCAGAGCACTGGGGAAAGGCAGGCAGAGAATTCCCTGCTAGCAGCTTCTCTGTGCCTGGGAAGCACAAGTGTTCACATTGCTTCGCAGAATCGCGTTTGTGCAGAAAACACTAACACTTGTTCAGAAGGAAAGAAAGCACAGAGCCCCACATTTTATGTTGCCCTGGAGAGCTTGCAGAGCACTGGGGAAAGGCAGGCAGAGAATTCCCTGCTAGCACCTTCTCTGTGCCTGGGAAGCACAAGTGTTCCCATTGCTTCGCAGAATCGCGTTTGTGCAGAAAACACTAACACTTGTTCAGAAGGAAAGAAAGCACAGAGCCCCACATTTTATGTTGCCCTGGAGAGCTTGCAGAGCACTGGGGAAAGGCAGGCAGAGAATTCCCTGCTAGCACCTTCTCTGTGCCTGGGAAGCACAAGTGTTCCCATTGCTTCGCAGAATCGCGTTTGTGCAGAAAACACTAACACTTGTTCAGAAGGAAAGAAAGCACAGAGCCCCACATTTTATGTTGCCCTGGAGAGCTTGCAGAGCACTGGGGAAAGGCAGGCAGAGAATTCCCTGCTAGCACCTTCTCTGTGCCTGGGAAGGAGAAGTGTTCCCATTGCTTCGCAGAATCGCGTTTGTGCAGAAAACACTAACACTTGTTCAGAAGGAAAGAAAGCACAGAGCCCCACATTTTATGTTGCCCTGGAGAGCTTGCAGAGCACTGGGGAAAGGCAGGCAGAGAATTCCCTGCTAGCACCTTCTCTGTGCCTGGGAAGCACAAGTGTTCACATTGCTTCGCAGAATCGCGTTTGTGCAGAAAACACT
>JASWHU010000784.1:5000-10000 GCA_030819815.1 Strix occidentalis | reverse complement strand
GCTGCCGGCCACCGCGACCGACCCCAAAAAAAAAAAAAAAAAAAAAACACAACAAAAAACCCCAAAACCACGTGCTCTGCGCGCCCTCGTCGTGGGCTCAAGGTCGGGGAGAAAAGGGACCGAGGTACGTGCCGACCACCTCGCGCCCCACGGCACCGTGCACACCTCTCCTTCCAACGAGAGCCCGTCCGGTAAAAGCCAGGGGGGCGGGCAGGCCGGACACCCCAGGCTGCCCCGCGTACGGCACCACACGTACTGGCGGGGGGGGGGGGGGGGCGGGGGGGGGGGTGGGGGAAAAACCACACGCCACGGAGACGGCGCCGCCGCCGCCTCACCGGACCTTCAAAAATCGGGCTCTCGGGGCTCGGCTCCCCCGGTATCCAGCGTTCGAAGTGCCGCCGACCGCCACCGGTCACCGGTCTTTGGCCTGTCCAGCGTATCTCTGGCCATCCGCTTTCCCACCACTGAGCTCGGTAGCGACCAGCTCGCGCGGCCCCGCTGCTGTGCCGCTCCGCATCTCCCGGGGCCCCCCCTTGCTCCGTGTAGGCTTGCCCGACAAGCACCGGCTTGAGAACCGTGCCCAACCGCCCGGGGGGAACCACCGTCAGCGACCGCCCAGCGCTCCACTTCGCCGGCTAAGCCGCGTGCCCTGGCTCGCGCGCGCCCCTCCGGAGCAGAGACGCCTCGTGCTCCTATATACGTAGACTATCGGTCCCCGCCGAAAAAAGGTACTAAGGACAGCGCCTGCGGACCCACGGGGGAGGCGCTCGAGAGACGCCGCCTCTTACGACGACGTAACTGGAGGCAGCGAGAAACAGCGACCCCTTGGAGGAAGCGCCGGGGCGAACAGGTCTGCCCGCTGGCCAAGTCCCACCGGATCCGGGTAGACCTGGCAGCCCTTTTCGGCGGACGCTGCGGCAGCCGACGGTAACGTGGAGCCCGGTGACCTGGCGGCCACCGCCCGCCCCGGAGACGGGTAGACCTGACGGCCGCCGCCCGCCCCGGAGACGGGGAGACCTGACGGCCGCCGCCCGCCCCGGAGACGGGGAGACCTGACGGCCGCCGCCCGCCCCGGAGACGGGGAGACCTGACGGCCGCCGCCCGCCCCGGAGACGGGTAGACCTGACGGCCGCCGCCCGCCCCGGAGACGGGGAGACCTGACGGCCGCCGCCCGCCCCGGAGACGGGTAGACCTGACGGCCGCCGCCCGCCCCGGAGACGGGTAGACCTGACGGCCGCCGCCCGCCCCGGAGACGGGGAGACCTGACGGCCGCCGCCCGCCCCGGAGACGGGTAGACCTGACGGCCGCCGCCCGCCCCGGAGACGGGTAGACCTGACGGCCGCCGCCCGCCCCGGAGACGGGTAGACCTGACGGCCGCCGCCCGCCCCGGAGACGGGGAGACCTGACGGCCGCCGCCCGCCCCGGAGACGGGTAGACCTGACGGCCGCCGCCCGCCCCGGAGACGGGGAGACCTGACGGCCGCCGCCCGCCCCGGAGACGGGTAGACCTGACGGCCGCCGCCCGCCCCGGAGACGGGGAGACCTGACGGCCGCCGCCCGCCCCGGAGACGGGTAGACCTGACGGCCGCCGCCCGCCCCGGAGACGGGGAGACCTGACGGCCGCCGCCCGCCCCGGAGACGGGGAGACCTGACGGCCGCCGCCCGCCCCGGAGACGGGTAGACCTGACGGCCGCCGCCCGCCCCGGAGACGGGGAGACCTGACTGCCGCCGCCCGCCCCGGAGACGGGTAGACCTGACGGCCGCCGCCCGCCCCGGAGACGGGGAGACCTGACGGCCGCCTCGTGCAAGAGTTGCTTTTGGTTTCGATGGAAGATATCAAAGAAATAACGAAAAAATAAATGAAAAGGGAAGATTTTTTTCTTAACCACATTCCCCCGCCGCGCTCACGTGCGCACACGCCACCCCTCTGCCCCGACCCGCTGGCCACCGTGCGGTCGCTGGCATCATCCTCCCCCCCACGCCCCCCCCCCCCCCCCCCCACCCCCACCCCCCCCCCGCCAGCCCCTCCGCTCCGCTTCGCGCCGCGCCACCCGCGCCGCCACCCCCACTCCTCCCCCGGCTGCCAGGGGACCGGGCAGAAGCGCGGGCGTTCCCCCCACCCCACCTCCGGCGGAGACGCCCGTCTGTCTCGCCGAGGCGAGTTCGCGTCGGGAACCGGGCGCCTTTCGCCGGGTCGGGGTCCCGGCGCTGCCAGGCGCTCCCCGGCTGCAGCTGTTGGTTTCGCGGGGTGGGTTCAGGTTTTCTCTCGGGGGGGCGGTGGGGGTGGGTGGGTGGGTGGGTTATTTTGTTTATTCCCCCCGCTTTTCGCTGTCCCGCAGAGGCGGGGGGACCGGACGCCCTTCACTGGGTCCGGGTCCGGGTCCGGGTCCGGGTCCCGGTCCCGGCGTTGCCAGGCGCTCGCTGGCTTTCGCGTTCGGGTTTTTTTCGAGGTGGGTGGGCGGGTGTGTGGGAAGGGGGGTCCCGGTGGGGGTGTGGGGGGTGTGTTGTTCGGCTTGGGGTTTTTTTTTCCCCCCTTGCCATGGTTTTATTTTGACTTTTTAATTTGAAACACAACAAAACAAAACAGAACAAAACATTTCAATAGATGTCCGCGGCCCTGCAGCCACCGGCCCCCGCGCCGCGACACACGCGCACACGGACACACACACACACACACACACACACACACACACACACACCCCCACCCCCCACCCCCACCCCCGCCCCCACCCCCGAGCCCCGCCGGCGCCCGCGCGCTCAGAGAGCCGTGGGTCCCCGCCCCCCGCTGCAGCTCCGGAGCTGCAGGGCGGTGGGTGCGGCCGGCAGCCGACCGCAGGCTCCCCGGCGCTGCAGAGCACTGGAAAAGGGGGGGGGGGGGGGGGGGCGGCGGGGGCGGTTTCTGTTGCCCCCCCTCCCCGCGCCGCTCTCCCACCCCTTCCGCGTTCGTTTGGCTTTCAACCCGCGGCGGGGACGGAGCAGGCGGGCGGGAGGGCGGGCGGCTGAAGGGCTGACTGAGAAAGGCGGGGAGCCGGGGCGCGGGCGCGGCGCGGTAGGGACTCGGCAGCTGGGGCTAGAGCCCCAAACATTCCCCCACCCCCCGCCGCCGCCGCCGCGACTCCCCTCTGGCGCCCGGGTACGGAGCCGGCGGGGACGCCGCTGGGTCCTAAAGTCTCCCGCCTTCCTTCCCCGGAGCGGCCAATCTGCTGCTGGCGGAAAGCGGGGTGGGGGTGGCGGGCGGCCGGTCTCATCGCGAACCCCGTGGTCGGGGGGGGCGGCCGGTGTCATGGCGAACCTGGCGGCGGGAGGGGGGGGGGGGGGGGGGGTAGGGGGCGCGGCGGGGCTCGTTGCGAGCCAAGTGGCGGGGTGGGGGTGGGGGGGGGGCGACCGGCCTCATCGAGAACCACGCGGCAGGAGGGCGGGGGCCGGTGGGGAGGGCGGGAGGGGGCGGCTGTGTATGCATACGTGCACGCAGCCGCGGGCCAACGGGTTCGGGCCGGGGAGCTCTTGGGGGGGGTGGGGGGTGGCGCGCACATCGTGCGCACGTGCGTGGGGAGAAAATAATAAAAAAAAAAAATGCGTCCCGCTGTTGATAACGCCACCTTCTCTGCTCCAGCCGGCCTCGTTGGCCCGCGCCCGTTTCTGCCTGCGGGCAGCGCGCCCGTGTGCCTCGGCCCGGGCAGAACCAACGGCCGGCGGTTCCGTCGCCAGCGGGACGCGTTCGAGCGGCGAGTGTCGCCGAGAGGACGGGCCCGACGGCCTTAGGGGTGGGGGTGTGTCTGTGGGGGGGGATTGTGTGTTAAAGGATTTTGCCAGACTGGGGGTACCCCTAGGCTTGCTTGCTTGCTCGCTTAACAACTCAGAGTTGGGCCACCACCTCGGCGAGTGACAGATGTCCGAAGGACAGCTTATATACTGTTTCTAAATCGATTACCTCGTCTTTGTACGTTTCCAGTCAACCTTTCAGTTCTTGATTCTCATCGTGTATTCAGGTTCACTTAGGATCCTGTCTCGGCCGAATTCTTCTCTTCTGGTTCCAATCCTTGCTTCAGTACACTAGCAGCTACACTACTAGCCGGGGCCTCCGCTGGCCCTATCACCTCAGTTAAACGTGACATCACAAGGAGCTGCACAAGCCAGGCCTTGCTCCTGGCCTACCAGCTAGAAAAGCTGCAGATGACCTCACATGAAACCACACGAGCCATGGCCTGGTCCGGGCCTATCACGTACTAATCCAGACGTGACTTCAACCACAAGATCCTCAGGGCACGGCCTGCTCCCGGCCTCTGACCTACACGGGTACTGGTGACGTGCCAAGCAGCTGCACAAGGCAGGGCCTGCTCCTGCCCTAAGCCGTGCTCAGACAAGGGATGACACCGCAGATCAGCCGGGCCCGATCCTCCCCCGTCACCTACGCAGCTAAATGTGACGTCCCAAGCAGCTACATGCCGCTCCAGGGCCTGCACCTGCCTTACCGACTACTCGGCTAAAGGTGACATCCCGAGCAGCTGCACAGGCTCGGGCCTGCTCGTGGCCTATCACCTACTTAGCTGCAGGTGACAGGCGTGGCGGGGTGGGGGGGGGGGTGGGGGGGTGGGGGGAAGCAGCGGGCGGCACGGTGCGGTGTCGGAGGGGCTGCCTGCCGGTTGATGCCGTCGAGTGCCCGGCAACGCCGGGACCTGAACCTGGACGCAGCGAAGGGTGCCCGGTCCCCACGTCTCTGCGGGACGGCGACAACCAGGGGGGAATAAACAAAATAACGTGCCCCCACCACCACCACCGCCCCCGAGAGAAAACCTGAACCCACCCCGCGAAACCAACAGCTGAAGCTGGGGGAAGCGCCCGGCAGCGCCGGGACCCCGACCCGGCGACAGGCGCCCGGTTCCCGACGCGAACCTCGCCCCGGCGAGACAGACGGGCGTCTCCGCCGGAGGGAATTGGGGGGGGGGGGGGGCAGCACGGAGCGGAGGGGCTGCCGGGGGGGTTGATGCCGGCGAGCGACCC
>JASWHU010000783.1:0-22455 GCA_030819815.1 Strix occidentalis | reverse complement strand
GTTCTCTGCCCCGCCAGGTCCCATCAGCCAGAAGATGTACGCGGTGCTGCCGTGCGGGGGCATCGGGGTGAGTGGGGGGGGGGGGGGTGTGTGGGGTGTGGGGGGGGTCCCCAGGGGCTGGCCTGACCCCGCTGACCCGTCCCCGTGTCCCCGTGGGGCAGGTGGACAGTGACACGGTGTGGAACGAGATGCACTCGTCCAGCGCCGTGCGCATGGCGGTGGGCTGCCTGGTCGAGCTCGCCTTCAAGGTGGCCACCGGCGAGATCAAGGTGAGCGGGGTGGGCTAGCACGCCGGCGGCTGGGCTTGCCCATGGCGCCCCCCCCCCCCTCCCCTCCCAGGCCACCTGAACGCTCGGGTGGGCACACAGACCTTGTGCACGCTTACGTGTGCGCACCACCCGCCCGCGTGCTCACCTGCGGGTGCCGTGGCCCTTGTCCGAGCTCGTGTGCACACGCGCTGCTTTCTTGCACGGCTGCTTTCTCGCACACTCCTTTCTTGCACGCTCCTTTCTTGCACACTGCTTTCTCGCACGGCTGCTTTCTCGCACGCAGCTTTCTCGCATGCTGCTTTCTCACACGGCTCTTTTCTTGCACGGCTCCTTTCTTGCACGGCTCCTTTCTTGCACGCTACTTTCTTGCACGCTCCTTTCTCGCACGGCTGCTTTCTCGCACGCAGCTTTCTCGCACGCTGCTTTCTCACACGGCTCCTTTCTTGCACGGCTCTTTTCTTGCACGGCTCCTTTCTTGCACGGCTCCTTTCTTGCACACTACTTTCTTGCACGGCTCCTTTCTTGCACGCTCCTTTCTTGCACGCTGCTTTCTCACACAGCTGCTTTCTTGCACGCTGCTTTCTTGCACGGCTGCTTTCTTGCACAACTGCTTTCTCGCATGCTCCTTTCTCACACGCCGCTCTCTCGCACGCCACTTTCTCGCACGCTGCTTTTTTGCACGGCTGCTTTCTCGCACGCTGCTTTCTCGCACGCTTACCCGGGGGCGCAATGGTCTGTGTATGCGCTGGTCATGTCACTCGCACACGTGTAGTGCCCTCACCGGTGCTTAACCTGGGGCTGTGGTGGCCTCTGTGCGAGCTTGCACCTTTGTGCACACTCACCTGCACGCACGTGACAGTCCTCGAGCAAGCTTGCACACGTGCCCTTGCACGCGCGCTCACCTGGGTGTGCGAGACGGCCCTCGCGCACGCTTGTTTAGGTTCTCAGGCGTGCACGCTCACATGTGTGTGTGCCACGCTCACATGTGGCGGCCCCTCCGCACGCTGGTGTGCCCGCTGCACGTGCGTGTGACACGTGTCGTCACGCGTGTCCCCTCTCTGATCCCGCAGAACGGCTTCGCCGTCATCCGCCCCCCAGGACACCACGCCGAGGAGTCCACGGCCATGTGAGCACAGCGGGGGGGCCGTGTCGGCCCAGGGGGGGGTGTGGGGGGGACACGGGGGGTGCCCGGGGTCACCCCGGTGCTGACTTTGCCCCCCCCCCCCCCCCGCCATCCCCAGGGGCTTCTGCTTCTTCAACTCGGTGGCCATCTCGGCCAAACTGCTCCAGCAGAAGCTCAGCGTGGGCAGGATCCTCATCGTGGACTGGGTAAGGGCCCCCCCGTGGGTGTTGGGGGACCCCCGTGGGATTTTGGGGGGGTCGCTGATGGCGCTGGCCCCCCCGGCAGGACATCCACCACGGGAACGGGACCCAACAAGCCTTCTACAGCGACCCCGACGTCCTCTACATCTCCCTGCACCGCTACGACGACGGCAACTTCTTCCCAGGCAGTGGGGCGCCCGAGGAGGTAGGGGGCGGGGTGGGGGGGGGCTGTGTGTGTCACCGGGGGGGGGGGTGTTGTGTCACCCTGTGTCCCCCCACCCCAGCTGCGGTGGTGGGGGGGTCACCCATGGCTGCGCCCAGGTGGGCAGCGGGATGGGAGTGGGCTACAACATCAACATCGCCTGGACCGGCGGCGTCGACCCCCCCATCGGGGATGTGGAGTATCTCACCGCCTTCAGGTGGGTGTTCTGGGGGGCTGGGGGGGGTCCCCACACCCTGAGGGGGGGTTTCCATGCCCGGCCCTGACCCGCTGCCCCCCAGGACCGTGGTGATGCCCATCGCCAACGAGTTCTCCCCGGACGTGGTGCTGGTCTCGGCCGGCTTCGACGCTGTCGAGGGTCACCTCTCCCCGCTCGGGGGCTACTCGGTCACCGCCAAATGTGAGTGGGGTCCGGAGGTGTCCCCAGGGTGGGGACCGCGGCTGAGCCGCTTGTCACCCGCCCTTGGTGTCCCCCCTCCTCCAGGTTTCGGCCACTTGACGAAGCAGCTGATGATGCTGGCGGGGGGCCGGGTGGTGCTGGCGCTGGAGGGGGGGCACGACCTGACGGCCATCTGCGACGCCTCGGAGGCCTGTGTCTCCGCTCTGCTTGGCCTGGAGGTACCGGGGGTCACCCGTGGGGACCCCCCCAACCCGTGGGGATCCCCCATGTCACCCCCCCGGGGTTCAGGGTGCATTGAGGTGTGCGCCCTGTGCCGTGCCTCGGTTTCCCTGGGGTCGATGAGAAGGGCTGCAGTCCCATCCCTGCTTGGGAGGGTTTGGCTTTGGAGGGGGGGGGCTTTGGGGGTGCTGGTGACAGGTTTGGGGGTCTTGATGGTGTGTGTGTGTCCCCCCCCCGCCAGCTGGAGCCCCTGGATCCGTCCCTCCTGCAGCAGAAGCCAAATGTGAACGCGGTGGCCACCCTGGAGAAGGTCATCGAGATCCAGAGTGAGAATCGGGGGGGCCTCGAGGGGGGCACAGACCCTGCCGGGGGGTCCCCACAGCTGTCCCTGCCACTGGGGGACACGGGAGGGTCCCAAGGGCTGATTTTGTCGTGGGGGAGCACAGAGGGGTCCTTAGGGCTGTTCTAACCATTGGGGGACCCCAGGAGCTCTGTCCCTGCTGGGGGGGGGGGGCCTGGGGACTGTCCTTGTCTTGGGGCGGGGGGGGGGAACTGGAGGGGTCTCCAGTGCTGTCACTGGGATCCTGGGGGGTCCCTGGGGCTCTCCCTTCCTTGGGGGGGACCCAGAGGGGTCCTTAGGGTTGTCCCTGCCATGGGGGTCCCATGGGTCCCCTCAGGTTGTCCCTGCTTGGGGGCGGGGGGGGGGGGGGGGTGTGTCCCCAGGGCTGTCCCTGCTGTGGGGGTCCCATGGGTCCTCCTGAGTTGCCCCCACCATGGGGGTTCCCCAGATTGTCCCTGCTGGGGGTGTCCCCAGGGCTGTCCCCTCCTTGGGGGTCCTGGGAGGTCCCCAGGGCTGTCCTGGGGCTGTGGGTGACACAGGGGGTCCCTTAGACTGTCCCTGCCGTGGGGGACCTGTGCGTCCCCCAGGGCTATCCCTGTTGTGGGGGGGCCCGGGGGTCCCCCGGGGCCGTGCCCAGCCCCGTGGGTGCCCACAGGCCAGCACTGGGGCTCGGTGAAGCGCTTCGCGGCGGCCGTGGGCTGCTCCTTGCTGGAGGCACAGAAGGGGGAGGCAGAGGAGGCCGAGACGGTGACAGCCATGGCCCTGCTCTCGGTGGGGGCCGAGCAGGGGAGCACCGACCCCCAGCCCAGGTACGGCCCCCCAGGATGCCCCCGGCTCTGCAGGCAGCCACGTGTGTCCTCAGTGGGGGGATGTGTGTTCTCCTGGGCTCTGCGTGGAGCCACACGTGTCTTTGGAGGGGGATGTGTGTCCCCTGGGCTGTGCATGAAGCCACGCATGTCTTTGGGGGGTTGCATGTTCTCCTGGGCTGTGTGTGGAGCCACGTGTGTCTTTGGGGAATGCATGTTCTGGGCTGTGCATGGAGCCACGCATGTCGGTGGGGGGGGATTTGTGTTCTTCTGGGCCGTCCACAAGGCCACATGTGTCTTTGGGGGGGCATGTGTGTCCCCTGGGCTGTACGTGGAGCCACGTGTGTCTTTGGGGGATGCACGTTCTGGGCTGTGCACGGAGCCACGCGTGTGTCTGGGGGGATGTGTGTGTCCCCTGGGCTGTGCACGGAGCTGTGTGTGTCCTCGGGGGGACACGCACGTGTCCCTGGGGCCGTGTGTGTCCTCAGAGGGGCCATGTGTCCCCTGGGGTGTGCACGGAGCCACGCGTGTCCTCGGGGGCACATGTGTCCCCTGGGGTGTGCATGGAGCCACGCATGTCCTCTGGGGCACATGTGTCCCCTGGGGTGTGCACAGAGCCACACGTGTCCCCTGGGGTACATGTGTCCCCTGGGGTGTGCACAGAGCCATGCGTGTCCTCTGGGGCACGTGTGTCCCCTGGGGTGTGCACAGAGCTGTGTGTGTCCTCGGGGGGACACGCACGTGTCCCTGGGGCCGTGTGTGTCCTCAGAGGGGCCGTGTGTCCTCTGGGGTGTACATGGAGCCACACGTGTCCTCGGGGGCACATGTGTCCCCTGGGGTATGCACGGAGCCACACGTGTCCCCTGGGGTACATGTGTCCCCTGGGGTGTGCACGGAGCCACACGTGTCCCCTGGGGTACATGTGTCCCCTGGGGTGTGCACAGAGCCACGCGTGTCCCCTGGGGCATGTGTGTCCCCTGGGCTGTGCACGGAGCCACGCGTGTCCCCTGGGGCATGTGTGTCCCCTGGGGTGTGCACGGAGCCACACGTGTCCCCTGGGGTACATGTGTCCCCTGGGGTGTGCACAGAGCCACACGTGTCCCCTGGGGTACATGTGTCCCCTGGGGTGTGCACAGAGCCACGCGTGTCCCCTGGGGCACGTGTGTCCCCTGGGCCGTGCACGGAGCCACATGTGTCCTCACGGGGGTGATGGACACGCATCATGTCACCCCAAATTGGCGTGGCCCACCCCGAGGACAACGGGGAGCCAGGATGGTGGCTTGGGAGTGGGGGGGGGGGGGGACCTGGAGCAGCCGTGCCCGGGGCCGAGCTCCCAGCATCGCTGCCTCAGTTTCCCCGGGCGGGGCTGGGCGCCCGGTCCCTGGCACAGGATCGGGCCCCGCTGAGGCCCCGCTGTGTCCCTGGCCAGGCCGGCGGAGGAGCCGATGGAGGCCGAGCCCATGCTGTGACCCGCCGGCCCCGCCGAGCCGAGATTTTTTTTTCCGTTTCCGAAAAAGAAAGAAACAGCGAGAAGAAAAAACCACACACACACACACACACAAATCACATTTAAAAAGGAAAAAAAAAAAAAAACAAAAACCACATTAAAAAAAAAAAAAAAGGACAAAAAAAAAACCAACCCAAAATGGATGAAGCCGGGAGGAAAAACAGAAAAGAGGAAAATATTTTCTTTTTCTATTAAAAAGAGGAGAAAAACACAAAAAAATACCACCCCCCGTCCTGTGGGACCCCAGCTCCACGCGGTGTTTGCGGTCGTGTCTCTTGTGCAGCATCGGTTCCACCAGCACCCCCGCTCCTCCCTCCCTCCGTCCGTCTGTCCGTTGGGTTTTCCCGTCGCTGCCCCTGGCCCCCCGCCGCGGCTCCTCTCTTCTTTTTTTTTTTTTTTAAGGGGGTTTTCCTTGTTTTCTCCCCTTTTTTTTTTTTTTTTTTTTTTCCCCCCACTCGTTCCTTCCCCGGCTCCGGCGTCCGTCCTCTCCCCGGGGGGAGGCGATGGGAAATACTCGTGCCTTTAATTAAGTCAAGTTTTTTTTTTAATGCCTTAATTTCCCTCTGATTTTTTGGGTTTTCTCAATTTATTTTTTTTTTTTTTTTTCCCCCTTGGCGTCCCCATTTCGGAGGGGGACGCGAGACGCAGGGGACAAGCCCTGTCCCTTTGTCACCCTGGGTCGATGGGTGACGGATCCCGGCGCCTTCGCTGGGATGAAACTTTGTCCGTTCTTAGAGGAGAAAAAAAGGAAAAAAGACCAAAAAAAAAAAAAAAAAGAGTTAAAAAAACCACTTTATTTTCCTGTTACTTCACCAGCCGGAGGGGACTTGGAGTGATTTTAGCTTTAAAAGAGAGAAAAAAAAAAAAAAGCCACACAAAACAAAGGTATATAATTTTATTACAGATGTATTATTTAATAGTATTTTTTTAATGGGTGGCACCGGCCGCGGGGCCCGGAGGGGGAGGACGGGGACGGTGCTTCATGTTTTAAGTTATTCCAGGGGGTTTTGGGGTGGCTCCTGGGGGGGGTCCCCAAATTGGGGTGGGGGGTGGGGGGGTGGTGGCGGAGATGGGGATGAGTGTGTGTCCCCTGTCACCTCCCCCAGCCCTGCGGAGAGGGAGGCGGGGGGGGGGAACCCCGGCTTGGGGTGATGTGTGGGGAGGAGGAAGGGGGGTGTCAGTGCTGCAGGGCCCCCCCCCCGGCTGTCCCCAACACTGGGGACAACACCTTGGCCCCAAGGAGGGGTGGAGGGGGGTCTGTTGGGTGGCGGTGGCAGCCCAGGACCCCCCGCCTCATCCCTTCCTTTTTGTGGTGGTGGCGGGGGGGGGGGGGGGGGGGTGGTCACAGCCCCCAACTCCCCATCCCAGGAGGGAGAAACACCTTCGTGTAGAATCCAACCACCTCCTGGGGGGGGGGTGTGTGTGTGTGTGAGGGGCGCTGGCCCCCCCCGGCAGTGAGGCCGTCTTGCTTTTGGGCTGGTGTGTTGCCCCCCCACCCCCTTCTCCGTGTCCCCCCCCCGCCCCCCCACCCCCTCCAGCCCTGCCTCGGTTTCTTTTCTGTCTGTCTGACGCCCGCTCGCGCGCTCTCGATATGGTTTTCAGTTGAGTATTTTGTAAGATGTTACCGATGTTCGTCCTTGTATAAATAAAACTGTTTCTGGCAATACCCGGCGGTGCCCCGCTGCGTTTGGGGGGGGGCCCAAGGGAGGTACCGGGGCGGGGAGGGGGAGCACCAGCACCTTTGTGTCCCCTTTTCTGTCCCTATCAGAACAGGACAAGTGTCCCCAGGGTGTCGTGGTCGCCCTACGTGCCTCAGTTTCCCCACCGACAGGGCTGCTCCTTTCCCATCCATCCGGCGCGGTATCGGGGTGCTGAGCTGCACCAGCCCGGCTGTGGGGGCTCCATCCACCCCGTTACCCCCCCGGCCTGGGCTCTGCCCTGCCCCGGGGGGTCCCCAGCCCTGCCCCTGCCCCCACTTTTTGAAGGACTCAGTGCCAGCAGGTTGGTAACTGGTTTTATTTGGTTAGAAATGGGGTGACCCCTCCGGCAGTGGGGGGGACCCCAGAGGGGGAAGCTGAACTGGGAGAACTGGAGCAGCTGGAAGGAGGGGGGGGGGACAGTGGGAAATGGTGCTGTTTGTCCCCCCCCCCCCCCCCCCAGTGACCCCAAGGCTGGGGCTGTCCCTGCGCTGTGTCCCCAAACCTGCTGGGCAGGGGGTACCCCCAGCTCTGCCACCCCCTGCTCACCCCACGCTGGGGGGGGGGGGCCCTGCCCTGGGGGGGGAGCAGCACTGTTAGCACAGCGAGGGTTAAACTGGCCTGTGGTCCCAAGGGGGGGGACACGTGGGTGCCCTCCTGGCACAGCGATGGGCGGGGTGGGGCACAGGACTGGCAGGGACACAGTGGGGTCCCCTACGGTGGGGACCCTACACTGGGGACCCCCTACTCAGCGTGGGGGGAGCCCCGCGGGCGGGTGACAGAGAGGACGAGCCGGGGCAGGACAGATGCCACCAGCCAGGGCCCGGCCGCGTACTTGAGGAAGCTGGTGCCGTACCACAGCGTCACGTCCGCCGGCTGGGGAAGCCGGTGCAGGCCCTGGATGGCCACCAAGGCCAGGACGGCGCTGGCCACGCGCTGCTGGGGGTCCAACTGCTCCCCCTGGTGCAGGGGGAAGCCGGTGGCCAGCCCCAGGCCCAGGGCGCTGCCGGCGACGCGGCAGATGGAGGCGAAGGGCCGGGTGTCGAGGCGAAGCCAGGAGGGATCTGAGCACCATTTGGTGGCCAAACGGATGGACCTGGATGGGGGGGGATCCTTAGGAGGGCAGCAAATCCCTGGGGCTAGCCCCCCCCGGCAGCCTGGGGGTGGGTAAATCCCTGGGACTAGCCCCCCCACACCCCGCCAAGCACTCACCAGTCGATGTCGATGCCGGTGGCGGTCACCAGGCCGTGCAGGGCGAGGGAGGCGAGAAGCAGGGCCAGCGCGGTGGCCACGAAGAAGCCCAGGGTGCGGGTGGCCGGGGTGCGAGCCTGCAGCCCCCAGCCCAGGGCTGCTCCTGGATGGCAACGACAAGGCACAGTGGGCTACCAGGATGGATTGAGGTTGGGGGGGGGGGCTCAAGGCCCAAAATGCCCTGGCCCAGGGGTGGGTGTTGGGGTCTGGGTAGAGGGACCAAAATGTTGCTCCACTCACCTGCCAGGATGCCACCGACTACCTGATGGGGGAAGTGGGCCAGGATGAAGACCCTTGATAGCCCCACGGCCAGCTGGAGCAGGGCATAGGTGCCAAAGGGGGCCAGCTTCGCCGCGGGGCTGGAAGGCAAAGAGGGTGAGTGGCAGGGACGCAGCCAGCGGCTCCGGCTCGGGCTCCCGAGCGTGCTGAGCCGGGCAGGGCAGGTTTGGCGCCGCTCAGCAAGAGGAATGATTAAAAAGGTGAAAGTGGCCAAAAAAAAAAGCAGCTCAGTGGGGCAGGGGGGGCTTTGCGGGGGGTCTCCAGGGCTTTGCAGCTTGTTCCTGCAGCATAGAGGTGCCAGGGTAAAGCTGTGCTGCCCAGGGAGCCCACTGAGGAAGGGTCCCACGTCACCCTTCCCTCTTCCAAAAAGAGCTCTGGAGATTTCCAAGTGTTGTTTTCCCCCTCCTGGGACTCACCTCCTGGAGTGTCTGGCTGCCAGCGCGGTGACCAGTGGCCAAAGGGCCGCCCCCATGATCATGCAGTGGCCGGAGGGGCTCCCTGTGAAGGGGACGGTAGGTCAGGGGGGAGCGTGTGGCAGCGGGGCGAGCGCCCGACGTCACCCCGGGAGAGTTGGGGACGCGTCTGCTGAGCCTCGCCCCGCCTGCGCCCCGTCCCTCCTGGCCGACCGCCGGCTCGAGGATGAGGATGGAACGAGCCGGTGCCTGTGGATGATGGTCGCCCACACACAAAAAAATAAAAGAAAGGGGTTTTTTTGCCCCGGTCCCTGCCGCCGGCAGACTCTCCTGTGGGTTTCCTGGCCCCGGAGCCGCCCGCGCCATGCCAGCAGCCATGGCGCCCAGCCCGCGCCCCGCCGCTCGCTCGTTTGCTGTGCCGCAAGGTGCTGGCTAACGAACGGCTTTCCCCGCTCAGCACATCCTGCCAGCGCGGTGGCACCCTCCAGCTTCAGCATTCCCATCCGGACGGGGCCTCCCGGCTCCTGCAGCCCTTCCCTCCGCATCCCAGAGCCGCGAAGAAAAGCTTTCGCCTGTAACTCACCCGGTCCCGTTTCGCAGGAGAGGGGGAACTGGCGCAGCGTGACCGGCTCCTTGGTGCTGAGCCCCGACTCATGGACCCACCAGAACGGGCGCTCCCCGAATAACAACCTGGAGGGGAGAGAAACCACAGAGCAGTGAACGGCCCAACCCGGCCCAACGCCTTTGCCGCCCAACCCTGTGGAGCTGAGGGCTGAAGCCGGCAGCGGGAGGGCAGGATCCTGCCTGTTCTTACAGCTCCCGGCTGTTTTCTGGCAGATCTGTTACTGTCCGCGTCTCTGCCTGCCCAGCGGAGCCCGTGGTTGTCTTTCTGCTACAGCGAACGTGCCACCGCTCAGCCCTCAGGGTGTCACCAGGTGTGACAGGGACCCTGTGACTCCCTTGGCTCTTCCCTCACCATTTGAGAACCACGTTGAGCCACTCTGACACCAGGCCGATCCACAGCACCGACACCCCCACTTTGCGGTCCAGAAAATAGGCGAGAGGGAAAAAGATGGTGAAGATGGATTTGGGATCGGCCAGGGAAGTCACCGAGATCCAGAACTTTTCCAGCCAGGGCGGCCCGGACTGCAGCACCTCTGCGAAGCGGATCCCGGCGGCGTGCAGGGCATCCATGGCGCCGGGCTGGAGGGAGAGGGGCAGCGTTAGAGCTCAGGCCTTGGAACAGGCAGAGACCTCGGGAAGGGGGTGGGAGGTGGCTCCCTTGGGTGGGTGTCACGTTGTGGCTGGCTCCCGTGCTTGGTGTCACCCTGAGGGACACCTTGGAGCATGATGCCAGCGCTGGCACGGCTTCAGGGAGCCGTTTGCCACCTGAAGTTTGCCCACGAAGGACTCTCGGCCTTCGCATCCCACCCGTGGCTCGGCAGCTCCAGCGGGGGACGGCAGCGCCGGGCAGCGTCGCCACGTGTGCGGGGGGGGCTGCTGAGGGCCGGCACCGGGCAGGGCCCCGCCTGACGCCTGCTCTGGGCTGACCCAGCGTGGGCACATCCCGGGGGTCTCAGTGTGGGGTTCCCCGGAGCAGCCAGGCTGCCCTGAAGAGCTCCAGCCTCTTTGGGCCGGTGTGGGGCCTCCCGGGGGTCTCCCTGGAGGCAGCTCGGGGCCTCGCTGGACCCGGTTTGGGGCCTCCCTGGAGCAGGCCCGGGGCCTCGCCGGGGTCTCCCTGGAGCAGGCCCGGGGCCTCCCTGGAGCAGGCCCGGGGCCTCCCTGGTGTTTTCCTGGGTCCCCCCGGCGCTGCCGGCGCGGCCTGGCCCTGCCGGGGGATCCCGGTGGGGCTGAGGAGGGGGTGTCCATCACCAGTGAGCCCCCCCTCCCCGCTCCCGTCACCGCCCCCCCCCCCCCCCCCCCCCGAGGCCCGCTCTCACCCGGCCTCCTCTGCCTACACTTCCCAGCAGCCCCCGCGGCACCGGCCGGCTACGGGGAGGCGCGAGGGCCATACATCAGAGGGGCGGGGCCAGCGCGCGCGCCCCGCCTCCCCCCCGGCGCCAAGGTCACCCCGCCCCCTCGTCGCGCGCGGTGACGTCACGCCGCGGCCCCGCCCCCGCCGCGCCTGGCCCGGGCTGAGCCTGCGGCCGCTGCGGGCTGAGAGAAGATGGCGGCGCCGGGCGAGTACTTCAGCGTGGGCAGCCAGGTGTCGTGCCGCACTTGCCAGGAGCAGCGCCTGCAAGGCGAGGTGGTCGCCTTCGACTACCCCAGCAAGATGCTGGCGCTCAGTATCCCTTCGGCAGTGCCTCGCCGGGCCCGCTGCGGCCCGGGCACGGCCCGCTTGGGCCTCCGCCGCCCGCCCGCTGGGGAGCGGGGGGGGGTGGGTCTGAGGGGAGGGCTGAGGGGGGCGAGGGGGGGTAAGGAGAGGCCTTGGGGGGGGGGCGTGGTGCTGGGGGGGGGATCTCTGCGGGGAGCCCCGTGGAGGGTTTCTTGGGGGGAGCGGGGAGCTCTATAGGGAGGTTTTGGGGGGAGTGAGGAGGCTTGTAGTGGGGTTACTGGGGGGGGGAGTGGGGCGCTGTATAGGGGGGTTTTGGGGGGAGTGAGGAGGCTTATAGTGGGGTTAGTGGGGGGGGAGTGGGGCGCCATATAGGGAGGTTTTAGGGGGAGTGAGGAGGCTTGTAGTGGGGTTACTGGGGGGGGGGGACTGGGGCACTGTATGGGGGGGTTTTGGGGGGAGTGAGGAGGCTTATAGGGGGGTTAGTGGGGGGGGCAGTGGGGTGCTGTATAGGGGGGTTTTGGGGGGAGTGAGGAGGCTTATAGGGGGGTTAGTGGGGGGGGCAGTGGGGTGCTGTATAGGGGGGTTTTGGGGGGAGTGAGGAGACTTGTGGGGGATGGGAGGAAGTAGGGTGCTATAGAGGGAGGTTTTGGGGGGGAGTGAGGAGCCCTGTAGTGGGGTTAGTGGGGGGGGAGTGGGGCACTGTATAGGGGGGGTTTGGGGGGAGTGAGGAGGCTTGTAATGGGGTTGGGGGGGCAGTGGGGCGCTGTATAGGGAGGTTGGGGGGGGGACTGAGGAGTCCTGTAGTGGAGTTACAGCGGGGGGAGTGGGGCATCGTAGAAAGAGGTTTTGGGGGGGAGTGAAGAGCCTTTGTGGGGTTGGGGGCGGGGGATAGTAGGATGCCATATAGGGAGGTTTTGGGGGGAGTGAGGAGCCCTGTAGTGGAGTTAATGGGGGAGATCTGGGGTGCCTGATAGGGTTTTGGAGGGAAAGAGTAGCCCCATAGTGGGGTTTGGGGGGGTGAGTGGGGAGCCCTTTAGTGGGGTTATTGGGAGTGGGGTGCACTGTAGTGAGGTTTGGGGGGAGTTGGGCTCTATAGAAATGTTGTGGGGGAAGTGGGGAGCATTTTAGTTGGGTTATGGGGGAAGTGGGGTGCACTGGTGAGGTTTGGGGGGCAGTGGGATGCCCTACAGGAAGGTTTTGGGGGAGTGAGGAGCCCCATGGTGGGGTTATTGGGGGTGGGTGCTGTATAGGAGGGTTCTGGGGGGGAAACCTAGAGGGGCTTGGGAGGGTGAGGAGCTGCATAGAGGCCTGGGAATGGGGGTCTCCTGCAGGGCTGTGGGGTTTTTAGGGGAGGCCTTGGAGGCATGATGAGGCCCTGGGGGGGGGGGGCAGGAGCACCCTGTGGGGTTCAGGGAGGATGGGGGGGATCTTGAGGACAGGAGGGGCCCTGGGGGGTTCCTGGGAGGGGAATGGTACCTCTTTGGGGGTGCAGAGGGAGGCAGGGTGAGCTCCTGTGCAGCGGGAAGGGCTTGGTAGGGTTTAGGGGGGGTGGGAGCTCATAGGAGTTATGGGGGTCAGGAGACCCCAGTGGAGTTCCGGGGGCGGGGGGGGGGGGGCACAATGGGCTTGTGGGGCAGGTCTGTGGATGGGAGGGAGCCCTCTAGGAGGGCAGGGGCAGGCCTGGGGGGTGAGGAGAGATGGGGGGTGTGCAGGGAGAAGTGTCCCTCGGCTGGGGGAGCCAAGGGGACAGGGGGTCTGGGGCTGCCCTGCAGGGAGGAGAGGCAGAAAGGCAACGCTTGGGGGTTTAAAATATAGATATTGTATGCACATTAAGAAAAAAAAAGGATATGCTTTTCTTTTTAATCTGCAAGTAAGGGTAAGGCAAAGGGCTGCCAGAGAACAGCAGAGGGACCGCAGAGAATTCATGGAGGTGGATGCTCAGCCCAGGGACTGGTGCTGGAAGGGAGCTGGGGAAATAAATGCTGCAAGCCCCAGGGGTGGCTTCTGGAGGGAATGAGAGAGGAAGGGAGGAGCTGTGAGAGGGGTTTGTGTCTGTGGAGGCTGGATCTGTGAGAAATGTGGTCGGAAGAGCCCTGCGGGGCGCCTGGGTGTGATGCGGTTCTGGAGGGGGACTGGGGACCTGGCCCGGGGTGAGCCCCTGTGCTGGTGTGGTTCAGGTGGGGGAAGCTCCCCCAGGCCTGAGCGGAGGCTGCAGGAAAGTCTTAACCGATGTCCAACAGGTTGGCTTAGTGCATTGTGCTGCTCTGGAGAGGGCTCAGAGCTCCCGCTCCGGCTTTGCCCTGAGTCTGGCTCTTCCTCCCCAAGCTGGGATGCTCCATCCTGAAGGAAGAGACCGGAATTCCCCGGGCATCCCTCGTTTTCTCTCTTTTATTGCAAAGCGTTTGCTAGGGAGGGCTTCACCTGCACAGCCAGGCTCGGGGGGGGACACGGGAGGAGAGGAAAAGCGACCTCCACGAGCATCTTTTCCGAGGAGGAGCCGGTGTCGGGGTGGAAGGGGCTCTCTGTGCCGTGCTCCCCGCTCCTGCCAGCAGCTGAGGGAGCGGAGGGCGAACGACGCAGCCTCCTGGGGAACAGATTGCGCAGGAATTAATGTCAGCTCTGGAAGGGGTGTTTGTTGTGTTTTTTGTTTTGTTTTGTTTTTTTTTTCCTGGGGGTGGTGCACTGTTGTCTCATTTACACTTTCCAGTCGTGCTGCGATACCGACCACAACGAACCTCGCAGCGTTCGAGGGGCTGCCCGGGAGGTGTGTGAGGGCGAGGAGGCCTTTCTCAGGGAGCTGCCGAGTAGCTCCCCTTTCATCCACGCTAGGGACTGCTCCTGGAGAGGCTCTGGCTTAGCTGCTGCCTGCAAGACAAAATACTTACGGTATAAAAAGTGCAAATTTGAGGCGTTTGGTTGTTCTGGTTCACTTCCCTGTGCAGACCAGCGTTTGTGGCGAGCGGGAAAGCGGGCAGCACCGCAGCTGGGGCCGTGGGAGCAGCCCCTCCGTGTTTCTCCAGCTAGTCGGGGCTAAATTCCTTTTTCAGAGGAGACCACGCGGCATCCCAGGCTGCGTGTGTTCTGGGTACAGCAGCTGTTGGCTGGAAAACTTGTGTTATAGTCAGGAAAACTGAATCAGCATTAAATAGGTCCAAGAAGAGGTGGGTGGTGGTGTTGGGGTCTCACAGACGACCCCGTGCTCGGTTGAGGAGGTGCAGGGGTGGTGGAGGAACGTGCTGAAGACCAAATGTTCTCCCAGTTTGCTCCTGGACAGCTTTGTGCATCAGGCCTGTAAATGTCTCTGGATTTGTTTTCCTTAATGTTTTTTCCCCTCCAGAATGCCCCTCTTCCAGTGGAAAGCCTAATCACGCAGATATCCTGCTTGTAAACTTACAGTATGTTTCAGAAGTGGAAATAATTAATGACCGCACGGAAACGCCTCCTCCTTTAGCTTCACTCAATGTTAGCAAGGTAAGAACCTGCCCTCGTGGGCTCGGAGGCGTTTGCTGCTGGCGGGGAGGGCTTCGTGTGGGGAGGTCCCTGCTTCGAGCTTTTAAACTTTAAATCACCCGCTTCCATCACAGCCTGCTGCGGCGCTGTTAAGGGTTGAGGTGATGAGATTTTGGGTCTGTTGAGTCTCCATGACTCGCTGCTGGGGTGTCTGTAGCGAGGACGCAGCCAGCTTGAGCCTCCCTGCTTCGGGATCGCTCAGCGCGGGGGCTGAGCTCTTGGGTGAGGGAAAGATGCTCCTAGTTTGGTTTAATCAGAGAGGAAAGTCCTCGTCAGCCTGAACGAGGGGCTGGGTGCTGTGCTCACCCGGGCAGCTGATCCTGTGGCTGCTCTCAGCTCCCCTGAGCACCCTTTGGTCTGTATTTGCTCCGGCGGGGTCCTGCCGTGTAGATTTATTTACCTGGGTGACGCTGCATCCTCCTGTGAGAGCACCAGCGGTGCTGAAGGTGCGCACTGGGAGCTCGGGGAACGCCTGTGCTCTCCTCAGAGGCCGTGGTGGGAATAAATGTGGATTTCTGCGCTGGCAAGCGGGTGCAAGTTGCTGCCTGAAACACTGACCAAGAATTTCAGTGCCAGGACCTCTGGTTTTTAGTAATGTTGAGGCTGCAGAGCACCTTTTCACTCGGGGCGGGGTGGAAAGTCCAGTGGTCTCGATCCTCCTGGCTCCATGGCAGCCCCGGCACCTCTGCTGGAGGACGTGGTGCTTCGCTGGTCGGAGAGGAGGAGGATGGAGCCCCTTGTAAATGTGCAACAGGTTCTTCCCCTGACAGCGAATGACTCGAATGCTCAAATCAAAACCTTCCAGAGAAGATGAGTGTGGCTGAAGCTGGTGTTCTGCTCACCTGAGCCTGTGCCGCTCCTCCTGGGTGCTCTCTCTTCCGAGATCCCAGGTTAAGAACACGCTACAACGCTTTTTGCGTTCCCGTGGGTGATGCTAGATGAGGTTTGTGCTTCGGCGGGTGCCCTCTGCCTGCAGCTCCCTCCGTGCGAGTGTTGGTTGTCTTCAGAAACTGATTTGGGGTGAAGCTGAACAGCGGGGGAGTGGACAGGAGCGGCGAAGCACACGCGGAGTTGAATTTTGAGGAACTGCTTTTCATACGTCCTTCTGGAAAGGGATCGGTTCAGATTCCCGGTGCTGATGTCAAAAAAAAAAAAAAGGGAAGGCGAACCCGAGCCCTCGATGCTGGTGCGAAGTGGCTGGAAGCCGGGTGTGGGGTCTGGCTGTGGGGCTTTTTCAGTTGTCACCTCCTTGTCCCACGGGGAAACCTCCTCTGGTGACAGGGAGGCTCGGGCAGGCTCTGCCTGCGGGTCGGTGTCCTGTGGGTGGCACCACCTGGGCGTCCGGAGCCCCCATGGGTTCCTTCACCTCGGATTAGCACGTTGGTGGAGGTCTCAAATGTCACAACCACCGTAACGATACGACTGTCCTTGTAATTGCATCGAGTGACATCGCTGGGAGCGCAGCCGGGAGGTGGACGGGCCTGCTGAGGGGAAATCGCCCCACGTGACGTCAAATACTCGCTTCAGGCTTTCCGACATCAAAATAATTACTGTGGATCTGGTGTGGGGAGGGGGGAAAAAGTGAATCAAGTTGTATCTTCAGTGGATGGAAGTTGGTGTGCAGCCACCAGTGTGGCCGTGTCCCCATCTCCAGTGACAGGAGACTTTAACCTGGTGAAGGGCCTGGAGAATCAATCCTGTGAGGAGCGATGGAAGGAGCTGGGACTGTTCAGTGTGAGGAGGAGAAGGGGAGGGGAGACCTCATCACTCTACAGCTCCCTGAAAGGACGTTGTAGAGAGGTTGGTGCTGGTCTCTTCTCACAGGTGATTGGTGACAGAACAAGAGGGAACGGGCTTTAAACTGCAACAGGGGAGGTTCAGACTGGACATGAGGAAAAAATGTTTCCCAGAAAGAGTGGTCAGAGAGTGGAATAGGCTGCCCAGGGAGGGGGTGGAGTCCCCACCCCTGGATGTGTTTAAGGGTCGTTTGGATGAGCTGTTGGGGGATGTGGGGTAGGGGAGAACTTTGTAGAGTCGGGCTGAGGGTTGGACTCGATGATCCCGAGGGTCTTTTCCAACCCGGATGATTCTGGAATTCTGAGCATTTTTCCATGTTGCTCTGACCTGCATCCCCTCTCCCGTGAATGCACAGGCATGCTGGGGTCTGATGGTGCTACAGGACTGGAATAGAGATGAGATGATACTGGTCATACTGGGAAAAGGAGCTGTTAGCACACGGGAATGCTTGTGGTGTGCTGGGGCAAGGCCTTGCTGCTCTGAAAGACCCCGGAGAGCGAGTGGAGCCCTCGGGAGATGCTCAGCCCTTCCCTCCACTGCCTGGTCCTTGGTGGAGACAAAATGTTGGGACCAGAAGCCATGTTGGGCTTGGAAGGCAGCAGGATCTGTCCGTGGGGGGCCCAGGCTGGCAGGGGTCTGAGCCCGTGTTGGAAGGGGGCAGGGGTGCAGGCTGGTGGAAGGCGCAGGCAGGAGGAGAGCGGGTCATCGGCTGCAGGTGGCTGTCGTGAGGCTGCTGCGGGAGAGATCCTGCCTGCACCACAGCCTCCCCTGGGGGAGGCTTCAGGAGGGCTGCAGGGTGAAAACTGGGGGGCGGGGGGAGAAATGTTTTGTGAACCTGGGCAAGGGAAGGGGGCAGATGTGTGGCTCCCCTTCGGCAGCTGCGGAGTGGCTGGAGGAGCCGGTGAGGAGAGAACGCGGGAGCGCCGGAGGGCTGGCAGCGCTTCAGTCCAGGTACGGCTGAGCTCGAAGCTTCCCGCTGCCGGCCACGGGCGAGGTGTCACTGCAGAGCCTGGGGCCTGCGCCGGTACCTCTGGGGACACCAGCCTGTCCCGTGGGGCTGGCACCTGCCCGGGGACCTCGGCATGGCGCTCGGTAACTGTGCCAGGGAGAGGTTTTGGAGGGATCCCGTTGACTTGCCACCCGGGTTACGCCGTGCTCGGCTCTTCTCACCAGGCTGCCAGCACTCAAGCGGGATGGGGGGGCCATCCCGGCAGCGGGGGCCATGGCACGGTGCTCCGGTGGCCCTCGCTGGCTCTTTTTTTTGCTGCACGCCACGTTTTCCAGCATTCACAGGGACGTGAATAGGGAAGTGAGTCACTCATTCATGCCGCCGTCACACAAGGTGTGTGTATCCGAGTCTCTTTAATAGCCCCGGCGCCTTTGGGTGCTCGCTGCGGGGGGGCCGCGCTGGGAACAAGGGGGCTCTTGAATATGAATCGGGGAGGCTGGAAGTTGGAGGCTCAGCGTTATCTTGCGCGGGGCTAGAGGTGATGAACAGGGAGAGCACATCCTATTGTGGGGGAAGGATGAGAGCGCTGGATCTTGGCGCTTGGTTAATAACGGAGTTAATAACCAACGTAGCGAGTGAGGCAGCTCGAGGTGGGGGCTGATGCGTCCAGGTAGGAGCAGGAGGACGAGGTTGGGCTTTGCTGGGTGCTCTTGATCCTGGGGTCTAGGAGCACCCGATGAAATAATGTTGCGGTGCTGCCTGTGGTGGCAGCATGTGAGGGACTGCTCTTCATCTGGGGTTTCCCATCTTCTTGTCACCTGCCTCCTGGCAGGGCTGTCCCCAAAGCCTGTCCCGGCATGCACATCCCTCCTGGGACTTGCATGTGAGCAGGCAGGGAAGGAGGAGCTGATGCAGCCGCTGGAGGAGCATCCCGAGGCCTGGTAAAGCCAGAGTGTTAAAAATGGACAAAGCGGGTCTAAACTTCAGGTGCGCAGCGTGAGGGGAAGCTCTGCCGGAGGGAGCCGTGGTGGGCACGGCAGAGGAGGTCTGTGTGCTCCGTGCTGTGGTTCTCAGCCCGTCCACGTCGTGGCAGAGGGGGGGATGCTTCGGTGCAGGCGATGGACTGGTTGGGAATCAGATACACCAGCCCCGGGGGGGGCGGTACCCCAGGTCGGGTGAGGTGTTGGTGCAGCCTCAGAGAAGGCTGGTGGTCGCGTGGGTGACGCGGATGCAGGAAAGTTACTGGGGAACGTTGCGCCCAGCCTTACAAACCAGTTTGAAAGCCTCACTGGTGGTCTCAGTAATTCTGACGTGGAGTGGGGCGGGTGGCTTCAGAGACAGCTTGTGCTAGGGCCGAGAAAGGATCCTGTCCCCCGTTGAGGCTTCCCTTGCTCACCAGGAGGCTGAGGAGCACGTGGCGAGCACCCGAACGGTGCTGGAGCAGCGAGCTGGGCCCACCTGGGCACGGAGAGGAGACGCAGCGGGCTGGCTCCCGTTTCAGGAGACGGGCTAGCCGGGACGGGGAAACCTCTCCCTTATTGGCGTTATTTCCTACAAAAAGTGTCCCCGCTCAGTGAGAGCTCGGGCTTTCCGTACCCAGAGAGGGCTTTGGAAAGGGTGAAGCCGTCCTCACGCTGCACGGAGAAAGCCGGTCTGGCTTGGGGAGCACTTACAGGCGCGAGGCTGTTCTGGGGAGGAGGAAGAGGAGGAGGAAGAGGAGGGCCGGCGTGGGCAGCAATGCTAATGTGGCTCTTCCACTGCGGCAGCTCCAGCCGGGGAAAGGCGGCAGCTCCAGCCGGGGAAAGGCGGCTGGTCCAGCGCCGCCTGCCCGTCTCCTGCCTCCAGGCAGCTGCAGCTCCTTCTCCTCCCGCGGGATTTAAGACGGGGGATGCCAGGCTCGGGGCTTCTCCTCTCCGCTCCGCGACCTCGCCAGCACAATCACCGCACACGGACGTGGTGAGCTGCCGGGTGACTCCCAAATAACCAATTCTGCTTTTTATATTTTTTGGAACAGAGTAAGTGCTCCGGGATAAAGTTCCTCATACTCCTGCGTGGTCTGTACGGAGGCGTTTACACCCCGCGAGCCCTAACGTAATGGTTATTCTGGGCTCGTCTTTCCCATCGTATCCCTTGAGTAAACAGCAAGTGGAAGGTGGTTTGGACCTAAAACGCAGCAATTAATTTGGAAAAGGCAGAGGGGAAGGTGGTGCTTGTGCGTCTGGCCCCGGCAGTGGATTCACTCCCTGTACCTGAACAGGGGGATGCGAAAAGGCGGTGCCACATCCCCCAAAATATTGGGAGGGGGGGCGCTGACGGTGCCTCAAAAAGGAATTAAGCCGTTGCTTGAAATCCGTGTGGAGAAAGGTGTGGTGGGAGGGTGGAGATGGCACGTTCCTCGTTACCCTGATTTAATTGTCGAGCCGGCCAGCGAGCGGCAGAGCTGCGTCTGCGGGTGGGACCTACGTCCCCCTGGAGCTCTCGTGGCTGCTCGGGCGATGCTCAGCCGAGCTCCCTCTCTCTCTGTCTCCCCTCCAGCTTGCCAACAAAGCGCGGACGGAGAAGGAAGAGAAGATGAGCCAGGCGTATGCAATTAGTGCTGGTGTCTCTCTGGAGGGGCAGCAGCTCTTCCAGACTATACATAAGACGTAAGTCCCCTCCTCGGTGCCTCCTGCGCTCTGCCCCGGCCCCTGCGCCGCTGGCTGGGAGCCGCTCGTACCCCTGTGTAGCCCGGGGTGGGGGGTTTGCGTTGCCTGATCCCTCCAGCTCGCCACAAAATCGTGTCCTGGGACGCGCCGGCCGGAGCCACGCAGTCCTCGGGGGCATGTGTGGGAGGGAGGATGCCTCCCTGCCTCTTCCTGGCACACACCAGCCACGTGCCCGTCCCCGTGGGCTCACACCCCTCTCTGGTTGTGCACCCAGGAGGTGCTGGGTGGCTTTTTCACCCACGTCACCTCCTCGGTGAGGCGCGGGACGGCGCTGGGGACGGGCGGTGGCTTTGAGGGGCTGGGGGATGCCGGAGCACAGCCCTGAGCCCTGGGGTGGTTGCGCTCGCTCATCCTTTTTCCTTTTCCCTGATCCTTTTTCCCTCCCCTGCAGCATTAAAGACTGTAAATGGCAGGAGAAGAACATAGTTGTGATGGAAGAAGTCGTTATCGCCCCTCCCTATCAAGTGGAAAACTGTAAAGGCAAAGAGGGAAGCGCGCTGAGTCACGTACGCAAAATAGTGAGTACGGGCGGGGGGGGTGTCTGGGGACACCATCTAAAGATATAAAAATATCTTTATTGATGACCTAGACGAGGGGATCGAGTGCCCCCTCAGTCAGTTTGCAGATGACACCAAGTTGGGTGGGAGTGTTGATCTGCTCGAGGGTAGGGAGGCTCTGCAGAGAGACCTGGCCAGGCTGGAGCGATGGGCTGAGCCCAACTGGGGGAGTTTCATTAAGGGCAAATGCCGGGTGCTGCCCTTGGGCCACAACAACCCCCAGCAGCGCTACAGGCTTGGGGAGGGGTGGCTGGAGAGCTGCCAGTCAGAGAGGGACCTGGGGGGGATTGGTAATGAGCCAGCAGTGTGCCCAGGTGGCCAAGAAGGCCAACGGCATCCTGGCCTGTATCAGCACCAGCGTGGCCAGCAGGGACAGGGAAGGGATCTGACCCCTGTGCTCGGCACTGGTGAGGCCGCCCCTCGATGAGTGGGTTCAGTTTTGGGCCCCTCACCCCAAAAAGGCCATTGAATGACTCGAGCGTGTCCAGAGAAGGGCAACGGAGCTGGTGCAGGGTCTGGAGCACAGGTCTGATGGGGAGCGGCTGAGGGAACTGGGGGGGTTTAGTCTGGAGAAGAGGAGGCTGAGGGGAGACCTCCTGGCCCTCTCCAACTCCCTGAAAGGAGGGTGCAGAGAGGGGGGAGGAGTCTCTTGAGCCAAGGAACCAGCAGCAGGACAAGAGGGAATGGCCTCAAGCTGCGCCAGGGCAGGGTCAGACTGGCTCTTAGGAAGGATTTCTTTGCAGAAGGGGCTGTTGGGCGTTGGAATGGGCTGCCCAGGGCAGGGGGGGAGTCCCCATCCCTGGAGGGGTTGAAGAGTCGGGTTGAGCCAGCGCTGAGGGATCTGGTGGAGTTGGGAACGGTCAGGGGGAGGTTCATGGTGGGGCTGGAGGAGCTTCAAGGGCTTTTCCAACCCAGATGATTCTGTGATCCCCTGGGGACACCCGTGTGGATCTCCAACCCCCCCCCCCCGCCCCGGGGGGATCCCCTGCCTTTTCATTAAACCCTTCTTTTCTGTCCATCCCACCCTCCTCGCTGTGGCAGGTGGAGAAACATTTTCGAGACGTGGAAAGCCAAAAGGTAATGCAGCGTTCACAAGCACAGCAGACACAGAAGGAGACGTCCCTCTCGTCCTGAGGCCACCGCCCGGTGCCGGGGCCTCCCCCACCGCCCCCCCCCCCAGAGCCACCGGAGGCGGGAGGGCGGCGGCGGCGGGGGTTCAACTTTTATTTCCTTTTTTTTTTTTTTTTTTTTTGAGCTCGTTAATGGGGAGCTCAACCGATTCCAAACCTTAGACTTTAAAACAAACGAGAAAAGAGAATAATTTAAAAGCTCATGCATTACTTGACTAACAGACTTTCTTTTGTCCGCCATGTTTTCTTTCCTACCAGCCAGTCAGACTTTGTTAGTTTTATTTTTTCACCTTTCTATTCCTTTTTCCTCCCCCTTCCCCTGCTCCCACCCCCCCCTTTACTTTTCTAAAGGGGGTCTGTCCCCCCCTCTCTGCCTATCCCATCAGAGGACCTCCCCCTCCCCACAAACCCCCCCAAAAATAAAAGTAACGAGCTGACTGCGGTGGCCGACCCGGGACCCTTGTGACCAGCGCGGTCTCGTTTTAATTTTGTTTGCACAGGGCAAGGCTTGAATTAGTCTTATTTTTCTTATCTTTAAATATATATATGAATATATATTAAAATGTTCTTTAAATATTTTCTGCTTCTAGAGCAGTTCTCTCGACCAGGATCGTGGCAAAAAAACCCCCCTGTCACCCCCCGCTCCCCCCTCCCACCCCACCGGCCCTCCTACCCCCACCCAGGGCCTGCGTTTGGGGTTTTTTTTCCCCCCCCTTTTTTTTGTTTTTATTATTTTTTTGCCCCTTTTTTAGGTTTTCTTAATTTTTTTTTTTTTGCCATGATCCTCCCCCCCTCCCCTTTTTTT
>JASWHU010000782.1:10000-15000 GCA_030819815.1 Strix occidentalis | reverse complement strand
TTTTTTATTATTTTCTCCCCACGCACGTGCGCACGATGTGCGCGCCACCCCCCACCCCCCCCAAGAGCTCCCCGGCCCGAACCCGTTGGCCCGCGGCTGCGTGCACGTATGCATACACAGCCGCCCCCTCCCGCCCTCCCCACCGGCCCCCGCCCTCCTGCCGCGTGGTTCTCGATGAGGCCGGTCGCCCCCCCCCCACCCCCACCCCGCCACTTGGCTCGCAACGAGCCCCGCCGCGCCCCCTACCCCCCCCCCCCCCCCCCCCTCCCGCCGCCAGGTTCGCCATGACACCGGCCGCCCCCCCCGACCACGGGGTTCGCGATGAGACCGGCCGCCCGCCACCCCCACCCCGCTTTCCGCCAGCAGCAGATTGGCCGCTCCGGGGAAGGAAGGCGGGAGACTTTAGGACCCAGCGGCGTCCCCGCCGGCTCCGTACCCGGGCGCCAGAGGGGAGTCGCGGCGGCGGCGGCGGGGGGTGGGGGAATGTTTGGGGCTCTAGCCCCAGCTGCCGAGTCCCTACCGCGCCGCGCCCGCGCCCCGGCTCCCCGCCTTTCTCAGTCAGCCCTTCAGCCGCCCGCCCTCCCGCCCGCCTGCTCCGTCCCCGCCGCGGGTTGAAAGCCAAACGAACGCGGAAGGGGTGGGAGAGCGGCGCGGGGAGGGGGGGCAACAGAAACCGCCCCCGCCGCCCCCCCCCCCCCCCCCCCTTTTCCAGTGCTCTGCAGCGCCGGGGAGCCTGCGGTCGGCTGCCGGCCGCACCCACCGCCCTGCAGCTCCGGAGCTGCAGCGGGGGGCGGGGACCCACGGCTCTCTGAGCGCGCGGGCGCCGGCGGGGCTCGGGGGTGGGGGCGGGGGTGGGGGTGGGGGGTGGGGGTGTGTGTGTGTGTGTGTGTGTGTGTGTGTGTGTGTGTGTCCGTGTGCGCGTGTGTCGCGGCGCGGGGGCCGGTGGCTGCAGGGCCGCGGACATCTATTGAAATGTTTTGTTCTGTTTTGTTTTGTTGTGTTTCAAATTAAAAAGTCAAAATAAAACCATGGCAAGGGGGGAAAAAAAAACCCCAAGCCGAACAACACACCCCCCACACCCCCACCGGGACCCCCCTTCCCACACACCCGCCCACCCACCTCGAAAAAAACCCGAACGCGAAAGCCAGCGAGCGCCTGGCAACGCCGGGACCGGGACCCGGACCCGGACCCGGACCCGGACCCAGTGAAGGGCGTCCGGTCCCCCCGCCTCTGCGGGACAGCGAAAAGCGGGGGGAATAAACAAAATAACCCACCCACCCACCCACCCCCACCGCCCCCCCGAGAGAAAACCTGAACCCACCCCGCGAAACCAACAGCTGCAGCCGGGGAGCGCCTGGCAGCGCCGGGACCCCGACCCGGCGAAAGGCGCCCGGTTCCCGACGCGAACTCGCCTCGGCGAGACAGACGGGCGTCTCCGCCGGAGGTGGGGTGGGGGGAACGCCCGCGCTTCTGCCCGGTCCCCTGGCAGCCGGGGGAGGAGTGGGGGTGGCGGCGCGGGTGGCGCGGCGCGAAGCGGAGCGGAGGGGCTGGCGGGGGGGGGGGGGGGGGTGGGGGGGGGGGGGGGGGGGGCGTGGGGGGGAGGATGATGCCAGCGACCGCACGGTGGCCAGCGGGTCGGGGCAGAGGGGTGGCGTGTGCGCACGTGAGCGCGGCGGGGGAATGTGGTTAAGAAAAAAATCTTCCCTTTTCATTTATTTTTTCGTTATTTCTTTGATATCTTCCATCGAAACCAAAAGCAACTCTTGCACGAGGCGGCCGTCAGGTCTCCCCGTCTCCGGGGCGGGCGGCGGCCGTCAGGTCTACCCGTCTCCGGGGCGGGCGGCGGCAGTCAGGTCTCCCCGTCTCCGGGGCGGGCGGCGGCCGTCAGGTCTACCCGTCTCCGGGGCGGGCGGCGGCCGTCAGGTCTCCCCGTCTCCGGGGCGGGCGGCGGCCGTCAGGTCTCCCCGTCTCCGGGGCGGGCGGCGGCCGTCAGGTCTACCCGTCTCCGGGGCGGGCGGCGGCCGTCAGGTCTCCCCGTCTCCGGGGCGGGCGGCGGCCGTCAGGTCTACCCGTCTCCGGGGCGGGCGGCGGCCGTCAGGTCTCCCCGTCTCCGGGGCGGGCGGCGGCCGTCAGGTCTACCCGTCTCCGGGGCGGGC
Source organism: Strix occidentalis (assembly GCA_030819815.1). Lineage (NCBI taxonomy): Eukaryota > Metazoa > Chordata > Aves > Strigiformes > Strigidae > Strix > Strix occidentalis. The sequence goes on along the minus strand of JASWHU010000782.1, from coordinate 12,844 downwards.
GGCGGCCGTCAGGTCTCCCCGTCTCCGGGGCGGGCGGCGGCCGTCAGGTCTACCCGTCTCCGGGGCGGGCGGCGGCCGTCAGGTCTACCCGTCTCCGGGGCGGGCGGCGGCCGTCAGGTCTACCCGTCTCCGGGGCGGGCGGCGGCCGTCAGGTCTCCCCGTCTCCGGGGCGGGCGGCGGCCGTCAGGTCTACCCGTCTCCGGGGCGGGCGGCGGCCGTCAGGTCTACCCGTCTCCGGGGCGGGCGGCGGCCGTCAGGTCTCCCCGTCTCCGGGGCGGGCGGCGGCCGTCAGGTCTACCCGTCTCCGGGGCGGGCGGCGGCCGTCAGGTCTCCCCGTCTCCGGGGCGGGCGGCGGCCGTCAGGTCTCCCCGTCTCCGGGGCGGGCGGCGGCCGTCAGGTCTCCCCGTCTCCGGGGCGGGCGGCGGCCGTCAGGTCTACCCGTCTCCGGGGCGGGCGGTGGCCGCCAGGTCACCGGGCTCCACGTTACCGTCGGCTGCCGCAGCGTCCGCCGAAAAGGGCTGCCAGGTCTACCCGGATCCGGTGGGACTTGGCCAGCGGGCAGACCTGTTCGCCCCGGCGCTTCCTCCAAGGGGTCGCTGTTTCTCGCTGCCTCCAGTTACGTCGTCGTAAGAGGCGGCGTCTCTCGAGCGCCTCCCCCGTGGGTCCGCAGGCGCTGTCCTTAGTACCTTTTTTCGGCGGGGACCGATAGTCTACGTATATAGGAGCACGAGGCGTCTCTGCTCCGGAGGGGCGCGCGCGAGCCAGGGCACGCGGCTTAGCCGGCGAAGTGGAGCGCTGGGCGGTCGCTGACGGTGGTTCCCCCCGGGCGGTTGGGCACGGTTCTCAAGCCGGTGCTTGTCGGGCAAGCCTACACGGAGCAAGGGGGGGCCCCGGGAGATGCGGAGCGGCACAGCAGCGGGGCCGCGCGAGCTGGTCGCTACCGAGCTCAGTGGTGGGAAAGCGGATGGCCAGAGATACGCTGGACAGGCCAAAGACCGGTGACCGGTGGCGGTCGGCGGCACTTCGAACGCTGGATACCGGGGGAGCCGAGCCCCGAGAGCCCGATTTTTGAAGGTCCGGTGAGGCGGCGGCGGCGCCGTCTCCGTGGCGTGTGGTTTTTCCCCCACCCCCCCCCCCGCCCCCCCCCCCCCCCCGCCAGTACGTGTGGTGCCGTACGCGGGGCAGCCTGGGGTGTCCGGCCTGCCCGCCCCCCTGGCTTTTACCGGACGGGCTCTCGTTGGAAGGAGAGGTGTGCACGGTGCCGTGGGGCGCGAGGTGGTCGGCACGTACCTCGGTCCCTTTTCTCCCCGACCTTGAGCCCACGACGAGGGCGCGCAGAGCACGTGGTTTTGGGGTTTTTTGTTGTGTTTTTTTTTTTTTTTTTTTTTTGGGGTCGGTCGCGGTGGCCGGCAGCCGGATGGAGACGGCCGGGGCTGTCTCGAGCCTTTAGCGGCTTTTCCCCACCGGCCCCCCAACCCCCCCACCCCGCTTGAGGTTGTTCCGCCTGGCGGTTTTTTGTCGGGGGCAAGCTGCTCTGCGCGTTGGTTGGGCGAAGACCGGTGGCCGGTGGTGGCCACCGGCACTCGAACGCTGGAAGACCGGGCGGGAGTCGAGCGTGTCGGGGCTTTCCCCTGGTCCCGCTGACTTCGCCGAAGGGAATCCTTGGCCGGGGCGGGTGGCCGGCGGCGGCACATCCGTGTCCACCCGGACCGGTGCAGGCCCGCAGGCCAGGGGCCTGCCGAGGCTGGCCTTGGGCACGTCGGAGAGGCTTCGCGGCGGGCCGGCTCTGCCGGTGTTGAGGCCGTCGGAGCACCTCGCGGATGTAGCCCCTGCTCGCTCGCACGCAGAGCCCCGCGTCGGCCGCCCGCGCGCGGCTGTCGTTGTCCGAGGACCCGTGGCCGTGGGGCCTCCGTCCTTCGCTGATCGATGAGGCATCTCGGGGTGGCGTCGGAGAGGCTTCGCGGCGGGCCGGCTCTGCCGGTGTTCAGGCCGTCGTTGCACCTCTCCGTCGGCGCTGCCCCGCTGGCTCTCGCGCACGCAGAGAAAGCCCCGCGTCGGCCCCGCCCACCCGCGGGTGGCGGGAGGGCGCGCGCGGCTGTCGCTGTCCCAGGACGCCGTGGCCGTGGGGCCTCGGCTTCGTTCCTCCTCTCCCCTTTTGCTGATCGATGAGGCACGTTGGGTTGCGTCGGAGAGGGCCCCCGGCGGGCCGGCTCTTCCGTGCTCCTCCCCGTCATAGGGAGCCACGGCGGTTGTCCGGTGTTCAGGCAGGGTGGTCTCCTTTCCAATTCGCTTCCCGTGGTCGGCGAGGTGTTGTCCTAGTGTCCCCACCCCCGAGCGAAGCGGGCCGTGACGATGGCGGCGGGGCGCGTGCCCTCCCCCGCGTCACCCCGTCCTGCCGCCGCTCGGCGGGGTTGCTCGGGCTTCTTGACCGAACCAGGCTGTGTGACGGCCGCGTGGCCCCGCGAGCCACCAGGTGTCCTAAACCACGCGAGGCGCCGGTGCTGGCCTCGGTCCGGGTGCCCGTGGGTGCCGGCCGCAAGCAGCGCTGGGCGGCGGGGCGGTCGAGCCGCGAAAGAACGGGCCAAGCGAGGGAGAGAGACCGCGTGTGTTGGGGCCGCGCCCGCCCGGGCGGGCCTGGAGGCGTGCCGCGGGCGGCCAGGGGGGCGTCCCCCTCCGCCGCTGCCGCCGGCGCCGCGTTCGGCTCTCCGTGCCGCCCTTCCGCCTTGCTGCAGAGCGAGCCGCCCCGGCAAGGGGCCTCGGTCGCGGGGTCGCGCCCGCCTCGGCGGGTCGCTGTCTCCTCTAGCACGTCCGGTGCTCCCGCGGCAGTGGTGGTGGTTGGGGGGA
>JASWHU010000781.1:0-23484 GCA_030819815.1 Strix occidentalis | reverse complement strand
ACAAACGCGATTCTGCGAAGCAATGTGAACACTTTTGCTTCCCAGGCACAGAGAAGGTGCTAGCAGGGAATTCTCTGCCTGCCTTTCCCCAGTGCTCTGCAAGCTCTCCAGGGCAACATAAAATCTGGGGCTCTGTGCTTTCTTTCCTTCTGAACAAGTGTTAGTGTTTTCTGCACAAACGCGATTCTGCGAAGCAATGTGAACACTTTTGCTTCCCAGGCACAGAGAAGGTGCTAGCAGGGAATTCTCTGCCTGCTTTTCCCCAGTGCTCTGCAAGCTCTCCAGGGCAACATAAAATCTGGGGCTCTGTGCTTTCTTTCCTTCTGAACAAGTGTTAGTGTTTTCTGCACAAACGCGATTCTGCGAAGCAATGTGAACACTTTTGCTTCCCAGGCACAGAGAAGGTGCTAGCAGGGAATTCTCTGCCTGCTTTTCCCCAGTGCTCTGCAAGCTCTGCAGGGCAACATAAAATGTGGGGCTCTGTGCTTTCTTTCCTTCTGAACAAGTGTTAGTATTTTCTGCACAAACGCGATTCTGCGAAGCAATGTGAACACTTCTGCTTCCCAGGCACAGAGAAGGTGCTAGCAGGGAATTCTGTGCCTGCTTTTCCCCAGTGCTCTGCAAGCTCTGCAGGGCAACATAAAATCTGGGGCTCTGTGCTTTCTTTCCTTCTGAACAAGTGTTAGTGTTTTCTGCACAAACACGATTCTGCGAAGCAATGTGAACACTTTTGCTTCCCAGGCACAGAGAAGGTGCTAGCAGGGAATTCTCTGCCTGCCTTTCCCCAGTGCTCTGCAAGCTCTCCAGGGCAACATAAAATGTGGGGCTCTGTGCTTTCTTTCCTTCTGAACAAGTGTTAGTGTTTTCTGCACAAACGCGATTCTGCGAAGCAATGTGAACACTTTTGCTTCCCAGGCACAGAGAAGGTGCTAGCAGGGAATTCTCTGCCTGCTTTTCCCCAGTGCTCTGCAAGCTCTCCAGGGCAACATAAAATCTGGGGCTCTGTGCTTTCTTTCCTTCTGAACAAGTGTTAGTGTTTTCTGCACAAACGCGATTCTGCGAAGCAATGTGAAACACTTGTGCTTCCCAGGCACAGAGAAGGTGCTAGCAGGGAATTCTGTGCCTGCCTTTTCCCCAGTGCTCTGCAAGCTCTCCAGGGCAACATAAAATGTGGGGCTCTGTGCTTTCTTTTCTTCTGAACAAGTGTTAGTGTTTTCTGCACAAACGCGATTCTGCGAAGCAATGTGAACACTTTTGCTTCCCAGGCACAGAGAAGGTGCTAGCAGGGAATTCTCTGCCTGCCTTTTCCCCAGTGCTCTGCAAGCTCTCCAGGGCAACATAAAATCTGGGGCTCTGTGCTTTCTTTCCTTCTGAACAAGTGTTAGTGTTTTCTGCACAAACGCGATTCTGCGAAGCAATGTGAACACTTTTGCTTCCCAGGCACAGGGAAGGTGCTAGCAGGGAATTCTCTGCCTGCCTTTCCCCAGTGCTCTGCAAGCTCTCCAGGGCAACATAAAATCTGGGGCTCTGTGCTTTCTTTCCTTCTGAACAAGTGTTAGTGTTTTCTGCACAAACGCGATTCTGCGAAGCAATGTGAACACTTTTGCTTCCCAGGCACAGAGAAGGTGCTAGCAGGGAATTCTCTGCCTGCTTTTCCCCCAGTGCTCTGCAAGCTCTCCAGGGCAACATAAAATGTGGGGCTCTGTGCTTTCTTTCCTTCTGAACAAGTGTTAGTGTTTTCTGCACAAACGCGATTCTGCGAAGCAATGTGAACACTTTTGCTTCCCAGGCACAGAGAAGGTGCTAGCAGGGAATTCTCTGCCTGCCTTTTCCCCAGTGCTCTGCAAGCTCTGCAGGGCAACATAAAATCTGGGGCTCTGTGCTTTCTTTCCTTCTGAACAAGTGTTAGTGTTTTCTGCACAAACGCGATTCTGCGAAGCAATGTGAACACTTCTCCTTCCCAGGCACAGAGAAGGTGCTAGCAGGGAATTCTCTGCCTGCTTTTCCCCAGTGCTCTGCAAGCTCTCCAGGGCAACATAAAATCTGGGGCTCTGTGCTTTCTTTCCTTCTGAACAAGTGTTAGTGTTTTCTGCACAAACGCGATTCTGCGAAGCAATGTGAACACTTTTGCTTCCCAGGCACAGAGAAGGTGCTAGCAGGGAATTCTCTGCCTGCCTTTCCCCAGTGCTCTGCAAGCTCTCCAGGGCAACATAAAATCTGGGGCTCTGTGCTTTCTTTCCTTCTGAACAAGTGTTAGTGTTTTCTGCACAAACGCGATTCTGCGAAGCAATGTGAACACTTCTCCTTCCCAGGCACAGAGAAGGTGCTAGCAGGGAATTCTCTGCCTGCCTTTCCCCCAGTGCTCTGCAAGCTCTCCAGGGCAACATAAAATCTGGGGCTCTGTGCTTTCTTTCCTTCTGAACAAGTGTTAGTGTTTTCTGCACAAACGCGATTCTGCGAAGCAATGTGAACACTTTTGCTTCCCAGGCACAGAGAAGGTGCTAGCAGGGAATTCTCTGCCTGCCTTTCCCCAGTGCTCTGCAAGCTCTCCAGGGCAACATAAAATGTGGGGCTCTGTGCTTTCTTTCTTCTGAACAAGTGTTAGTGTTTTCTGCACAAACGCGATTCTGCGAAGCAATGTGAACACTTTTGCTTCCCAGGCACAGAGAAGGTGCTAGCAGGGAATTCTCTGCCTGCTTTTCCCCAGTGCTCTGCAAGCTCTCCAGGGCAACATAAAATGTGGGGCTCTGTGCTTTCTTTCCTTCTGAACAAGTGTTAGTGTTTTCTGCACAAACGCGATTCTGCGAAGCAATGTGAACACTTTTGCTTCCCAGGCACAGAGAAGGTGCTAGCAGGGAATTCTCTGCCTGCTTTTCCCCAGTGCTCTGCAAGCTCTCCAGGGCAACATAAAATGTGGGGCTCTGTGCTTTCTTTCCTTCTGAACAAGTGTTAGTGTTTTCTGCACAAACGCGATTCTGCGAAGCAATGTGAACACTTTTGCTTCCCAGGCACAGAGAAGGTGCTAGCAGGGAATTCTCTGCCTGCCTTTCCCCAGTGCTCTGCAAGCTCTCCAGGGCAACATAAAATCTGGGGCTCTGTGCTTTCTTTCCTTCTGAACAAGTGTTAGTGTTTTCTGCACAAACGCGATTCTGCGAAGCAATGTGAACACTTTTGCTTCCCAGGCACAGAGAAGGTGCTAGCAGGGAATTCTCTGCCTGCTTTTCCCCAGTGCTCTGCAAGCTCTGCAGGGCAACATAAAATCTGGGGCTCTGTGCTTTCTTTCCTTCTGAACAAGTGTTAGTGTTTTCTGCACAAACACGATTCTGCGAAGCAATGTGAACACTTTTGCTTCCCAGGCACAGAGAAGGTGCTAGCAGGGAATTCTCTGCCTGCCTTTCCCCAGTGCTCTGCAAGCTCTCCAGGGCAACATAAAATCTGGGGCTCTGTGCTTTCTTTCCTTCTGAACAAGTGTTAGTGTTTTCTGCACAAACGCGATTCTGCGAAGCAATGTGAACACTTTTGCTTCCCAGGCACAGAGAAGGTGCTAGCAGGGAATTCTCTGCCTGCTTTTCCCCAGTGCTCTGCAAGCTCTCCAGGGCAACATAAAATCTGGGGCTCTGTGCTTTATTTCCTTCTGAACAAGTGTTAGTGTTTTCTGCACAAACGCGATTCTGCGAAGCAATGTGAACACTTTTGCTTCCCAGGCACAGAGAAGGTGCTAGCAGGGAATTCTCTGCCTGCTTTTCCCCAGTGCTCTGCAAGCTCTGCAGGGCAACATAAAATGTGGGGCTCTGTGCTTTCTTTCCTTCTGAACAAGTGTTAGTGTTTTCTGCACAAACGCGATTCTGCGAAGCAATGTGAACACTTCTGCTTCCCAGGCACAGAGAAGGTGCTAGCAGGGAATTCTCTGCCTGCTTTTCCCCCAGTGCTCTGCAAGCTCTGCAGGGCAACATAAAATCTGGGGCTCTGTGCTTTCTTTCCTTCTGAACAAGTGTTAGTGTTTTCTGCACAAACACGATTCTGCGAAGCAATGTGAACACTTTTGCTTCCCAGGCACAGAGAAGGTGCTAGCAGGGAATTCTCTGCCTGCCTTTCCCCAGTGCTCTGCAAGCTCTCCAGGGCAACATAAAATGTGGGGCTCTGTGCTTTCTTTCCTTCTGAACAAGTGTTAGTGTTTTCTGCACAAACGCGATTCTGCGAAGCAATGTGAACACTTTTGCTTCCCAGGCACAGAGAAGGTGCTAGCAGGGAATTCTCTGCCTGCTTTTCCCCAGTGCTCTGCAAGCTCTCCAGGGCAACATAAAATCTGGGGCTCTGTGCTTTCTTTCCTTCTGAACAAGTGTTAGTGTTTTCTGCACAAACGCGATTCTGCGAAGCAATGTGAACACTTGTGCTTCCCAGGCACAGAGAAGGTGCTAGCAGGGAATTCTGTGCCTGCCTTTCCCCAGTGCTCTGCAAGCTCTCCAGGGCAACATAAAATGTGGGGCTCTGTGCTTTCTTTTCTTCTGAACAAGTGTTAGTGTTTTCTGCACAAACGCGATTCTGCGAAGCAATGTGAACACTTGTGCTTCCCAGGCACAGAGAAGGTGCTAGCAGGGAATTCTCTGCCTGCCTTTCCCCAGTGCTCTGCAAGCTCTCCAGGGCAACATAAAATCTGGGGCTCTGTGCTTTCTTTCCTTCTGAACAAGTGTTAGTGTTTTCTGCACAAACGCGATTCTGCGAAGCAATGTGAACACTTTTGCTTCCCAGGCACAGAGAAGGTGCTAGCAGGGAATTCTCTGCCTGCTTTTCCCCAGTGCTCTGCAAGCTCTCCAGGGCAACATAAAATGTGGGGCTCTGTGCTTTCTTTCCTTCTGAACAAGTGTTAGTGTTTTCTGCACAAACGCGATTCTGCGAAGCAATGTGAACACTTTTGCTTCCCAGGCACAGAGAAGGTGCTAGCAGGGAATTCTCTGCCTGCCTTTCCCCAGTGCTCTGCAAGCTCTGCAGGGCAACATAAAATGTGGGGCTCTGTGCTTTCTTTCCTTCTGAACAAGTGTTAGTGTTTTCTGCACAAACGCGATTCTGCGAAGCAATGTGAACACTTGTGCTTCCCAGGCACAGAGAAGGTGCTAGCAGGGAATTCTCTGCCTGCTTTTCCCCAGTGCTCTGCAAGCTCTCCAGGGCAACATAAAATGTGGGGCTCTGTGCTTTCTTTCCTTCTGAACAAGTGTTAGTGTTTTCTGCACAAACGCGATTCTGCGAAGCAATGTGAACACTTTTGCTTCCCAGGCACAGGGAAGGTGCTAGCAGGGAATTCTCTGCCTGCCTTTCCCCAGTGCTCTGCAAGCTCTCCAGGGCAACATAAAATCTGGGGCTCTGTGCTTTCTTTCCTTCTGAACAAGTGTTAGTGTTTTCTGCACAAACGCGATTCTGCGAAGCAATGTGAACACTTTTGCTTCCCAGGCACAGAGAAGGTGCTAGCAGGGAATTCTCTGCCTGCTTTTCCCCAGTGCTCTGCAAGCTCTCCAGGGCAACATAAAATCTGGGGCTCTGTGCTTTCTTTCCTTCTGAACAAGTGTTAGTGTTTTCTGCACAAACGCGATTCTGCGAAGCAATGTGAACACTTTTGCTTCCCAGGCACAGAGAAGGTGCTAGCAGGGAATTCTCTGCCTGCCTTTCCCCAGTGCTCTGCAAGCTCTCCAGGGCAACATAAAATGTGGGGCTCTGTGCTTTCTTTCCTTCTGAACAAGTGTTAGTGTTTTCTGCACAAACGCGATTCTGCGAAGCAATGTGAACACTTTTGCTTCCCAGGCACAGAGAAGGTGCTAGCAGGGAATTCTCTGCCTGCTTTTCCCCAGTGCTCTGCAAGCTCTCCAGGGCAACATAAAATCTGGGGCTCTGTGCTTTCTTTCCTTCTGAACAAGTGTTAGTGTTTTCTGCACAAACGCGATTCTGCGAAGCAATGTGAACACTTTTGCTTCCCAGGCACAGGGAAGGTGCTAGCAGGGAATTCTCTGCCTGCCTTTCCCCAGTGCTCTGCAAGCTCTCCAGGGCAACATAAAATCTGGGGCTCTGTGCTTTCTTTCCTTCTGAACAAGTGTTAGTGTTTTCTGCACAAACGCGATTCTGCGAAGCAATGTGAACACTTTTGCTTCCCAGGCACAGAGAAGGTGCTAGCAGGGAATTCTCTGCCTGCTTTTCCCCAGTGCTCTGCAAGCTCTCCAGGGCAACATAAAATGTGGGGCTCTGTGCTTTCTTTCCTTCTGAACAACTGTTAGTGTTTTCTGCACAAACGCGATTCTGCGAAGCAATGTGAACACTTTTGCTTCCCAGGCACAGAGAAGGTGCTAGCAGGGAATTCTCTGCCTGCCTTTCCCCAGTGCTCTGCAAGCTCTGCAGGGCAACATAAAATCTGGGGCTCTGTGCTTTCTTTCCTTCTGAACAAGTGTTAGTGTTTTCTGCACAAACGCGATTCTGCGAAGCAATGTGAACACTTCTCCTTCCCAGGCACAGAGAAGGTGCTAGCAGGGAATTCTCTGCCTGCTTTTCCCCAGTGCTCTGCAAGCTCTCCAGGGCAACATAAAATGTGGGGCTCTGTGCTTTCTTTCCTTCTGAACAAGTGTTAGTGTTTTCTGCCACAAACGCGATTCTGCGAAGCAATGTGAACACTTTTGCTTCCCAGGCACAGGAAGGTGCTAGCAGGGAATTCTCTGCCTGCCTTTCCCCAGTGCTCTGCAAGCTCTCCAGGGCAACATAAAATCTGGGGCTCTGTGCTTTCTTTCCTTCTGAACAAGTGTTAGTGTTTTCTGCACAAACGCGATTCTGCGAAGCAATGTGAACACTTTTGCTTCCCAGGCACAGAGAAGGTGCTAGCAGGGAATTCTCTGCCTGCCTTTCCCCAGTGCTCTGCAAGCTCTCCAGGGCAACATAAAATGTGGGGCTCTGTGCTTTCTTTCCTTCTGAACAAGTGTTAGTGTTTTCTGCACAAACGCGATTCTGCGAAGCAATGTGAACACTTTTGCTTCCCAGGCACAGAGAAGGTGCTAGCAGGGAATTCTCTGCCTGCTTTTCCCCAGTGCTCTGCAAGCTCTCCAGGGCAACATAAAATGTGGGGCTCTGTGCTTTCTTTCCTTCTGAACAAGTGTTAGTGTTTTCTGCACAAACGCGATTCTGCGAAGCAATGTGAACACTTTTGCTTCCCAGGCACAGGGAAGGTGCTAGCAGGGAATTCTCTGCCTGCCTTTCCCCAGTGCTCTGCAAGCTCTCCAGGGCAACATAAAATCTGGGGCTCTGTGCTTTCTTTCCTTCTGAACAAGTGTTAGTGTTTTCTGCACAAACGCGATTCTGCGAAGCAATGTGAACACTTCTCCTTCCCAGGCACAGAGAAGGTGCTAGCAGGGAATTCTCTGCCTGCCTTTCCCCAGTGCTCTGCAAGCTCTCCAGGGCAACATAAAATCTGGGGCTCTGTGCTTTCTTTCCTTCTGAACAAGTGTTAGTGTTTTCTGCACAAAGGCGATTCTGCGAAGCAATGTGAACACTTTTGCTTCCCAGGCACAGAGAAGGTGCTAGCAGGGAATTCTCTGCCTGCTTTTCCCCAGTGCTCTGCAAGCTCTCCAGGGCAACATAAAATCTGGGGCTCTGTGCTTTCTTTCCTTCTGAACAAGTGTTAGTGTTTTCTGCACAAACGCGATTCTGCGAAGCAATGTGAACACTTTTGCTTCCCAGGCACAGAGAAGGTGCTAGCAGGGAATTCTCTGCCTGCCTTTCCCCGGTGCTCTGCAAGCTCTCCAGGGCAACATAAAATCTGGGGCTCTGTGCTTTCTTTCCTTCTGAACAAGTGTTAGTGTTTTCTGCACAAACGCGATTCTGCGAAGCAATGTGAACACTTTTGCTTCCCAGGCACAGAGAAGGTGCTAGCAGGGAATTCTCTGCCTGCCTTTCCCCAGTGCTCTGCAAGCTCTCCAGGGCAACATAAAATGTGGGGCTCTGTGCTTTCTTTCCTTCTGAACAAGTGTTAGTGTTTTCTGCACAAACGCGATTCTGCGAAGCAATGTGAACACTTTTGCTTCCCAGGCACAGAGAAGGTGCTAGCAGGGAATTCTCTGCCTGCTTTTCCCCAGTGCTCTGCAAGCTCTCCAGGGCAACATAAAATCTGGGGCTCTGTGCTTTCTTTCCTTCTGAACAAGTGTTAGTGTTTTCTGCACAAACGCGATTCTGCGAAGCAATGTGAACACTTTTGCTTCCCAGGCACAGAGAAGGTGCTAGCAGGGAATTCTCTGCCTGCTTTTCCCCAGTGCTCTGCAAGCTCTCCAGGGCAACATAAAATGTGGGGCTCTGTGCTTTCTTTCCTTCTGAACAAGTGTTAGTGTTTTCTGCACAAACGCGATTCTGCGAAGCAATGTGAACACTTTTGCTTCCCAGGCACAGAGAAGGTGCTAGCAGGGAATTCTCTGCCTGCTTTTCCCCAGTGCTCTGCAAGCTCTCCAGGGCAACATAAAATCTGGGGCTCTGTGCTTTCTTTCCTTCTGAACAAGTGTTAGTGTTTTCTGCACAAACGCGATTCTGCGAAGCAATGTGAACACTTTTGCTTCCCAGGCACAGAGAAGGTGCTAGCAGGGAATTCTCTGCCTGCTTTTCCCCAGTGCTCTGCAAGCTCTCCAGGGCAACATAAAATCTGGGGCTCTGTGCTTTCTTTCCTTCTGAACAAGTGTTAGTGTTTTCTGCACAAACGCGATTCTGCGAAGCAATGTGAACACTTTTGCTTCCCAGGCACAGAGAAGGTGCTAGCAGGGAATTCTCTGCCTGCTTTTCCCCAGTGCTCTGCAAGCTCTCCAGGGCAACATAAAATCTGGGGCTCTGTGCTTTCTTTCCTTCTGAACAAGTGTTAGTGTTTTCTGCACAAACGCGATTCTGCGAAGCAATGTGAACACTTCTGCTTCCCAGGCACAGAGAAGGTGCTAGCAGGGAATTCTCTGCCTGCCTTTCCCCAGTGCTCTGCAAGCTCTCCAGGGCAACATAAAATCTGGGGCTCTGTGCTTTCTTTCCTTCTGAACAAGTGTTAGTGTTTTCTGCACAAACGCGATTCTGCGAAGCAATGTGAACACTTTTGGTTCCCAGGCACAGAGAAGGTGCTAGCAGGGAATTCTCTGCCTGCCTTTCCCCAGTGCTCTGCAAGCTCTCCAGGGCAACATAAAATCTGGGGCTCTGTGCTTTCTTTCCTTCTGAACAAGTGTTAGTGTTTTCTGCACAAACGCGATTCTGCGAAGCAATGTGAACACTTGTGCTTCCCAGGCACAGAGAAGGTGCTAGCAGGGAATTCTCTGCCTGCTTTTCCCCAGTGCTCTGCAAGCTCTCCAGGGCAACATAAAATGTGGGGCTCTGTGCTTTCTTTCCTTCTGAACAAGTGTTAGTGTTTTCTGCACAAACGCGATTCTGCGAAGCAATGTGAACACTTTTGCTTCCCAGGCACAGAGAAGGTGCTAGCAGGGAATTCTCTGCCTGCTTTTCCCCAGTGCTCTGCAAGCTCTCCAGGGCAACATAAAATGTGGGGCTCTGTGCTTTCTTTCCTTCTGAACAAGTGTTAGTGTTTTCTGCACAAACGCGATTCTGCGAAGCAATGTGAACACTTTTGCTTCCCAGGCACAGAGAAGGTGCTAGCAGGGAATTCTCTGCCTGCTTTTCCCCAGTGCTCTGCAAGCTCTCCAGGGCAACATAAAATCTGGGGCTCTGTGCTTTCTTTCCTTCTGAACAAGTGTTAGTGTTTTCTGCACAAACGCGATTCTGCGAAGCAATGTGAACACTTGTGCTTCCCAGGCACAGAGAAGGTGCTAGCAGGGAATTCTCTGCCTGCTTTTCCCCAGTGCTCTGCAAGCTCTCCAGGGCAACATAAAATCTGGGGCTCTGTGCTTTCTTTCCTTCTGAACAAGTGTTAGTGTTTTCTGCACAAACGCGATTCTGCGAAGCAATGTGAACACTTTTGCTTCCCAGGCACAGAGAAGGTGCTAGCAGGGAATTCTCTGCCTGCTTTTCCCCAGTGCTCTGCAAGCTCTCCAGGGCAACATAAAATCTGGGGCTCTGTGCTTACTTTCCTTCTGAACAAGTGTTAGTGTTTTCTGCACAAACGCGATTCTGCGAAGCAATGTGAACACTTTTGCTTCCCAGGCACAGAGAAGGTGCTAGCAGGGAATTCTCTGCCTGCCTTTCCCCAGTGCTCTGCAAGCTCTGCAGGGCAACATAAAATCTGGGGCTCTGTGCTTTCTTTTCTTCTGAACAAGTGTTAGTGTTTTCTGCACAAACGCGATTCTGCGAAGCAATGTGAACACTTTTGCTTCCCAGGCACAGAGAAGGTGCTAGCAGGGAATTCTCTGCCTGCTTTTCCCCAGTGCTCTGCAAGCTCTCCAGGGCAACATAAAATGTGGGGCTCTGTGCTTTCTTTCCTTCTGAACAAGTGCTAGTGTTTTCTGCACAAACGCGATTCTGCAAAGCAATGTGAACACTTTTGCTTCCCAGGCACAGAGAAGGTGCTAGCAGGGAATTCTCTGCCTGCTTTTCCCCAGTGCTCTGCAAGCTCTCCAGGGCAACATAAAATCTGGGGCTCTGTGCTTTCTTTCCTTCTGAACAAGTGTTAGTGTTTTCTGCACAAACGCGATTCTGCGAAGCAATGTGAACACTTTTGCTTCCCAGGCACAGAGAAGGTGCTAGCAGGGAATTCTCTGCCTGCTTTTCCCCAGTGCTCTGCAAGCTCTCCAGGGCAACATAAAATCTGGGGCTCTGTGCTTTCTTTCCTTCTGAACAAGTGTTAGTGTTTTCTGCACAAACGCAATTCTGCGAAGCAATGTGAACACTTTTGCTTCCCAGGCACAGAGAAGGTGCTAGCAGGGAATTCTCTGCCTGCCTTTCCCCAGTGCTCTGCAAGCTCTCCAGGGCAACATAAAATCTGGGGCTCTGTGCTTTCTTTCCTTCTGAACAAGTGTTAGTGTTTTCTGCACAAACGCGATTCTGCGAAGCAATGTGAACACTTTTGCTTCCCAGGCACAGAGAAGGTGCTAGCAGGGAATTCTCTGCCTGCTTTTCCCCAGTGCTCTGCAAGCTCTCCAGGGCAACATAAAATCTGGGGCTCTGTGCTTTCTTTCCTTCTGAACAAGTGTTAGTGTTTTCTGCACAAAGGCGATTCTGCGAAGCAATGTGAACACTTTTGCTTCCCAGGCACAGAGAAGGTGCTAGCAGGGAATTCTCTGCCTGCCTTTCCCCAGTGCTCTGCAAGCTCTCCAGGGCAACATAAAATGTGGGGCTCTGTGCTTTCTTTCCTTCTGAACAAGTGTTAGTGTTTTCTGCACAAACGCGATTCTGCGAAGCAATGTGAACACTTTTGCTTCCCAGGCACAGAGAAGGTGCTAGCAGGGAATTCTCTGCCTGCCTTTCCCCAGTGCTCTGCAAGCTCTCCAGGGCAACATAAAATCTGGGGCTCTGTGCTTTCTTTCCTTCTGAACAAGTGTTAGTGTTTTCTGCACAAACGCGATTCTGCGAAGCAATGTGAACACTTTTGCTTCCCAGGCACAGAGAAGGTGCTAGCAGGGAATTCTCTGCCTGCTTTTCCCCAGTGCTCTGCAAGCTCTGCAGGGCAACATAAAATCTGGGGCTCTGTGCTTTCTTTCCTTCTGAACAAGTGTTAGTGTTTTCTGCACAAACGCGATTCTGCGAAGCAATGTGAACACTTTTGCTTCCCAGGCACAGAGAAGGTGCTAGCAGGGAATTCTCTGCCTGCTTTTCCCCAGTGCTCTGCAAGCTCTCCAGGGCAACATAAAATCTGGGGCTCTGTGCTTTCTTTCCTTCTGAACAAGTGTTAGTGTTTTCTGCACAAACGCAATTCTGCGAAGCAATGTGAACACTTTTGCTTCCCAGGCACAGAGAAGGTGCTAGCAGGGAATTCTCTGCCTGCCTTTCCCCAGTGCTCTGCAAGCTCTCCAGGGCAACATAAAATCTGGGGCTCTGTGCTTTCTTTCCTTCTGAACAAGTGTTAGTGTTTTCTGCACAAACGCGATTCTGCGAAGCAATGTGAACACTTTTGCTTCCCAGGCACAGAGAAGGTGCTAGCAGGGAATTCTCTGCCTGCTTTTCCCCAGTGCTCTGCAAGCTCTCCAGGGCAACATAAAATCTGGGGCTCTGTGCTTTCTTTCCTTCTGAACAAGTGTTAGTGTTTTCTGCACAAAGGCGATTCTGCGAAGCAATGTGAACACTTTTGCTTCCCAGGCACAGAGAAGGTGCTAGCAGGGAATTCTCTGCCTGCCTTTCCCCAGTGCTCTGCAAGCTCTGCAGGGCAACATAAAATGTGGGGCTCTGTGCTTTCTTTTCTTCTGAACAAGTGTTAGTGTTTTCTGCACAAACGCGATTCTGCGAAGCAATGTGAACACTTGTGCTTCCCAGGCACAGAGAAGGTGCTAGCAGGGAATTCTCTGCCTGCTTTTCCCCAGTGCTCTGCAAGCTCTCCAGGGCAACATAAAATGTGGGGCTCTGTGCTTTCTTTCCTTCTGAACAAGTGTTAGTGTTTTCTGCACAAACGCGATTCTGCGAAGCAATGTGAACACTTTTGCTTCCCAGGCACAGAGAAGGTGCTAGCAGGGAATTCTCTGCCTGCTTTTCCCCAGTGCTCTGCAAGCTCTCCAGGGCAACATAAAATGTGGGGCTCTGTGCTTTCTTTCCTTCTGAACAAGTGTTAGTGTTTTCTGCACAAACGCGATTCTGCGAAGCAATGTGAACACTTTTGCTTCCCAGGCACAGAGAAGGTGCTAGCAGGGAATTCTCTGCCTGCCTTTCCCCAGTGCTCTGCAAGCTCTCCAGGGCAACATAAAATCTGGGGCTCTGTGCTTTCTTTCCTTCTGAACAAGTGTTAGTGTTTTCTGCACAAACGCGATTCTGCGAAGCAATGTGAACACTTTTGCTTCCCAGGCACAGAGAAGGTGCTAGCAGGGAATTCTCTGCCTGCCTTTCCCCAGTGCTCTGCAAGCTCTCCAGGGCAACATAAAATCTGGGGCTCTGTGCTTTCTTTCCTTCTGAACAAGTGTTAGTGTTTTCTGCACAAACGCGATTCTGCGAAGCAATGTGAACACTTTTGCTTCCCAGGCACAGAGAAGGTGCTAGCAGGGAATTCTCTGCCTGCTTTTCCCCAGTGCTCTGCAAGCTCTCCAGGGCAACATAAAATCTGGGGCTCTGTGCTTTCTTTCCTTCTGAACAAGTGTTAGTGTTTTCTGCACAAACGCGATTCTGCGAAGCAATGTGAACACTTTTGCTTCCCAGGCACAGAGAAGGTGCTAGCAGGGAATTCTGTGCCTGCTTTTCCCCAGTGCTCTGCAAGCTCTGCAGGGCAACATAAAATCTGGGGCTCTGTGCTTTCTTTCCTTCTGAACAAGTGTTAGTGTTTTCTGCACAAACACGATTCTGCGAAGCAATGTGAACACTTTTGCTTCCCAGGCACAGAGAAGGTGCTAGCAGGGAATTCTCTGCCTGCCTTTCCCCAGTGCTCTGCAAGCTCTCCAGGGCAACATAAAATGTGGGGCTCTGTGCTTTCTTTCCTTCTGAACAAGTGTTAGTGTTTTCTGCACAAACGCGATTCTGCGAAGCAATGTGAACACTTTTGCTTCCCAGGCACAGAGAAGGTGCTAGCAGGGAATTCTCTGCCTGCTTTTCCCCAGTGCTCTGCAAGCTCTGCAGGGCAACATAAAATGTGGGGCTCTGTGCTTTCTTTCCTTCTGAACAAGTGTTAGTGTTTTCTGCACAAACGCGATTCTGCGAAGCAATGTGAACACTTCTGCTTCCCAGGCACAGAGAAGGTGCTAGCAGGGAATTCTCTGCCTGCTTTTCCCCAGTGCTCTGCAAGCTCTGCAGGGCAACATAAAATCTGGGGCTCTGTGCTTTCTTTCCTTCTGAACAAGTGTTAGTGTTTTCTGCACAAACACGATTCTGCGAAGCAATGTGAACACTTTTGCTTCCCAGGCACAGAGAAGGTGCTAGCAGGGAATTCTCTGCCTGCCTTTCCCCAGTGCTCTGCAAGCTCTCCAGGGCAACATAAAATGTGGGGCTCTGTGCTTTCTTTCCTTCTGAACAAGTGTTAGTGTTTTCTGCACAAACGCGATTCTGCGAAGCAATGTGAACACTTTTGCTTCCCAGGCACAGAGAAGGTGCTAGCAGGGAATTCTCTGCCTGCTTTTCCCCAGTGCTCTGCAAGCTCTCCAGGGCAACATAAAATCTGGGGCTCTGTGCTTTCTTTCCTTCTGAACAAGTGTTAGTGTTTTCTGCACAAACGCGATTCTGCGAAGCAATGTGAACACTTGTGCTTCCCAGGCACAGAGAAGGTGCTAGCAGGGAATTCTGTGCCTGCCTTTCCCCAGTGCTCTGCAAGCTCTCCAGGGCAACATAAAATGTGGGGCTCTGTGCTTTCTTTTCTTCTGAACAAGTGTTAGTGTTTTCTGCACAAACGCGATTCTGCGAAGCAATGTGAACACTTGTGCTTCCCAGGCACAGAGAAGGTGCTAGCAGGGAATTCTCTGCCTGCCTTTCCCCAGTGCTCTGCAAGCTCTCCAGGGCAACATAAAATCTGGGGCTCTGTGCTTTCTTTCCTTCTGAACAAGTGTTAGTGTTTTCTGCACAAACGCGATTCTGCGAAGCAATGTGAACACTTTTGCTTCCCAGGCACAGAGAAGGTGCTAGCAGGGAATTCTCTGCCTGCTTTTCCCCAGTGCTCTGCAAGCTCTCCAGGGCAACATAAAATCTGGGGCTCTGTGCTTTCTTTCCTTCTGAACAAGTGTTAGTGTTTTCTGCACAAACGCGATTCTGCGAAGCAATGTGAACACTTTTGCTTCCCAGGCACAGAGAAGGTGCTAGCAGGGAATTCTCTGCCTGCCTTTCCCCAGTGCTCTGCAAGCTCTGCAGGGCAACATAAAATGTGGGGCTCTGTGCTTTCTTTCCTTCTGAACAAGTGTTAGTGTTTTCTGCACAAACGCGATTCTGCGAAGCAATGTGAACACTTGTGCTTCCCAGGCACAGAGAAGGTGCTAGCAGGGAATTCTCTGCCTGCTTTTCCCCAGTGCTCTGCAAGCTCTCCAGGGCAACATAAAATCTGGGGCTCTGTGCTTTCTTTCCTTCTGAACAAGTGTTAGTGTTTTCTGCACAAACGCGATTCTGCGAAGCAATGTGAACACTTTTGCTTCCCAGGCACAGGGAAGGTGCTAGCAGGGAATTCTCTGCCTGCTTTTCCCCAGTGCTCTGCAAGCTCTCCAGGGCAACATAAAATCTGGGGCTCTGTGCTTTCTTTCCTTCTGAACAAGTGTTAGTGTTTTCTGCACAAACGCGATTCTGCGAAGCAATGTGAACACTTTTGCTTCCCAGGCACAGAGAAGGTGCTAGCAGGGAATTCTCTGCCTGCTTTTCCCCAGTGCTCTGCAAGCTCTCCAGGGCAACATAAAATCTGGGGCTCTGTGCTTTCTTTCCTTCTGAACAAGTGTTAGTGTTTTCTGCACAAACGCGATTCTGCGAAGCAATGTGAACACTTCTGCTTCCCAGGCACAGAGAAGGTGCTAGCAGGGAATTCTCTGCCTGCCTTTCCCCAGTGCTCTGCAAGCTCTCCAGGGCAACATAAAATCTGGGGCTCTGTGCTTTCTTTCCTTCTGAACAAGTGTTAGTGTTTTCTGCACAAACGCGATTCTGCGAAGCAATGTGAACACTTTTGGTTCCCAGGCACAGAGAAGGTGCTAGCAGGGAATTCTCTGCCTGCCTTTCCCCAGTGCTCTGCAAGCTCTCCAGGGCAACATAAAATCTGGGGCTCTGTGCTTTCTTTCCTTCTGAACAAGTGTTAGTGTTTTCTGCACAAACGCGATTCTGCGAAGCAATGTGAACACTTGTGCTTCCCAGGCACAGAGAAGGTGCTAGCAGGGAATTCTCTGCCTGCTTTTCCCCAGTGCTCTGCAAGCTCTCCAGGGCAACATAAAATGTGGGGCTCTGTGCTTTCTTTCCTTCTGAACAAGTGTTAGTGTTTTCTGCACAAACGCGATTCTGCGAAGCAATGTGAACACTTTTGCTTCCCAGGCACAGAGAAGGTGCTAGCAGGGAATTCTCTGCCTGCTTTTCCCCAGTGCTCTGCAAGCTCTCCAGGGCAACATAAAATGTGGGGCTCTGTGCTTTCTTTCCTTCTGAACAAGTGTTAGTGTTTTCTGCACAAACGCGATTCTGCGAAGCAATGTGAACACTTTTGCTTCCCAGGCACAGAGAAGGTGCTAGCAGGGAATTCTCTGCCTGCTTTTCCCCAGTGCTCTGCAAGCTCTCCAGGGCAACATAAAATCTGGGGCTCTGTGCTTTCTTTCCTTCTGAACAAGTGTTAGTGTTTTCTGCACAAACGCGATTCTGCGAAGCAATGTGAACACTTGTGCTTCCCAGGCACAGAGAAGGTGCTAGCAGGGAATTCTCTGCCTGCTTTTCCCCAGTGCTCTGCAAGCTCTCCAGGGCAACATAAAATCTGGGGCTCTGTGCTTTCTTTCCTTCTGAACAAGTGTTAGTGTTTTCTGCACAAACGCGATTCTGCGAAGCAATGTGAACACTTTTGCTTCCCAGGCACAGAGAACGTGCTAGCAGGGAATTCTCTGCCTGCTTTTCCCCAGTGCTCTGCAAGCTCTCCAGGGCAACATAAAATCTGGGGCTCTGTGCTTACTTTCCTTCTGAACAAGTGTTAGTGTTTTCTGCACAAACGCGATTCTGCGAAGCAATGT
This sequence comes from Strix occidentalis, assembly GCA_030819815.1. Taxonomy (NCBI): domain Eukaryota; kingdom Metazoa; phylum Chordata; class Aves; order Strigiformes; family Strigidae; genus Strix; species Strix occidentalis. Next base: position 6,748 of record JASWHU010000781.1, on the reverse strand, counting down.
GAACACTTTTGCTTCCCAGGCACAGAGAAGGTGCTAGCAGGGAATTCTCTGCCTGCCTTTCCCCAGTGCTCTGCAAGCTCTGCAGGGCAACATAAAATCTGGGGCTCTGTGCTTTCTTTTCTTCTGAACAAGTGTTAGTGTTTTCTGCACAAACGCGATTCTGCGAAGCAATGTGAACACTTTTGCTTCCCAGGCACAGAGAAGGTGCTAGCAGGGAATTCTCTGCCTGCTTTTCCCCAGTGCTCTGCAAGCTCTCCAGGGCAACATAAAATGTGGGGCTCTGTGCTTTCTTTCCTTCTGAACAAGTGCTAGTGTTTTCTGCACAAACGCGATTCTGCAAAGCAATGTGAACACTTTTGCTTCCCAGGCACAGAGAAGGTGCTAGCAGGGAATTCTCTGCCTGCTTTTCCCCAGTGCTCTGCAAGCTCTCCAGGGCAACATAAAATCTGGGGCTCTGTGCTTTCTTTCCTTCTGAACAAGTGTTAGTGTTTTCTGCACAAACGCGATTCTGCGAAGCAATGTGAACACTTTTGCTTCCCAGGCACAGAGAAGGTGCTAGCAGGGAATTCTCTGCCTGCTTTTCCCCAGTGCTCTGCAAGCTCTCCAGGGCAACATAAAATCTGGGGCTCTGTGCTTTCTTTCCTTCTGAACAAGTGTTAGTGTTTTCTGCACAAACGCAATTCTGCGAAGCAATGTGAACACTTTTGCTTCCCAGGCACAGAGAAGGTGCTAGCAGGGAATTCTCTGCCTGCCTTTCCCCAGTGCTCTGCAAGCTCTCCAGGGCAACATAAAATCTGGGGCTCTGTGCTTTCTTTCCTTCTGAACAAGTGTTAGTGTTTTCTGCACAAACGCGATTCTGCGAAGCAATGTGAACACTTTTGCTTCCCAGGCACAGAGAAGGTGCTAGCAGGGAATTCTCTGCCTGCTTTTCCCCAGTGCTCTGCAAGCTCTCCAGGGCAACATAAAATCTGGGGCTCTGTGCTTTCTTTCCTTCTGAACAAGTGTTAGTGTTTTCTGCACAAAGGCGATTCTGCGAAGCAATGTGAACACTTTTGCTTCCCAGGCACAGAGAAGGTGCTAGCAGGGAATTCTCTGCCTGCCTTTCCCCAGTGCTCTGCAAGCTCTCCAGGGCAACATAAAATGTGGGGCTCTGTGCTTTCTTTCCTTCTGAACAAGTGTTAGTGTTTTCTGCACAAACGCGATTCTGCGAAGCAATGTGAACACTTTTGCTTCCCAGGCACAGAGAAGGTGCTAGCAGGGAATTCTCTGCCTGCCTTTCCCCAGTGCTCTGCAAGCTCTCCAGGGCAACATAAAATCTGGGGCTCTGTGCTTTCTTTCCTTCTGAACAAGTGTTAGTGTTTTCTGCACAAACGCGATTCTGCGAAGCAATGTGAACACTTTTGCTTCCCAGGCACAGAGAAGGTGCTAGCAGGGAATTCTCTGCCTGCTTTTCCCCAGTGCTCTGCAAGCTCTGCAGGGCAACATAAAATCTGGGGCTCTGTGCTTTCTTTCCTTCTGAACAAGTGTTAGTGTTTTCTGCACAAACGCGATTCTGCGAAGCAATGTGAACACTTTTGCTTCCCAGGCACAGAGAAGGTGCTAGCAGGGAATTCTCTGCCTGCTTTTCCCCAGTGCTCTGCAAGCTCTCCAGGGCAACATAAAATCTGGGGCTCTGTGCTTTCTTTCCTTCTGAACAAGTGTTAGTGTTTTCTGCACAAACGCAATTCTGCGAAGCAATGTGAACACTTTTGCTTCCCAGGCACAGAGAAGGTGCTAGCAGGGAATTCTCTGCCTGCCTTTCCCCAGTGCTCTGCAAGCTCTCCAGGGCAACATAAAATCTGGGGCTCTGTGCTTTCTTTCCTTCTGAACAAGTGTTAGTGTTTTCTGCACAAACGCGATTCTGCGAAGCAATGTGAACACTTTTGCTTCCCAGGCACAGAGAAGGTGCTAGCAGGGAATTCTCTGCCTGCTTTTCCCCAGTGCTCTGCAAGCTCTCCAGGGCAACATAAAATCTGGGGCTCTGTGCTTTCTTTCCTTCTGAACAAGTGTTAGTGTTTTCTGCACAAAGGCGATTCTGCGAAGCAATGTGAACACTTTTGCTTCCCAGGCACAGAGAAGGTGCTAGCAGGGAATTCTCTGCCTGCCTTTCCCCAGTGCTCTGCAAGCTCTGCAGGGCAACATAAAATGTGGGGCTCTGTGCTTTCTTTTCTTCTGAACAAGTGTTAGTGTTTTCTGCACAAACGCGATTCTGCGAAGCAATGTGAACACTTGTGCTTCCCAGGCACAGAGAAGGTGCTAGCAGGGAATTCTCTGCCTGCTTTTCCCCAGTGCTCTGCAAGCTCTCCAGGGCAACATAAAATGTGGGGCTCTGTGCTTTCTTTCCTTCTGAACAAGTGTTAGTGTTTTCTGCACAAACGCGATTCTGCGAAGCAATGTGAACACTTTTGCTTCCCAGGCACAGAGAAGGTGCTAGCAGGGAATTCTCTGCCTGCTTTTCCCCAGTGCTCTGCAAGCTCTCCAGGGCAACATAAAATGTGGGGCTCTGTGCTTTCTTTCCTTCTGAACAAGTGTTAGTGTTTTCTGCACAAACGCGATTCTGCGAAGCAATGTGAACACTTTTGCTTCCCAGGCACAGAGAAGGTGCTAGCAGGGAATTCTCTGCCTGCCTTTCCCCAGTGCTCTGCAAGCTCTCCAGGGCAACATAAAATCTGGGGCTCTGTGCTTTCTTTCCTTCTGAACAAGTGTTAGTGTTTTCTGCACAAACGCGATTCTGCGAAGCAATGTGAACACTTTTGCTTCCCAGGCACAGAGAAGGTGCTAGCAGGGAATTCTCTGCCTGCCTTTCCCCAGTGCTCTGCAAGCTCTCCAGGGCAACATAAAATCTGGGGCTCTGTGCTTTCTTTCCTTCTGAACAAGTGTTAGTGTTTTCTGCACAAACGCGATTCTGCGAAGCAATGTGAACACTTTTGCTTCCCAGGCACAGAGAAGGTGCTAGCAGGGAATTCTCTGCCTGCTTTTCCCCAGTGCTCTGCAAGCTCTCCAGGGCAACATAAAATCTGGGGCTCTGTGCTTTCTTTCCTTCTGAACAAGTGTTAGTGTTTTCTGCACAAACGCGATTCTGCGAAGCAATGTGAACACTTTTGCTTCCCAGGCACAGAGAAGGTGCTAGCAGGGAATTCTCTGCCTGCTTTTCCCCAGTGCTCTGCAAGCTCTGCAGGGCAACATAAAATGTGGGGCTCTGTGCTTTCTTTCCTTCTGAACAAGTGTTAGTATTTTCTGCACAAACGCGATTCTGCGAAGCAATGTGAACACTTCTGCTTCCCAGGCACAGAGAAGGTGCTAGCAGGGAATTCTGTGCCTGCTTTTCCCCAGTGCTCTGCAAGCTCTGCAGGGCAACATAAAATCTGGGGCTCTGTGCTTTCTTTCCTTCTGAACAAGTGTTAGTGTTTTCTGCACAAACACGATTCTGCGAAGCAATGTGAACACTTTTGCTTCCCAGGCACAGAGAAGGTGCTAGCAGGGAATTCTCTGCCTGCCTTTCCCCAGTGCTCTGCAAGCTCTCCAGGGCAACATAAAATGTGGGGCTCTGTGCTTTCTTTCCTTCTGAACAAGTGTTAGTGTTTTCTGCACAAACGCGATTCTGCGAAGCAATGTGAACACTTTTGCTTCCCAGGCACAGAGAAGGTGCTAGCAGGGAATTCTCTGCCTGCTTTTCCCCAGTGCTCTGCAAGCTCTCCAGGGCAACATAAAATCTGGGGCTCTGTGCTTTCTTTCCTTCTGAACAAGTGTTAGTGTTTTCTGCACAAACGCGATTCTGCGAAGCAATGTGAACACTTGTGCTTCCCAGGCACAGAGAAGGTGCTAGCAGGGAATTCTGTGCCTGCCTTTCCCCAGTGCTCTGCAAGCTCTCCAGGGCAACATAAAATGTGGGGCTCTGTGCTTTCTTTTCTTCTGAACAAGTGTTAGTGTTTTCTGCACAAACGCGATTCTGCGAAGCAATGTGAACACTTGTGCTTCCCAGGCACAGAGAAGGTGCTAGCAGGGAATTCTCTGCCTGCCTTTCCCCAGTGCTCTGCAAGCTCTCCAGGGCAACATAAAATCTGGGGCTCTGTGCTTTCTTTCCTTCTGAACAAGTGTTAGTGTTTTCTGCACAAACGCGATTCTGCGAAGCAATGTGAACACTTTTGCTTCCCAGGCACAGAGAAGGTGCTAGCAGGGAATTCTCTGCCTGCTTTTCCCCAGTGCTCTGCAAGCTCTCCAGGGCAACATAAAATGTGGGGCTCTGTGCTTTCTTTCCTTCTGAACAAGTGTTAGTGTTTTCTGCACAAACGCGATTCTGCGAAGCAATGTGAACACTTTTGCTTCCCAGGCACAGAGAAGGTGCTAGCAGGGAATTCTCTGCCTGCCTTTCCCCAGTGCTCTGCAAGCTCTGCAGGGCAACATAAAATCTGGGGCTCTGTGCTTTCTTTCCTTCTGAACAAGTGTTAGTGTTTTCTGCACAAACGCGATTCTGCGAAGCAATGTGAACACTTCTCCTTCCCAGGCACAGAGAAGGTGCTAGCAGGGAATTCTCTGCCTGCTTTTCCCCAGTGCTCTGCAAGCTCTCCAGGGCAACATAAAATCTGGGGCTCTGTGCTTTCTTTCCTTCTGAACAAGTGTTAGTGTTTTCTGCACAAACGCGATTCTGCGAAGCAATGTGAACACTTTTGCTTCCCAGGCACAGAGAAGGTGCTAGCAGGGAATTCTCTGCCTGCCTTTCCCCAGTGCTCTGCAAGCTCTCCAGGGCAACATAAAATCTGGGGCTCTGTGCTTTCTTTCCTTCTGAACAAGTGTTAGTGTTTTCTGCACAAACGCGATTCTGCGAAGCAATGTGAACACTTCTCCTTCCCAGGCACAGAGAAGGTGCTAGCAGGGAATTCTCTGCCTGCCTTTCCCCAGTGCTCTGCAAGCTCTCCAGGGCAACATAAAATCTGGGGCTCTGTGCTTTCTTTCCTTCTGAACAAGTGTTAGTGTTTTCTGCACAAACGCGATTCTGCGAAGCAATGTGAACACTTTTGCTTCCCAGGCACAGAGAAGGTGCTAGCAGGGAATTCTCTGCCTGCCTTTCCCCAGTGCTCTGCAAGCTCTGCAGGGCAACATAAAATCTGGGGCTCTGTGCTTTCTTTTCTTCTGAACAAGTGTTAGTGTTTTCTGCACAAACGCGATTCTGCGAAGCAATGTGAACACTTGTGCTTCCCAGGCACAGAGAAGGTGCTAGCAGGGAATTCTCTGCCTGCTTTTCCCCAGTGCTCTGCAAGCTCTCCAGGGCAACATAAAATGTGGGGCTCTGTGCTTTCTTTCCTTCTGAACAAGTGTTAGTGTTTTCTGCACAAACGCGATTCTGCGAAGCAATGTGAACACTTTTGCTTCCCAGGCACAGAGAAGGTGCTAGCAGGGAATTCTCTGCCTGCTTTTCCCCAGTGCTCTGCAAGCTCTCCAGGGCAACATAAAATGTGGGGCTCTGTGCTTTCTTTCCTTCTGAACAAGTGTTAGTGTTTTCTGCACAAACGCGATTCTGCGAAGCAATGTGAACACTTTTGCTTCCCAGGCACAGAGAAGGTGCTAGCAGGGAATTCTCTGCCTGCCTTTCCCCAGTGCTCTGCAAGCTCTCCAGGGCAACATAAAATCTGGGGCTCTGTGCTTTCTTTCCTTCTGAACAAGTGTTAGTGTTTTCTGCACAAACGCGATTCTGCGAAGCAATGTGAACACTTTTGCTTCCCAGGCACAGAGAAGGTGCTAGCAGGGAATTCTCTGCCTGCTTTTCCCCAGTGCTCTGCAAGCTCTGCAGGGCAACATAAAATCTGGGGCTCTGTGCTTTCTTTCCTTCTGAACAAGTGTTAGTGTTTTCTGCACAAACACGATTCTGCGAAGCAATGTGAACACTTTTGCTTCCCAGGCACAGAGAAGGTGCTAGCAGGGAATTCTCTGCCTGCCTTTCCCCAGTGCTCTGCAAGCTCTCCAGGGCAACATAAAATCTGGGGCTCTGTGCTTTCTTTCCTTCTGAACAAGTGTTAGTGTTTTCTGCACAAACGCGATTCTGCGAAGCAATGTGAACACTTTTGCTTCCCAGGCACAGAGAAGGTGCTAGCAGGGAATTCTCTGCCTGCTTTTCCCCAGTGCTCTGCAAGCTCTCCAGGGCAACATAAAATCTGGGGCTCTGTGCTTTCTTTCCTTCTGAACAAGTGTTAGTGTTTTCTGCACAAACGCGATTCTGCGAAGCAATGTGAACACTTTTGCTTCCCAGGCACAGAGAAGGTGCTAGCAGGGAATTCTCTGCCTGCTTTTCCCCAGTGCTCTGCAAGCTCTGCAGGGCAACATAAAATGTGGGGCTCTGTGCTTTCTTTCCTTCTGAACAAGTGTTAGTGTTTTCTGCACAAACGCGATTCTGCGAAGCAATGTGAACACTTCTGCTTCCCAGGCACAGAGAAGGTGCTAGCAGGGAATTCTCTGCCTGCTTTTCCCCAGTGCTCTGCAAGCTCTGCAGGGCAACATAAAATCTGGGGCTCTGTGCTTTCTTTCCTTCTGAACAAGTGTTAGTGTTTTCTGCACAAACACGATTCTGCGAAGCAATGTGAACACTTTTGCTTCCCAGGCACAGAGAAGGTGCTAGCAGGGAATTCTCTGCCTGCCTTTCCCCAGTGCTCTGCAAGCTCTCCAGGGCAACATAAAATGTGGGGCTCTGTGCTTTCTTTCCTTCTGAACAAGTGTT
>JASWHU010000780.1:0-24014 GCA_030819815.1 Strix occidentalis | reverse complement strand
TTCCCATTGCTTCGCAGAATGGCGTTTGTGCAGAAAACACTAACACTTGTTCAGAAGGAAAGAAAGCACAGAGCCCCACATTTTATGTTGCCCTGGAGAGCTTGCAGAGCACTGGGGAAAGGCAGGCAGAGAATTCCCTGCTAGCACCTTCTCTGTGCCTGGGAAGCACAAATGTTCACATTGCTTCGCAGAATGGCGTTTGTGCAGAAAACACTAACACTTGTTCAGAAGGAAAGAAAGCACAGAGCCCCAGATTTTATGTTGCCCTGGAGAGCTTGCAGAGCACTGGGGAAAAGCAGGCAGAGAATTCCCTGCTAGCACCTTCTCTGTGCCTGGGAAGCACAAGTGTTCACATTGCTTCGCAGAATCGCGTTTGTGCAGAAAACACTAACACTTGTTCAGAAGGAAAGAAAGCACAGAGCCCCAGATTTTATGTTGCCCTGGAGAGCTTGCAGAGCACTGGGGAAAGGCAGGCAGAGAATTCCCTGCTAGCACCTTCTCTGTGCCTGGGAAGCACAAGTGTTCACATTGCTTCGCAGAATCGTGTTTGTGCAGAAAACACTAACACTTGTTCAGAAGGAAAGAAAGCACAGAGCCCCACATTTTATGTTGCCCTGGAGAGCTTGCAGAGCACTGGGGAAAAGCAGGCAGAGAATTCCCTGCTAGCACCTTCTCTGTGCCTGGGAAGCACAAGTGTTCACATTGCTTCGCAGAATCGTGTTTGTGCAGAAAACACTAACACTTGTTCAGAAGGAAAGAAAGCACAGAGCCCCACATTTTATGTTGCCCTGGAGAGCTTGCAGAGCACTGGGGAAAGGCAGGCAGAGAATTCCCTGCTAGCACCTTCTCTGTGCCTGGGAAGCACAAGTGTTCCCATTGCTTCGCAGAATCGCGTTTGTGCAGAAAACACTAACACTTGTTCAGAAGGAAAGAAAGCACAGAGCCCCACATTTTATGTTGCCCTGGAGAGCTTGCAGAGCACTGGGGAAAGGCAGGCAGAGAATTCCCTGCTAGCACCTTCTCTGTGCCTGGGAAGGAGAAGTGTTCACATTGCTTCGCAGAATCGCGTTTGTGCAGAAAACCCTAACACTTGTTCAGAAGGAAAGAAAGCACAGAGCCCCACATTTTATGTTGCCCTGGAGAGCTTGCAGAGCACTGGGGAAAAGCAGGCAGAGAATTCCCTGCTAGCACCTTCTCTGTGCCTGGGAAGCACAAGTGTTCACATTGCTTCGCAGAATCGTGTTTGTGCAGAAAACACTAACACTTGTTCAGAAGGAAAGAAAGCACAGAGCCCCAGATTTTATGTTGCCCTGGAGAGCTTGCAGAGCACTGGGGAAAGGCAGGCAGAGAATTCCCTGCTAGCACCTTCTCTGTGCCTGGGAAGCACAAGTGTTCACATTGCTTCGCAGAATCGCGTTTGTGCAGAAAACACTAACACTTGTTCAGAAGGAAAGAAAGCACAGAGCCCCAGATTTTATGTTGCCCTGGAGAGCTTGCAGAGCACTGGGGAAAAGCAGGCAGAGAATTCCCTGCTAGCACCTTCTCTGTGCCTGGGAAGCACAAGTGTTCCCATTGCTTCGCAGAATCGCGTTTGTGCAGAAAACACTAACACTTGTTCAGAAGGAAAGAAAGCACAGAGCCCCACATTTTATGTTGCCCTGGAGAGCTTGCAGAGCACTGGGGAAAGGCAGGCAGAGAATTCCCTGCTAGCACCTTCTCTGTGCCTGGGAAGCACAAGTGTTCCCATTGCTTCGCAGAATCGCGTTTGTGCAGAAAACACTAACACTTGTTCAGAAGGAAAGAAAGCACAGAGCCCCAGATTTTATGTTGCCCTGGAGAGCTTGCAGAGCACTGGGGAAAGGCAGGCAGAGAATTCCCTGCTAGCACCTTCTCTGTGCCTGGGAAGCACAAGTGTTCACATTGCTTCGCAGAATTGCGTTTGTGCAGAAAACACTAACACTTGTCCAGAAGGAAAGAAAGCACAGAGCCCCAGATTTTATGTTGCCCTGGAGAGCTTGCAGAGCACTGGGGAAAGGCAGGCAGAGAATTCCCTGCTAGCACCTTCTCTGTGCCTGGGAAGCACAAGTGTTCACATTGCTTCGCAGAATCGTGTTTGTGCAGAAAACACTAACACTTGTTCAGAAGGAAAGAAAGCACAGAGCCCCACATTTTATGTTGCCCTGGAGAGCTTGCAGAGCACTGGGGAAAGGCAGGCAGAGAATTCCCTGCTAGCACCTTCTCTGTGCCTGGGAAGCACAAGTGTTCACATTGCTTCGCAGAATCGCGTTTGTGCAGAAAACACTAACACTTGTTCAGAAGGAAAGAAAGCACAGAGCCCCAGATTTTATGTTGCCCTGGAGAGCTTGCAGAGCACTGGGGAAAAGCAGGCAGAGAATTCCCTGCTAGCACCTTCTCTGTGCCTGGGAAGCACAAGTGTTCCCATTGCTTCGCAGAATCGCGTTTGTGCAGAAAACACTAACACTTGTTCAGAAGGAAAGAAAGCACAGAGCCCCACATTTTATGTTGCCCTGGAGAGCTTGCAGAGCACTGGGGAAAAGCAGGCAGAGAATTCCCTGCTAGCACCTTCTCTGTGCCTGGGAAGCACAAGTGTTCACATTGCTTCGCAGAATGGTGTTTGTGCAGAAAACACTAACACTTGTTCAGAAGGAAAGAAAGCACAGAGCCCCAGATTTTATGTTGCCCTGGAGAGCTTGCAGAGCACTGGGGAAAGGCAGGCAGAGAATTCCCTGCTAGCACCTTCTCTGTGCCTGGGAAGGAGAAGTGTTCACATTGCTTCGCAGAATCGCGTTTGTGCAGAAAACACTAACACTTGTTCAGAAGGAAAGAAAGCACAGAGCCCCAGATTTTATGTTGCCCTGGAGAGCTTGCAGAGCACTGGGGAAAAGCAGGCAGAGAATTCCCTGCTAGCACCTTCTCTGTGCCTGGGAAGCACAAGTGTTCACATTGCTTCGCAGAATTGCGTTTGTGCAGAAAACACTAACACTTGTTCAGAAGGAAAGAAAGCACAGAGCCCCACATTTTATGTTGCCCTGGAGAGCTTGCAGAGCACTGGGGAAAGGCAGGCAGAGAATTCCCTGCTAGCACCTTCTCTGTGCCTGGGAAGCACAAGTGTTCACATTGCTTCGCAGAATCGTGTTTGTGCAGAAAACACTAACACTTGTTCAGAAGGAAAGAAAGCACAGAGCCCCAGATTTTATGTTGCCCTGGAGAGCTTGCAGAGCACTGGGGAAAGGCAGGCAGAGAATTCCCTGCTAGCACCTTCTCTGTGCCTGGGAAGCAGAAGTGTTCACATTGCTTCGCAGAATCGCGTTTGTGCAGAAAACACTAACACTTGTTCAGAAGGAAAGAAAGCACAGAGCCCCAGATTTTATGTTGCCCTGGAGAGCTTGCAGAGCACTGGGGAAAAGCAGGCAGAGAATTCCCTGCTAGCACCTTCTCTGTGCCTGGGAAGCACAAGTGTTCACATTGCTTCGCAGAATCGCGTTTGTGCAGAAAACACTAACACTTGTTCAGAAGGAAAGAAAGCACAGAGCCCCAGATTTTATGTTGCCCTGGAGAGCTTGCAGAGCACTGGGGAAAGGCAGGCAGAGAATTCCCTGCTAGCACCTTCTCTGTGCCTGGGAAGGAGAAGTGTTCCCATTGCTTCGCAGAATCGTGTTTGTGCAGAAAACACTAACACTTGTTCAGAAGGAAAGAAAGCACAGAGCCCCACATTTTATGTTGCCCTGGAGAGCTTGCAGAGCACTGGGGAAAGGCAGGCAGAGAATTCCCTGCTAGCACCTTCTCTGTGCCTGGGAAGCACAAGTGTTCCCATTGCTTCGCAGAATCGCGTTTGTGCAGAAAACACTAACACTTGTTCAGAAGGAAAGAAAGCACAGAGCCCCACATTTTATGTTGCCCTGGAGAGCTTGCAGAGCACTGGGGAAAAGCAGGCAGAGAATTCCCTGCTAGCACCTTCTCTGTGCCTGGGAAGCACAAGTGTTCCCATTGCTTCGCAGAATCGCGTTTGTGCAGAAAACACTAGCACTTGTTCAGAAGGAAAGAAAGCACAGAGCCCCACATTTTATGTTGCCCTGGAGAGCTTGCAGAGCACTGGGGAAAGGCAGGCAGAGAATTCCCTGCTAGCACCTTCTCTGTGCCTGGGAAGCACAAGTGTTCACATTGCTTCGCAGAATCGCGTTTGTGCAGAAAACACTAACACTTGTTCAGAAGGAAAGAAAGCACAGAGCCCCACATTTTATGTTGCCCTGGAGAGCTTGCAGAGCACTGGGGAAAAGCAGGCAGAGAATTCCCTGCTAGCACCTTCTCTGTGCCTGGGAAGCACAAGTGTTCACATTGCTTCGCAGAATCGTGTTTGTGCAGAAAACACTAACACTTGTTCAGAAGGAAAGAAAGCACAGAGCCCCAGATTTTATGTTGCCCTGGAGAGCTTGCAGAGCACTGGGGAAAGGCAGGCAGAGAATTCCCTGCTAGCACCTTCTCTGTGCCTGGGAAGGAGAAGTGTTCACATTGCTTCGCAGAATCGCGTTTGTGCAGAAAACACTAACACTTGTTCAGAAGGAAAGAAAGCACAGAGCCCCACATTTTATGTTGCCCTGGAGAGCTTGCAGAGCACTGGGGAAAAGCAGGCAGAGAATTCCCTGCTAGCACCTTCTCTGTGCCTGGGAAGCACAAGTGTTCCCATTGCTTCGCAGAATCGCGTTTGTGCAGAAAACACTAACACTTGTTCAGAAGGAAAGAAAGCACAGAGCCCCACATTTTATGTTGCCCTGGAGAGCTTGCAGAGCACTGGGGAAAGGCAGGCAGAGAATTCCCTGCTAGCACCTTCTCTGTGCCTGGGAAGCACAAGTGTTCACATTGCTTCGCAGAATCGCGTTTGTGCAGAAAACACTAACACTTGTTCAGAAGGAAAGAAAGCACAGAGCCCCACATTTTATGTTGCCCTGGAGAGCTTGCAGAGCACTGGGGAAAAGCAGGCAGAGAATTCCCTGCTAGCACCTTCTCTGTGCCTGGGAAGCACAAGTGTTCCCATTGCTTCGCAGAATCGCGTTTGTGCAGAAAACACTAACACTTGTTCAGAAGGAAAGAAAGCACAGAGCCCCACATTTTATGTTGCCCTGGAGAGCTTGCAGAGCACTGGGGAAAGGCAGGCAGAGAATTCCCTGCTAGCACCTTCTCTGTGCCTGGGAAGGAGAAGTGTTCACATTGCTTCGCAGAATCGCGTTTGTGCAGAAAACACTAACACTTGTTCAGAAGGAAAGAAAGCACAGAGCCCCACATTTTATGTTGCCCTGGAGAGCTTGCAGAGCACTGGGGAAAGGCAGGCAGAGAATTCCCTGCTAGCACCTTCTCTGTGCCTGGGAAGCACAAGTGTTCACATTGCTTCGCAGAATCGCGTTTGTGCAGAAAACACTAACACTTGTTCAGAAGGAAAGAAAGCACAGAGCCCCACATTTTATGTTGCCCTGGAGAGCTTGCAGAGCACTGGGGAAAAGCAGGCAGAGAATTCCCTGCTAGCACCTTCTCTGTGCCTGGGAAGCACAAGTGTTCCCATTGCTTCGCAGAATCGCGTTTGTGCAGAAAACACTAACACTTGTTCAGAAGGAAAGAAAGCACAGAGCCCCAGATTTTATGTTGCCCTGGAGAGCTTGCAGAGCACTGGGGAAAGGCAGGCAGAGAATTCCCTGCTAGCACCTTCTCTGTGCCTGGGAAGCACAAGTGTTCCCATTGCTTCGCAGAATCGCGTTTGTGCATAAAACACTAACACTTGTTCAGAAGGAAAGAAAGCACAGAGCCCCACATTTTATGTTGCCCTGGAGAGCTTGCAGAGCACTGGGGAAAGGCAGGCAGAGAATTCCCTGCTAGCACCTTCTCTGTGCCTGGGAAGCACAAGTGTTCACATTGCTTCGCAGAATCGCGTTTGTGCAGAAAACACTAACACTTGTTCAGAAGGAAAGAAAGCACAGAGCCCCACATTTTATGTTGCCCTGGAGAGCTTGCAGAGCACTGGGGAAAAGCAGGCAGAGAATTCCCTGCTAGCACCTTCTCTGTGCCTGGGAAGCACAAGTGTTCACATTGCTTCGCAGAATGGTGTTTGTGCAGAAAACACTAACACTTGTTCAGAAGGAAAGAAAGCACAGAGCCCCACATTTTATGTTGCCCTGGAGAGCTTGCAGAGCACTGGGGAAAGGCAGGCAGAGAATTCCCTGCTAGCACCTTCTCTGTGCCTGGGAAGGAGAAGTGTTCACATTGCTTCGCAGAATCGCGTTTGTGCAGAAAACACTAACACTTGTTCAGAAGGAAAGAAAGCACAGAGCCCCAGATTTTATGTTGCCCTGGAGAGCTTGCAGAGCACTGGGGAAAAGCAGGCAGAGAATTCCCTGCTAGCACCTTCTCTGTGCCTGGGAAGCACAAGTGTTCACATTGCTTCGCAGAATTGCGTTTGTGCAGAAAACACTAACACTTGTTCAGAAGGAAAGAAAGCACAGAGCCCCACATTTTATGTTGCCCTGGAGAGCTTGCAGAGCACTGGGGAAAGGCAGGCAGAGAATTCCCTGCTAGCACCTTCTCTGTGCCTGGGAAGCACAAGTGTTCACATTGCTTCGCAGAATCGTGTTTGTGCAGAAAACACTAACACTTGTTCAGAAGGAAAGAAAGCACAGAGCCCCACATTTTATGTTGCCCTGGAGAGCTTGCAGAGCACTGGGGAAAGGCAGGCAGAGAATTCCCTGCTAGCACCTTCTCTGTGCCTGGGAAGCAGAAGTGTTCACATTGCTTCGCAGAATCGCGTTTGTGCAGAAAACACTAACACTTGTTCAGAAGGAAAGAAAGCACAGAGCCCCAGATTTTATGTTGCCCTGGAGAGCTTGCAGAGCACTGGGGAAAGGCAGGCAGAGAATTCCCTGCTAGCACCTTCTCTGTGCCTGGGAAGCACAAGTGTTCACATTGCTTCGCAGAATTGCGTTTGTGCAGAAAACACTAACACTTGTCCAGAAGGAAAGAAAGCACAGAGCCCCAGATTTTATGTTGCCCTGGAGAGCTTGCAGAGCACTGGGGAAAGGCAGGCAGAGAATTCCCTGCTAGCACCTTCTCTGTGCCTGGGAAGCACAAGTGTTCACATTGCTTCGCAGAATCGTGTTTGTGCAGAAAACACTAACACTTGTTCAGAAGGAAAGAAAGCACAGAGCCCCAGATTTTATGTTGCCCTGGAGAGCTTGCAGAGCACTGGGGAAAGGCAGGCAGAGAATTCCCTGCTAGCACCTTCTCTGTGCCTGGGAAGTAGAAGTGTTCACATTGCTTCGCAGAATCGCGTTTGTGCAGAAAACACTAACACTTGTTCAGAAGGAAAGAAAGCACAGAGCCCCAGATTTTATGTTGCCCTGGAGAGCTTGCAGAGCACTGGGGAAAAGCAGGCAGAGAATTCCCTGCTAGCACCTTCTCTGTGCCTGGGAAGCACAAGTGTTCCCATTGCTTCGCAGAATCGCGTTTGTGCAGAAAACACTAACACTTGTTCAGAAGGAAAGAAAGCACAGAGCCCCACATTTTATGTTGCCCTGGAGAGCTTGCAGAGCACTGGGGAAAAGCAGGCAGAGAATTCCCTGCTAGCACCTTCTCTGTGCCTGGGAAGCACAAGTGTTCACATTGCTTCGCAGAATGGTGTTTGTGCAGAAAACACTAACACTTGTTCAGAAGGAAAGAAAGCACAGAGCCCCACATTTTATGTTGCCCTGGAGAGCTTGCAGAGCACTGGGGAAAGGCAGGCAGAGAATTCCCTGCTAGCACCTTCTCTGTGCCTGGGAAGGAGAAGTGTTCACATTGCTTCGCAGAATCGCGTTTGTGCAGAAAACACTAACACTTGTTCAGAAGGAAAGAAAGCACAGAGCCCCAGATTTTATGTTGCCCTGGAGAGCTTGCAGAGCACTGGGGAAAAGCAGGCAGAGAATTCCCTGCTAGCACCTTCTCTGTGCCTGGGAAGCACAAGTGTTCACATTGCTTCGCAGAATTGCGTTTGTGCAGAAAACACTAACACTTGTTCAGAAGGAAAGAAAGCACAGAGCCCCACATTTTATGTTGCCCTGGAGAGCTTGCAGAGCACTGGGGAAAGGCAGGCAGAGAATTCCCTGCTAGCACCTTCTCTGTGCCTGGGAAGCACAAGTGTTCACATTGCTTCGCAGAATCGTGTTTGTGCAGAAAACACTAACACTTGTTCAGAAGGAAAGAAAGCACAGAGCCCCACATTTTATGTTGCCCTGGAGAGCTTGCAGAGCACTGGGGAAAGGCAGGCAGAGAATTCCCTGCTAGCACCTTCTCTGTGCCTGGGAAGCACAAGTGTTCACATTGCTTCGCAGAATCGCGTTTGTGCAGAAAACACTAACACTTGTTCAGAAGGAAAGAAAGCACAGAGCCCCACATTTTATGTTGCCCTGGAGAGCTTGCAGAGCACTGGGGAAAAGCAGGCAGAGAATTCCCTGCTAGCACCTTCTCTGTGCCTGGGAAGCACAAGTGTTCCCATTGCTTCGCAGAATCGCGTTTGTGCAGAAAACACTAACACTTGTTCAGAAGGAAAGAAAGCACAGAGCCCCACATTTTATGTTGCCCTGGAGAGCTTGCAGAGCACTGGGGAAAGGCAGGCAGAGAATTCCCTGCTAGCACCTTCTCTGTGCCTGGGAAGCACAAGTGTTCACATTGCTTCGCAGAATCGTGTTTGTGCAGAAAACACTAACACTTGTTCAGAAGGAAAGAAAGCACAGAGCCCCACATTTTATGTTGCCCTGGAGAGCTTGCAGAGCACTGGGGAAAGGCAGGCAGAGAATTCCCTGCTAGCACCTTCTCTGTGCCTGGGAAGCACAAGTGTTCACATTGCTTCGCAGAATCGCGTTTGTGCAGAAAACACTAACACTTGTTCAGAAGGAAAGAAAGCACAGAGCCCCAGATTTTATGTTGCCCTGGAGAGCTTGCAGAGCACTGGGGAAAAGCAGGCAGAGAATTCCCTGCTAGCACCTTCTCTGTGCCTGGGAAGCACAAGTGTTCCCATTGCTTCGCAGAATCGCGTTTGTGCAGAAAACACTAACACTTGTTCAGAAGGAAAGAAAGCACAGAGCCCCACATTTTATGTTGCCCTGGAGAGCTTGCAGAGCACTGGGGAAAGGCAGGCAGAGAATTCCCTGCTAGCACCTTCTCTGTGCCTGGGAAGCACAAGTGTTCCCATTGCTTCGCAGAATCGCGTTTGTGCAGAAAACACTAACACTTGTTCAGAAGGAAAGAAAGCACAGAGCCCCACATTTTATGTTGCCCTGGAGAGCTTGCAGAGCACTGGGGAAAGGCAGGCAGAGAATTCCCTGCTAGCACCTTCTCTGTGCCTGGGAAGCACAAGTGTTCACATTGCTTCGCAGAATCGTGTTTGTGCAGAAAACACTAACACTTGTTCAGAAGGAAAGAAAGCACAGAGCCCCACATTTTATGTTGCCCTGGAGAGCTTGCAGAGCACTGGGGAAAGGCAGGCAGAGAATTCCCTGCTAGCACCTTCTCTGTGCCTGGGAAGCAGAAGTGTTCACATTGCTTCGCAGAATCGCGTTTGTGCAGAAAACACTAACACTTGTTCAGAAGGAAAGAAAGCACAGAGCCCCACATTTTATGTTGCCCTGGAGAGCTTGCAGAGCACTGGGGAAAAGCAGGCAGAGAATTCCCTGCTAGCACCTTCTCTGTGCCTGGGAAGCACAAGTGTTCCCATTGCTTCGCAGAATCGCGTTTGTGCAGAAAACACTAACACTTGTTCAGAAGGAAAGAAAGCACAGAGCCCCACATTTTATGTTGCCCTGGAGAGCTTGCAGAGCACTGGGGAAAGGCAGGCAGAGAATTCCCTGCTAGCACCTTCTCTGTGCCTGGGAAGCACAAGTGTTCACATTGCTTCGCAGAATCGTGTTTGTGCAGAAAACACTAACACTTGTTCAGAAGGAAAGAAAGCACAGAGCCCCACATTTTATGTTGCCCTGGAGAGCTTGCAGAGCACTGGGGAAAGGCAGGCAGAGAATTCCCTGCTAGCACCTTCTCTGTGCCTGGGAAGCACAAGTGTTCACATTGCTTCGCAGAATCGCGTTTGTGCAGAAAACACTAACACTTGTTCAGAAGGAAAGAAAGCACAGAGCCCCAGATTTTATGTTGCCCTGGAGAGCTTGCAGAGCACTGGGGAAAAGCAGGCAGAGAATTCCCTGCTAGCACCTTCTCTGTGCCTGGGAAGCACAAGTGTTCCCATTGCTTCGCAGAATCGCGTTTGTGCAGAAAACACTAACACTTGTTCAGAAGGAAAGAAAGCACAGAGCCCCACATTTTATGTTGCCCTGGAGAGCTTGCAGAGCACTGGGGAAAGGCAGGCAGAGAATTCCCTGCTAGCACCTTCTCTGTGCCTGGGAAGCACAAGTGTTCACATTGCTTCGCAGAATCGCGTTTGTGCAGAAAACACTAACACTTGTTCAGAAGGAAAGAAAGCACAGAGCCCCACATTTTATGTTGCCCTGGAGAGCTTGCAGAGCACTGGGGAAAAGCAGGCAGGGAATTCCCTGCTAGCACCTTCTCTGTGCCTGGGAAGCACAAGTGTTCACATTGCTTCGCAGAATCGTGTTTGTGCAGAAAACACTAACACTTGTTCAGAAGGAAAGAAAGCACAGAGCCCCAGATTTTATGTTGCCCTGGAGAGCTTGCAGAGCACTGGGGAAAGGCAGGCAGAGAATTCCCTGCTAGCACCTTCTCTGTGCCTGGGAAGGAGAAGTGTTCACATTGCTTCGCAGAATCGCGTTTGTGCAGAAAACACTAACACTTGTTCAGAAGGAAAGAAAGCACAGAGCCCCACATTTTATGTTGCCCTGGAGAGCTTGCAGAGCACTGGGGAAAAGCAGGCAGAGAATTCCCTGCTAGCACCTTCTCTGTGCCTGGGAAGCACAAGTGTTCCCATTGCTTCGCAGAATCGCGTTTGTGCAGAAAACACTAACACTTGTTCAGAAGGAAAGAAAGCACAGAGCCCCACATTTTATGTTGCCCTGGAGAGCTTGCAGAGCACTGGGGAAAAGCAGGCAGAGAATTCCCTGCTAGCACCTTCTCTGTGCCTGGGAAGCACAAGTGTTCCCATTGCTTCGCAGAATGGTGTTTGTGCAGAAAACACTAACACTTGTTCAGAAGGAAAGAAAGCACAGAGCCCCACATTTTATGTTGCCCTGGAGAGCTTGCAGAGCACTGGGGAAAGGCAGGCAGAGAATTCCCTGCTAGCACCTTCTCTGTGCCTGGGAAGGAGAAGTGTTCACATTGCTTCGCAGAATCGCGTTTGTGCAGAAAACACTAACACTTGTTCAGAAGGAAAGAAAGCACAGAGCCCCAGATTTTATGTTGCCCTGGAGAGCTTGCAGAGCACTGGGGAAAAGCAGGCAGAGAATTCCCTGCTAGCACCTTCTCTGTGCCTGGGAAGCACAAGTGTTCACATTGCTTCGCAGAATTGCGTTTGTGCAGAAAACACTAACACTTGTTCAGAAGGAAAGAAAGCACAGAGCCCCACATTTTATGTTGCCCTGGAGAGCTTGCAGAGCACTGGGGAAAGGCAGGCAGAGAATTCCCTGCTAGCACCTTCTCTGTGCCTGGGAAGCACAAGTGTTCACATTGCTTCGCAGAATCGTGTTTGTGCAGAAAACACTAACACTTGTTCAGAAGGAAAGAAAGCACAGAGCCCCACATTTTATGTTGCCCTGGAGAGCTTGCAGAGCACTGGGGAAAGGCAGGCAGAGAATTCCCTGCTAGCACCTTCTCTGTGCCTGGGAAGCAGAAGTGTTCACATTGCTTCGCAGAATCGCGTTTGTGCAGAAAACACTAACACTTGTTCAGAAGGAAAGAAAGCACAGAGCCCCAGATTTTATGTTGCCCTGGAGAGCTTGCAGAGCACTGGGGAAAAGCAGGCAGAGAATTCCCTGCTAGCACCTTCTCTGTGCCTGGGAAGCACAAGTGTTCCCATTGCTTCGCAGAATCGCGTTTGTGCAGAAAACACTAACACTTGTTCAGAAGGAAAGAAAGCACAGAGCCCCACATTTTATGTTGCCCTGGAGAGCTTGCAGAGCACTGGGGAAAGGCAGGCAGAGAATTCCCTGCTAGCACCTTCTCTGTGCCTGGGAAGCACAAGTGTTCACATTGCTTCGCAGAATCGCGTTTGTGCAGAAAACACTAACACTTGTTCAGAAGGAAAGAAAGCACAGAGCCCCACATTTTATGTTGCCCTGGAGAGCTTGCAGAGCACTGGGGAAAGGCAGGCAGAGAATTCCCTGCTAGCACCTTCTCTGTGCCTGGGAAGCACAAGTGTTCACATTGCTTCGCAGAATCGCGTTTGTGCAGAAAACACTAACACTTGTTCAGAAGGAAAGAAAGCACAGAGCCCCAGATTTTATGTTGCCCTGGAGAGCTTGCAGAGCACTGGGGAAAAGCAGGCAGAGAATTCCCTGCTAGCACCTTCTCTGTGCCTGGGAAGCACAAGTGTTCCCATTGCTTCGCAGAATCGCGTTTGTGCAGAAAACACTAACACTTGTTCAGAAGGAAAGAAAGCACAGAGCCCCACATTTTATGTTGCCCTGGAGAGCTTGCAGAGCACTGGGGAAAGGCAGGCAGAGAATTCCCTGCTAGCACCTTCTCTGTGCCTGGGAAGCACAAGTGTTCACATTGCTTCGCAGAATCGCGTTTGTGCAGAAAACACTAACACTTGTTCAGAAGGAAAGAAAGCACAGAGCCCCACATTTTATGTTGCCCTGGAGAGCTTGCAGAGCACTGGGGAAAAGCAGGCAGGGAATTCCCTGCTAGCACCTTCTCTGTGCCTGGGAAGCACAAGTGTTCACATTGCTTCGCAGAATCGTGTTTGTGCAGAAAACACTAACACTTGTTCAGAAGGAAAGAAAGCACAGAGCCCCAGATTTTATGTTGCCCTGGAGAGCTTGCAGAGCACTGGGGAAAGGCAGGCAGAGAATTCCCTGCTAGCACCTTCTCTGTGCCTGGGAAGGAGAAGTGTTCACATTGCTTCGCAGAATCACGTTTGTGCAGAAAACACTAACACTTGTTCAGAAGGAAAGAAAGCACAGAGCCCCACATTTTATGTTGCCCTGGAGAGCTTGCAGAGCACTGGGGAAAAGCAGGCAGAGAATTCCCTGCTAGCACCTTCTCTGTGCCTGGGAAGCACAAGTGTTCCCATTGCTTCGCAGAATCGCGTTTGTGCAGAAAACACTAACACTTGTTCAGAAGGAAAGAAAGCACAGAGCCCCACATTTTATGTTGCCCTGGAGAGCTTGCAGAGCACTGGGGAAAGGCAGGCAGAGAATTCCCTGCTAGCACCTTCTCTGTGCCTGGGAAGCACAAGTGTTCACATTGCTTCGCAGAATCGCGTTTGTGCAGAAAACACTAACACTTGTTCAGAAGGAAAGAAAGCACAGAGCCCCACATTTTATGTTGCCCTGGAGAGCTTGCAGAGCACTGGGGAAAAGCAGGCAGAGAATTCCCTGCTAGCACCTTCTCTGTGCCTGGGAAGCACAAGTGTTCCCATTGCTTCGCAGAATCGCGTTTGTGCAGAAAACACTAACACTTGTTCAGAAGGAAAGAAAGCACAGAGCCCCACATTTTATGTTGCCCTGGAGAGCTTGCAGAGCACTGGGGAAAGGCAGGCAGAGAATTCCCTGCTAGCACCTTCTCTGTGCCTGGGAAGCACAAGTGTTCCCATTGCTTCGCAGAATCGCGTTTGTGCAGAAAACACTAACACTTGTTCAGAAGGAAAGAAAGCACAGAGCCCCACATTTTATGTTGCCCTGGAGAGCTTGCAGAGCACTGGGGAAAGGCAGGCAGAGAATTCCCTGCTAGCACCTTCTCTGTGCCTGGGAAGCACAAGTGTTCACATTGCTTCGCAGAATCGCGTTTGTGCAGAAAACACTAACACTTGTTCAGAAGGAAAGAAAGCACAGAGCCCCAGATTTTATGTTGCCCTGGAGAGCTTGCAGAGCACTGGGGAAAAGCAGGCAGAGAATTCCCTGCTAGCACCTTCTCTGTGCCTGGGAAGCACAAGTGTTCCCATTGCTTCGCAGAATCGCGTTTGTGCAGAAAACACTAACACTTGTTCAGAAGGAAAGAAAGCACAGAGCCCCAGATTTTATGTTGCCCTGGAGAGCTTGCAGAGCACTGGGGAAAGGCAGGCAGAGAATTCCCTGCTAGCACCTTCTCTGTGCCTGGGAAGCACAAGTGTTCCCATTGCTTCGCAGAATCGCGTTTGTGCAGAAAACACTAACACTTGTTCAGAAGGAAAGAAAGCACAGAGCCCCAGATTTTATGTTGCCCTGGAGAGCTTGCAGAGCACTGGGGAAAAGCAGGCAGAGAATTCCCTGCTAGCACCTTCTCTGTGCCTGGGAAGCACAAGTGTTCCCATTGCTTCGCAGAATCGCGTTTGTGCAGAAAACACTAACACTTGTTCAGAAGGAAAGAAAGCACAGAGCCCCACATTTTATGTTGCCCTGGAGAGCTTGCAGAGCACTGGGGAAAGGCAGGCAGAGAATTCCCTGCTAGCACCTTCTCTGTGCCTGGGAAGCACAAGTGTTCCCATTGCTTCGCAGAATCGCGTTTGTGCAGAAAACACTAACACTTGTTCAGAAGGAAAGAAAGCACAGAGCCCCAGATTTTATGTTGCCCTGGAGAGCTTGCAGAGCACTGGGGAAAGGCAGGCAGAGAATTCCCTGCTAGCACCTTCTCTGTGCCTGGGAAGTAGAAGTGTTCACATTGCTTCGCAGAATCGCGTTTGTGCATAAAACACTAACACTTGTTCAGAAGGAAAGAAAGCACAGAGCCCCACATTTTATGTTGCCCTGGAGAGCTTGCAGAGCACTGGGGAAAGGCAGGCAGAGAATTCCCTGCTAGCACCTTCTCTGTGCCTGGGAAGCACAAGTGTTCACATTGCTTCGCAGAATCGCGTTTGTGCAGAAAACACTAACACTTGTTCAGAAGGAAAGAAAGCACAGAGCCCCAGATTTTATGTTGCCCTGGAGAGCTTGCAGAGCACTGGGGAAAAGCAGGCAGAGAATTCCCTGCTAGCACCTTCTCTGTGCCTGGGAAGCACAAGTGTTCACATTGCTTCGCAGAATGGTGTTTGTGCAGAAAACACTAACACTTGTTCAGAAGGAAAGAAAGCACAGAGCCCCAGATTTTATGTTGCCCTGGAGAGCTTGCAGAGCACTGGGGAAAGGCAGGCAGAGAATTCCCTGCTAGCACCTTCTCTGTGCCTGGGAAGGAGAAGTGTTCACATTGCTTCGCAGAATCGCGTTTGTGCAGAAAACACTAACACTTGTTCAGAAGGAAAGAAAGCACAGAGCCCCAGATTTTATGTTGCCCTGGAGAGCTTGCAGAGCACTGGGGAAAAGCAGGCAGAGAATTCCCTGCTAGCACCTTCTCTGTGCCTGGGAAGCACAAGTGTTCACATTGCTTCGCAGAATTGCGTTTGTGCAGAAAACACTAACACTTGTTCAGAAGGAAAGAAAGCACAGAGCCCCACATTTTATGTTGCCCTGGAGAGCTTGCAGAGCACTGGGGAAAGGCAGGCAGAGAATTCCCTGCTAGCACCTTCTCTGTGCCTGGGAAGCACAAGTGTTCACATTGCTTCGCAGAATCGTGTTTGTGCAGAAAACACTAACACTTGTTCAGAAGGAAAGAAAGCACAGAGCCCCACATTTTATGTTGCCCTGGAGAGCTTGCAGAGCACTGGGGAAAGGCAGGCAGAGAATTCCCTGCTAGCACCTTCTCTGTGCCTGGGAAGCAGAAGTGTTCACATTGCTTCGCAGAATCGCGTTTGTGCAGAAAACACTAACACTTGTTCAGAAGGAAAGAAAGCACAGAGCCCCAGATTTTATGTTGCCCTGGAGAGCTTGCAGAGCACTGGGGAAAAGCAGGCAGAGAATTCCCTGCTAGCACCTTCTCTGTGCCTGGGAAGCACAAGTGTTCCCATTGCTTCGCAGAATCGCGTTTGTGCAGAAAACACTAACACTTGTTCAGAAGGAAAGAAAGCACAGAGCCCCAGATTTTATGTTGCCCTGGAGAGCTTGCAGAGCACTGGGGAAAGGCAGGCAGAGAATTCCCTGCTAGCACCTTCTCTGTGCCTGGGAAGCACAAGTGTTCCCATTGCTTCGCAGAATCGTGTTTGTGCAGAAAACACTAACACTTGTTCAGAAGGAAAGAAAGCACAGAGCCCCAGATTTTATGTTGCCCTGGAGAGCTTGCAGAGCACTGGGGAAAGGCAGGCAGAGAATTCCCTGCTAGCACCTTCTCTGTGCCTGGGAAGCACAAGTGTTCACATTGCTTCGCAGAATCGCGTTTGTGCAGAAAACACTAACACTTGTTCAGAAGGAAAGAAAGCACAGAGCCCCAGATTTTATGTTGCCCTGGAGAGCTTGCAGAGCACTGGGGAAAAGCAGGCAGAGAATTCCCTGCTAGCACCTTCTCTGTGCCTGGGAAGCACAAGTGTTCCCATTGCTTCGCAGAATCGCGTTTGTGCAGAAAACACTAACACTTGTTCAGAAGGAAAGAAAGCACAGAGCCCCACATTTTATGTTGCCCTGGAGAGCTTGCAGAGCACTGGGGAAAGGCAGGCAGAGAATTCCCTGCTAGCACCTTCTCTGTGCCTGGGAAGCACAAGTGTTCACATTGCTTCGCAGAATCGCGTTTGTGCAGAAAACACTAACACTTGTTCAGAAGGAAAGAAAGCACAGAGCCCCACATTTTATGTTGCCCTGGAGAGCTTGCAGAGCACTGGGGAAAAGCAGGCAGGGAATTCCCTGCTAGCACCTTCTCTGTGCCTGGGAAGCACAAGTGTTCCCATTGCTTCGCAGAATCGCGTTTGTGCAGAAAACACTAACACTTGTTCAGAAGGAAAGAAAGCACAGAGCCCCACATTTTATGTTGCCCTGGAGAGCTTGCAGAGCACTGGGGAAAGGCAGGCAGAGAATTCCCTGCTAGCACCTTCTCTGTGCCTGGGAAGCACAAGTGTTCACATTGCTTCGCAGAATCGCGTTTGTGCAGAAAACACTAACACTTGTTCAGAAGGAAAGAAAGCACAGAGCCCCAGATTTTATGTTGCCCTGGAGAGCTTGCAGAGCACTGGGGAAAGGCAGGCAGAGAATTCCCTGCTAGCACCTTCTCTGTGCCTGGGAAGCACAAGTGTTCACATTGCTTCGCAGAATCGCGTTTGTGCAGAAAACACTAACACTTGTTCAGAAGGAAAGAAAGCACAGAGCCCCACATTTTATGTTGCCCTGGAGAGCTTGCAGAGCACTGGGGAAAAGCAGGCAGAGAATTCCCTGCTAGCACCTTCTCTGTGCCTGGGAAGCACAAGTGTTCCCATTGCTTCGCAGAATCGCGTTTGTGCAGAAAACACTAACACTTGTTCAGAAGGAAAGAAAGCACAGAGCCCCACATTTTATGTTGCCCTGGAGAGCTTGCAGAGCACTGGGGAAAGGCAGGCAGAGAATTCCCTGCTAGCACCTTCTCTGTGCCTGGGAAGCACAAGTGTTCACATTGCTTCGCAGAATCGCGTTTGTGCAGAAAACACTAACACTTGTTCAGAAGGAAAGAAAGCACAGAGCCCCAGATTTTATGTTGCCCTGGAGAGCTTGCAGAGCACTGGGGAAAAGCAGGCAGAGAATTCCCTGCTAGCACCTTCTCTGTGCCTGGGAAGCACAAGTGTTCCCATTGCTTCGCAGAATCGCGTTTGTGCAGAAAACACTAACACTTGTTCAGAAGGAAAGAAAGCACAGAGCCCCAGATTTTATGTTGCCCTGGAGAGCTTGCAGAGCACTGGGGAAAGGCAGGCAGAGAATTCCCTGCTAGCACCTTCTCTGTGCCTGGGAAGCACAAGTGTTCCCATTGCTTCGCAGAATCGCGTTTGTGCAGAAAACACTAACACTTGTTCAGAAGGAAAGAAAGCACAGAGCCCCACATTTTATGTTGCCCTGGAGAGCTTGCAGAGCACTGGGGAAAGGCAGGCAGAGAATTCCCTGCTAGCACCTTCTCTGTGCCTGGGAAGCACAAGTGTTCACATTGCTTCGCAGAATCGCGTTTGTGCAGAAAACACTAACACTTGTTCAGAAGGAAAGAAAGCACAGAGCCCCAGATTTTATGTTGCCCTGGAGAGCTTGCAGAGCACTGGGGAAAAGCAGGCAGAGAATTCCCTGCTAGCACCTTCTCTGTGCCTGGGAAGGAGAAGTGTTCCCATTGCTTCGCAGAATCGCGTTTGTGCAGAAAACACTAACACTTGTTCAGAAGGAAAGAAAGCACAGAGCCCCAGATTTTATGTTGCCCTGGAGAGCTTGCAGAGCACTGGGGAAAGGCAGGCAGAGAATTCCCTGCTAGCACCTTCTCTGTGCCTGGGAAGCACAAGTGTTCCCATTGCTTCGCAGAATCGCGTTTGTGCAGAAAACACTAACACTTGTTCAGAAGGAAAGAAAGCACAGAGCCCCACATTTTATGTTGCCCTGGAGAGCTTGCAGAGCACTGGGGAAAGGCAGGCAGAGAATTCCCTGCTAGCACCTTCTCTGTGCCTGGGAAGCACAAGTGTTCACATTGCTTCGCAGAATCGCGTTTGTGCAGAAAACACTAACACTTGTTCAGAAGGAAAGAAAGCACAGAGCCCCAGATTTTATGTTGCCCTGGAGAGCTTGCAGAGCACTGGGGAAAAGCAGGCAGAGAATTCCCTGCTAGCACCTTCTCTGTGCCTGGGAAGCACAAGTGTTCCCATTGCTTCGCAGAATCGCGTTTGTGCAGAAAACACTAACACTTGTTCAGAAGGAAAGAAAGCACAGAGCCCCACATTTTATGTTGCCCTGGAGAGCTTGCAGAGCACTGGGGAAAGGCAGGCAGAGAATTCCCTGCTAGCACCTTCTCTGTGCCTGGGAAGCACAAGTGTTCCCATTGCTTCGCAGAATCGCGTTTGTGCAGAAAACACTAACACTTGTTCAGAAGGAAAGAAAGCACAGAGCCCCACATTTTATGTTGCCCTGGAGAGCTTGCAGAGCACTGGGGAAAGGCAGGCAGAGAATTCCCTGCTAGCACCTTCTCTGTGCCTGGGAAGTAGAAGTGTTCACATTGCTTCGCAGAATCGCGTTTGTGCATAAAACACTAACACTTGTTCAGAAGGAAAGAAAGCACAGAGCCCCACATTTTATGTTGCCCTGGAGAGCTTGCAGAGCACTGGGGAAAGGCAGGCAGAGAATTCCCTGCTAGCACCTTCTCTGTGCCTGGAAGCACAAGTGTTCCCATTGCTTCGCAGAATCGCGTTTGTGCAGAAAACACTAACACTTGTTCAGAAGGAAAGAAAGCACAGAGCCCCAGATTTTATGTTGCCCTGGAGAGCTTGCAGAGCACTGGGGAAAAGCAGGCAGAGAATTCCCTGCTAGCACCTTCTCTGTGCCTGGGAAGCACAAGTGTTCACATTGCTTCGCAGAATGGTGTTTGTGCAGAAAACACTAACACTTGTTCAGAAGGAAAGAAAGCACAGAGCCCCACATTTTATGTTGCCCTGGAGAGCTTGCAGAGCACTGGGGAAAGGCAGGCAGAGAATTCCCTGCTAGCACCTTCTCTGTGCCTGGGAAGGAGAAGTGTTCACATTGCTTCGCAGAATCGCGTTTGTGCAGAAAACACTAACACTTGTTCAGAAGGAAAGAAAGCACAGAGCCCCAGATTTTATGTTGCCCTGGAGAGCTTGCAGAGCACTGGGGAAAAGCAGGCAGAGAATTCCCTGCTAGCACCTTCTCTGTGCCTGGGAAGCACAAGTGTTCACATTGCTTCGCAGAATTGCGTTTGTGCAGAAAACACTAACACTTGTTCAGAAGGAAAGAAAGCACAGAGCCCCACATTTTATGTTGCCCTGGAGAGCTTGCAGAGCACTGGGGAAAGGCAGGCAGAGAATTCCCTGCTAGCACCTTCTCTGTGCCTGGGAAGCACAAGTGTTCCCATTGCTTCGCAGAATCGTGTTTGTGCAGAAAACACTAACACTTGTTCAGAAGGAAAGAAAGCACAGAGCCCCACATTTTATGTTGCCCTGGAGAGCTTGCAGAGCACTGGGGAAAGGCAGGCAGAGAATTCCCTGCTAGCACCTTCTCTGTGCCTGGGAAGCAGAAGTGTTCACATTGCTTCGCAGAATCGCGTTTGTGCAGAAAACACTAACACTTGTTCAGAAGGAAAGAAAGCACAGAGCCCCAGATTTTATGTTGCCCTGGAGAGCTTGCAGAGCACTGGGGAAAAGCAGGCAGAGAATTCCCTGCTAGCACCTTCTCTGTGCCTGGGAAGCACAAGTGTTCCCATTGCTTCGCAGAATCGCGTTTGTGCAGAAAACACTAACACTTGTTCAGAAGGAAAGAAAGCACAGAGCCCCAGATTTTATGTTGCCCTGGAGAGCTTGCAGAGCACTGGGGAAAGGCAGGCAGAGAATTCCCTGCTAGCACCTTCTCTGTGCCTGGGCAGCACAAGTGTTCCCATTGCTTCGCAGAATCGTGTTTGTGCAGAAAACACTAACACTTGTTCAGAAGGAAAGAAAGCACAGAGCCCCAGATTTTATGTTGCCCTGGAGAGCTTGCAGAGCACTGGGGAAAGGCAGGCAGAGAATTCCCTGCTAGCACCTTCTCTGTGCCTGGGAAGCACAAGTGTTCACATTGCTTCGCAGAATCGCGTTTGTGCAGAAAACACTAACACTTGTTCAGAAGGAAAGAAAGCACAGAGCCCCAGATTTTATGTTGCCCTGGAGAGCTTGCAGAGCACTGGGGAAAAGCAGGCAGAGAATTCCCTGCTAGCACCTTCTCTGTGCCTGGGAAGCACAAGTGTTCCCATTGCTTCGCAGAATCGCGTTTGTGCAGAAAACACTAACACTTGTTCAGAAGGAAAGAAAGCACAGAGCCCCAGATTTTATGTTGCCCTGGAGAGCTTGCAGAGCACTGGGGAAAGGCAGGCAGAGAATTCCCTGCTAGCACCTTCTCTGTGCCTGGAAGCACAAGTGTTCACATTGCTTCGCAGAATCGCGTTTGTGCAGAAAACACTAACACTTGTTCAGAAGGAAAGAAAGCACAGAGCCCCACATTTTATGTTGCCCTGGAGAGCTTGCAGAGCACTGGGGAAAAGCAGGCAGGAATTCCCTGCTAGCACCTTCTCTGTGCCTGGGAAGCACAAGTGTTCACATTGCTTCGCAGAATCGTGTTTGTGCAGAAAACACTAACACTTGTTCAGAAGGAAAGAAAGCACAGAGCCCCAGATTTTATGTTGCCCTGGAGAGCTTGCAGAGCACTGGGGAAAGGCAGGCAGAGAATTCCCTGCTAGCACCTTCTCTGTGCCTGGGAAGGAGAAGTGTTCACATTGCTTCGCAGAATCGCGTTTGTGCAGAAAACACTAACACTTGTTCAGAAGGAAAGAAAGCACAGAGCCCCACATTTTATGTTGCCCTGGAGAGCTTGCAGAGCACTGGGGAAAAGCAGGCAGAGAATTCCCTGCTAGCACCTTCTCTGTGCCTGGAAGCACAAGTGTTCCCATTGCTTCGCAGAATCGCGTTTGTGCAGAAAACACTAACACTTGTTCAGAAGGAAAGAAAGCACAGAGCCCCACATTTTATGTTGCCCTGGAGAGCTTGCAGAGCACTGGGGAAAGGCAGGCAGAGAATTCCCTGCTAGCACCTTCTCTGTGCCTGGGAAGCACAAGTGTTCACATTGCTTCGCAGAATCGCGTTTGTGCAGAAAACACTAACACTTGTTCAGAAGGAAAGAAAGCACAGAGCCCCACATTTTATGTTGCCCTGGAGAGCTTGCAGAGCACTGGGGAAAGGCAGGCAGAGAATTCCCTGCTAGCACCTTCTCTGTGCCTGGGAAGCACAAGTGTTCACATTGCTTCGCAGAATCGCGTTTGTGCAGAAAACACTAACACTTGTTCAGAAGGAAAGAAAGCACAGAGCCCCACATTTTATGTTGCCCTGGAGAGCTTGCAGAGCACTGGGGAAAAGCAGGCAGAGAATTCCCTGCTAGCACCTTCTCTGTGCCTGGGAAGCACAAGTGTTCCCATTGCTTCGCAGAATCGCGTTTGTGCAGAAAACACTAACACTTGTTCAGAAGGAAAGAAAGCACAGAGCCCCAGATTTTATGTTGCCCTGGAGAGCTTGCAGAGCACTGGGGAAAGGCAGGCAGAGAATTCCCTGCTAGCACCTTCTCTGTGCCTGGGAAGCACAAGTGTTCACATTGCTTCGCAGAATCGCGTTTGTGCAGAAAACACTAACACTTGTTCAGAAGGAAAGAAAGCACAGAGCCCCAGATTTTATGTTGCCCTGGAGAGCTTGCAGAGCACTGGGGAAAGGCAGGCAGAGAATTCCCTGCTAGCACCTTCTCTGTGCCTGGGAAGCACAAGTGTTCCCATTGCTTCGCAGAATCGCGTTTGTGCAGAAAACACTAACACTTGTTCAGAAGGAAGAAAGCACAGAGCCCCAGATTTTATGTTGCCCTGGAGAGCTTGCAGAGCACTGGGGAAAGGCAGGCAGAGAATTCCCTGCTAGCACCTTCTCTGTGCCTGGGAAGGCAGAAGTGTTCACATTGCTTCGCAGAATCGCGTTTGTGCAGAAAACACTAACACTTGTTCAGAAGGAAAGAAAGCACAGAGCCCCAGATTTTATGTTGCCCTGGAGAGCTTGCAGAGCACTGGGGAAAAGCAGGCAGAGAATTCCCTGCTAGCACCTTCTCTGTGCCTGGAAGCACAAGTGTTCCCATTGCTTCGCAGAATCGCGTTTGTGCAGAAAACACTAACACTTGTTCAGAAGGAAAGAAAGCACAGAGCCCCACATTTTATGTTGCCCTGGAGAGCTTGCAGAGCACTGGGGAAAGGCAGGCAGAGAATTCCCTGCTAGCACCTTCTCTGTGCCTGGGAAGCACAAGTGTTCACATTGCTTCGCAGAATCACGTTTGTGCAGAAAACACTAACACTTGTTCAGAAGGAAAGAAAGCACAGAGCCCCAGATTTTATGTTGCCCTGGAGAGCTTGCAGAGCACTGGGGAAAAGCAGGCAGAGAATTCCCTGCTAGCACCTTCTCTGTGCTGGGAAGCACAAGTGTTCCCATTGCTTCGCAGAATCGCGTTTGTGCAGAAAACACTAACACTTGTTCAGAAGGAAAGAAAGCACAGAGCCCCAGATTTTATGTTGCCCTGGAGAGCTTGCAGAGCACTGAGGGAAAGGCAGGCAGAGAATTCCCTGCTAGCACCTTCTCTGTGCCTGGGAAGCACAAGTGTTCCCATTGCTTCGCAGAATCGCGTTTGTGCAGAAAACACTAACACTTGTTCAGAAGGAAAGAAAGCACAGAGCCCCAGCATTTTATGTTGCCCTGGAGAGCTTGCAGAGCACTGGGGAAAGGCAGGCAGAGAATTCCCTGCTAGCACCTTCTCTGTGCCTGGGAAGCACAAGTGTTCACATTGCTTCGCAGAATCGCGTTTGTGCAGAAAACACTAACACTTGTTCAGAAGGAAAGAAAGCACAGAGCCCCACATTTTATGTTGCCCTGGAGAGCTTGCAGAGCACTGGGGAAAAGCAGGCAGAGAATTCCCTGCTAGCACCTTCTCTGTGCCTGGAAGCACAAGTGTTCACATTGCTTCGCAGAATCGCGTTTGTGCAGAAAACACTAACACTTGTTCAGAAGGAAAGAAAGCACAGAGCCCAGATTTTATGTTGCCCTGGAGAGCTTGCAGAGCACTGGGGAAAGGCAGGCAGAGAATTCCCTGCTAGCACCTTCTCTGTGCCTGGGAAGGAGAAGTGTTCACATTGCTTCGCAGAATCGCGTTTGTGCAGAAAACACTAACACTTGTTCAGAAGGAAAGAAAGCACAGAGCCCCAGATTTTATGTTGCCCTGGAGAGCTTGCAGAGCACTGGGGAAAAGCAGGCAGAGAATTCCCTGCTAGCACCTTCTCTGTGCCTGGAAGCACAAGTGTTCACATTG
>JASWHU010000779.1:0-24189 GCA_030819815.1 Strix occidentalis | reverse complement strand
GAAGAGAGAGGAGGAAGAGAGAGGAAGAGGAGAGAGGCGGAAGAGAGAGCAGGAAGAGAGAGGAGGAAGAGAGAGGAGGAAGAGAGAGGAGGAAGATACAGGAAGAGGAGTGACGAGGAGGAGAGAGAAGGAAGAAAGAGGCAGAAGAGAGAGGAGGAAGAGAGAGTAGGAAGAGAGAGGAGGAAGAGAGAGGAGGAAGAGTGAGGAGGAAGAGAGAGGAAGAGGAGAGAGGAGGAGGAGAGAGGGGGAAGAGAGTAGAGGAAGAGAGAGGAGGAAGAGAGAGGAAGAGGAGAGAGGAGGAGGAGAGAGGAGGAAGAGAGAGGAGAAACAGAGAGGAGGAAGAGAGAGGTAGAGGAGAGAGGAGGAAGAGAGAGGAGGAGGAGAGAGGAGGAAGTGAGAGGAGGAAGAGAGAGGAGAAAGAGAGAGGAGGAAGAGAGACGAGAATGAGACTGGAGCAAGAGTAAGGAGGAAGAGAGAGGAGGAAGAGAGAGGAGGAAGAGAGAGGAGGAAGAGAGAGGTAGAGGAGAGTGGAGGCGAGAGGAGGAAGAGAGAGGAGTAAGAAAGAGGTGATGGAGAGAGGAGGAAGGGAAAGGAGGAAGACAGAGGAGGAAGAGAGAGGAAGAGGAGAGAGGAGGAAGATAGAGGCGAAAGAGGAGGAAGAAAGAGGAGGAAGAGTGCGGAGGAAGAGAGAGGAGGAAGAGAGAGGAAGAAGAGAGAGGAGGAAGAGAGTGTAGGAAGAGAGAGGAAGAGGAGAGAGGAGGAGGAGAAAGGAGGAAGAGGGAGGAGGAAGAGAGAGGAAGAAGAGTGAGGAAGAGGAGAGAGGAGGAAGAGAGAGGAGGAAGACAGAGGAGGAAGAGAGAGGAGGAAGAGAGAGGGGAGGAAGAGAGAGGAAGAGAGATGGGAGGATGAGAGAGGAGGAAGAGCGAGGAAGAGGAGAGAGGAGGAGGAGAGAGGAGGAAGAGAGAGGTGGAAGAGAGAGGAGGAAGAGAGAGGAGGAAGAGAGAGGAGGAAGAGAGAGGAGGAAGAGAGAGGAGGAAGAGAGAGGAGGAAGAGAGAGGAAGAGGAGAGAGGAGGAAGAGAGAGGAGGAAGAGAGACGAGGATGAGAGAGGAGGAAGAGAGAGGAAGAAGAGAGAGGAGGAAGAGAGAGAAGGAAAAGAGAGGAGGAAGAGAGAGGAGGAAGATAGAGGAAGAGGAGAGAAGAGGAAGAGAGAGGAGGAAGAGAGAGGAAGAGGAGAGAGGAGGAAGAGAGAGGAGGAAGAGAGAGGAAGAGAGAAGAGGAAGAGAGAAGAGGAAGAGAGAGGAAGAGGAGAGAAGAGGAAGAGAGAGGAAGAAGAGAGAGGAGGAAGAGAGAGAAGGAAGAGAGAGGAGCAAGAGTGAGGAGGAAGAGAGAGGAAGAGGAGAGAGGAGGAAGAGAGAGGAGGAAGAGAGAGGAGGAAGAGAGAGGAAGAAGAGAGAGGAGGAAGAGAGAGGAAGAGGAGAGAGGCGGAAGAGAGAGCAGGAAGAGAGAGGAGGAAGAGAGAGGAGGAAGAGAGAGGAGGAAGATACAGGAAGAGGAGTGACGAGGAGGAGAGAGAAGGAAGAAAGAGGCGGAAGAGAGAGGAGGAAGAGAGAGTAGGAAGAGAGAGGAGGAAGAGAGAGGAGGAAGAGTGAGGAGGAAGAGAGAGGAAGAGGAGAGAGGAGGAGGAGAGAGGGGGAAGAGAGTAGAGGAAGAGAGAGGAAGAGGAGAGAGGAGGAGGAGAGAGGAGGAAGAGAGAGGAGGAAGAGACAGGAAGAGGAGAGAGGAGGAAGAGAGAAGAGGAAGAGAGAGGAAGAGGAGAGAAGAGGAAAAGAGACGAGGAAGAGAGATGAAAAAGAGAGAGGAGGAAGAGAGAAGAGGAAGACAGAGGAGGAAGAGAGAGGAGGAAGAGAGAGGAGGAAGATAGAGGAGCAAGAGTGAGGAGGAAGAGAGAGGAAGAGGAGAGAGGAGGAGGAGAGAGAGAGGGGGAAGAGAGAAGAGGAAGAGAGAGGAAGAGGAGAGAAGAGGTAGAGAGGAGAGGAAGAGGAGAGAAGAGGTAGAGAGACGAGGAAGAGAGAGGAAAAGGAGAGAGGAGGAAGAGATAAGAGGAAGAGAGAGGAGGAAGAGAGAGGAGGAGGAGAGAGGAGGAAGAGAGAGGAGCCAGAGTGAGGCGGAAGAGAGAGGAAGAGGAGAGAGGAGAAGAGAGGAGGAAGAGAGAGGTGGAAGAGAGAGGAGCAAGAGTGAGGAGAAAGAGAGAGGAAGAAGAGAGAGGAGGAAGAGAGAGGAAGAGGAGAGAGGAGGAGGAGAGGACAGGAAGAGAGAGGAGGAAGAGTGAGGAAGGAGAGAGAAGAGTAGGTGAGAGGAGGAAGAGAGAGGAGGAAGAGAGAGGAGGAAGAGAGAGGAGGAAGAGAGAGGAAGAGGAGAGAGGAGGAAGAGAGAGGATGAAGAGAGAGGAGGAAGAGAGAGGGAGAGGAGAGAGGAGGAAGAGAGAGGAGGAAGAGAGAGGAGGAATAGAGAGGAGGAAGAGAGAGGAGGAAGATAGAGGAAGAAGAGAGAGGAGGAAGAGAGAGGAGGAAGGGAGACGAGGATGAGAGAGGAGGAAGAGAGAGGAGGAAGATAGAGGAAGAAGAGAGAGGAGGAAGAGAGAGGAGGAAAAGAGAGGAGGAACAGAGAGGAGGAAGATAGAGGAAGAGGAGAGAGAGTAAGAGAGAGGAGGAAGAGAGAGGAAGAGGAGAGAGGAGGAAGAGAGAGGAGGAAGAGAGAGGAGGAAGAGAGAGGAGGAGAGAGAGGAAGAGGAGAGAGGAGGAAGAGAGAGGAGGAAGGGAGAGGAAGAGGAGAGAGGAGGAAGAGAGAAGAGGAAGAGAGAAGAGGAAGAGAGAGGAAGAGGAGAGAAGAGGAAGAGAGAGGAAGAAGAGAGAGGAGGAAGAGAGAGGAGGAAGAGAGAGGAGCAAGAGTGAGGAGGAAGAGAGAGGAAGAGGAGAGAGGAGGAAGAGAGAGGAGGAAGAGAGAGGAGGAAGAGAGAGGAAGAAGAGAGAGGAGGAAGAGAGAGGAAGAGGAGAGAGGCGGAAGAGAGAGCAGGAAGAGAGAGGAGGAAGAGAGAGGAGGAAAAGAGAGGAGGAAAATACAGGAAGAGGAGTGAGGAGGAGGAGAGAGGAGGAAGAAAGAGGCGGAAGAGAGAGGAGGAAGAGAGAGTAGGAAGAGAGAGGAGGAAGAGAGAGGAGGAAGAGTGAGGAGGAAGAGAGAGGAAGAGGAGAGAGGAGGAGGAGAGAGGGGGAAGAGAGAAGAGGAAGAGAGAGGAGGAAGAGAGAGGAAGAGGAGAGAGGAGGAGAGAGGAGGAAGAGAGAGGAGGAAGAGACAGGAAGAGGAGAGAGGAGGAAGAGAGATGAGGAGGAGAGAGGAGGAAGTGAGAGGAGGAAGAGAGAGGAGGAAGAGAGAGGAGGAAGAGAGACGAGAATGAGACTGGAGCAAGAGTAAGGAGGAAGAGAGAGGAGGAAGAGAGAGGAGGAAGAGAGAGGAGGAAGAGAGAGGAGGAAGAGAGAGGTAGAGGAGAGTGGAGGCGAGAGGAGGAAGAGAGAGGAGTAAGAAAGAGGTGATGGAGAGAGGAGGAAGGGAAAGGAGGAAGACAGAGGAGGAAGAGAGAGGAAGAGGAGAGAGGAGGAAGATAGAGGCGAAAGAGGAGGAAGAAAGAGGAGGAAGAGTGCGGAGGAAGAGAGAGGAGGAAGAGAGAGGAAGAAGAGAGAGGAGGAAGAGAGTGTAGGAAGAGAGAGGAAGAGGAGAGAGGAGGAGGAGAAAGGAGGAAGAGAGACGAGGATGAGAGAGGAGGAAGAGAGAGGAAGAAGAGAGAGGAGGAAGAGAGAGAAGGAAAAGAGAGGAGGAAGAGAGAGGAGGAAGATAGAGGAAGAGGAGAGAAGAGGAAGAGAGAGGAGGAAGAGAGAGGAAGAGGAGAGAGGAGGAAGAGAGAGGAGGAAGAGAGAGGAAGAGAGAAGAGGAAGAGAGAAGAGGAAGAGAGAGGAAGAGGAGAGAAGAGGAAGAGAGAGGAAGAAGAGAGAGGAGGAAGAGAGAGGAGGAAGAGAGAGGAGCAAGAGTGAGGAGGAAGAGAGAGGAAGAGGAGAGAGGAGGAAGAGAGAGGAGGAAGAGAGAGGAGGAAGAGAGAGGAAGAAGAGAGAGGAGGAAGAGAGAGGAAGAGGAGAGAGGCGGAAGAGAGAGCAGGAAGAGAGAGGAGGAAGAGAGAGGAGGAAGAGAGAGGAGGAAGATACAGGAAGAGGAGTGACGAGGAGGAGAGAGAAGGAAGAAAGAGGCAGAAGAGAGAGGAGGAAGAGAGAGTAGGAAGAGAGAGGAGGAAGAGAGAGGAGGAAGAGTGAGGAGGAAGAGAGAGGAAGAGGAGAGAGGAGGAGGAGAGAGGGGGAAGAGAGTAGAGGAAGAGAGAGGAGGAAGAGAGAGGAAGAGGAGAGAGGAGGAGGAGAGAGGAGGAAGAGAGAGGAGAAACAGAGAGGAGGAAGAGAGAGGTAGAGGAGAGAGGAGGAAGAGAGAGGAGGAGGAGAGAGGAGGAAGTGAGAGGAGGAAGAGAGAGGAGAAAGAGAGAGGAGGAAGAGAGACGAGAATGAGACTGGAGCAAGAGTAAGGAGGAAGAGAGAGGAGGAAGAGAGAGGAGGAAGAGAGAGGAGGAAGAGAGAGGTAGAGGAGAGTGGAGGCGAGAGGAGGAAGAGAGAGGAGTAAGAAAGAGGTGATGGAGAGAGGAGGAAGGGAAAGGAGGAAGACAGAGGAGGAAGAGAGAGGAAGAGGAGAGAGGAGGAAGATAGAGGCGAAAGAGGAGGAAGAAAGAGGAGGAAGAGTGCGGAGGAAGAGAGAGGAGGAAGAGAGAGGAAGAAGAGAGAGGAGGAAGAGAGTGTAGGAAGAGAGAGGAAGAGGAGAGAGGAGGAGGAGAAAGGAGGAAGAGGGAGGAGGAAGAGAGAGGAAGAAGAGTGAGGAAGAGGAGAGAGGAGGAAGAGAGAGGAGGAAGACAGAGGAGGAAGAGAGAGGAGGAAGAGAGAGGAGGAAGAGAGAGGAAGAGAGATGGGAGGATGAGAGAGGAGGAAGAGCGAGGAAGAGGAGAGAGGAGGAGGAGAGAGGAGGAAGAGAGAGGTGGAAGAGAGAGGAGGAAGAGAGAGGAGGAAGAGAGAGGAGGAAGAGAGAGGAGGAAGAGAGAGGAGGAAGAGAGAGGAGGAAGAGAGAGGAAGAGGAGAGAGGAGGAAGAGAGAGGAGGAAGAGAGACGAGGATGAGAGAGGAGGAAGAGAGAGGAAGAAGAGAGAGGAGGAAGAGAGAGAAGGAAAAGAGAGGAGGAAGAGAGAGGAGGAAGATAGAGGAAGAGGAGAGAAGAGGAAGAGAGAGGAGGAAGAGAGAGGAAGAGGAGAGAGGAGGAAGAGAGAGGAGGAAGAGAGAGGAAGAGAGAAGAGGAAGAGAGAAGAGGAAGAGAGAGGAAGAGGAGAGAAGAGGAAGAGAGAGGAAGAAGAGAGAGGAGGAAGAGAGAGAAGGAAGAGAGAGGAGCAAGAGTGAGGAGGAAGAGAGAGGAAGAGGAGAGAGGAGGAAGAGAGAGGAGGAAGAGAGAGGAGGAAGAGAGAGGAAGAAGAGAGAGGAGGAAGAGAGAGGAAGAGGAGAGAGGCGGAAGAGAGAGCAGGAAGAGAGAGGAGGAAGAGAGAGGAGGAAGAGAGAGGAGGAAGATACAGGAAGAGGAGTGACGAGGAGGAGAGAGAAGGAAGAAAGAGGCGGAAGAGAGAGGAGGAAGAGAGAGTAGGAAGAGAGAGGAGGAAGAGAGAGGAGGAAGAGTGAGGAGGAAGAGAGAGGAAGAGGAGAGAGGAGGAGGAGAGAGGGGGAAGAGAGTAGAGGAAGAGAGAGGAAGAGGAGAGAGGAGGAGGAGAGAGGAGGAAGAGAGAGGAGGAAGAGACAGGAAGAGGAGAGAGGAGGAAGAGAGAAGAGGAAGAGAGAGGAAGAGGAGAGAAGAGGAAAAGAGACGAGGAAGAGAGATGAAAAAGAGAGAGGAGGAAGAGAGAAGAGGAAGACAGAGGAGGAAGAGAGAGGAGGAAGAGAGAGGAGGAAGATAGAGGAGCAAGAGTGAGGAGGAAGAGAGAGGAAGAGGAGAGAGGAGGAGGAGAGAGAGAGGGGGAAGAGAGAAGAGGAAGAGAGAGGAAGAGGAGAGAAGAGGTAGAGAGGAGAGGAAGAGGAGAGAAGAGGTAGAGAGACGAGGAAGAGAGAGGAAAAGGAGAGAGGAGGAAGAGATAAGAGGAAGAGAGAGGAGGAAGAGAGAGGAGGAGGAGAGAGGAGGAAGAGAGAGGAGCCAGAGTGAGGCGGAAGAGAGAGGAAGAGGAGAGAGGAGAAGAGAGGAGGAAGAGAGAGGTGGAAGAGAGAGGAGCAAGAGTGAGGAGAAAGAGAGAGGAAGAAGAGAGAGGAGGAAGAGAGAGGAAGAGGAGAGAGGAGGAGGAGAGGACAGGAAGAGAGAGGAGGAAGAGTGAGGAAGGAGAGAGAAGAGGAGGTGAGAGGAGGAAGAGAGAGGAGGAAGAGAGAGGAGGAAGAGAGAGGAGGAAGAGAGAGGAAGAGGAGAGAGGAGGAAGAGAGAGGATGAAGAGAGAGGAGGAAGAGAGAGGGAGAGGAGAGAGGAGGAAGAGAGAGGAGGAAGAGAGAGGAGGAATAGAGAGGAGGAAGAGAGAGGAGGAAGATAGAGGAAGAAGAGAGAGGAGGAAGAGAGAGGAGGAAGGGAGACGAGGATGAGAGAGGAGGAAGAGAGAGGAGGAAGATAGAGGAAGAAGAGAGAGGAGGAAGAGAGAGTAGGAAAAGAGAGGAGGAACAGAGAGGAGGAAGATAGAGGAAGAGGAGAGAGAGTAAGAGAGAGGAGGAAGAGAGAGGAAGAGGAGAGAGGAGGAAGAGAGAGGAGGAAGAGAGAGGAGGAAGAGAGAGGAGGAGAGAGAGGAAGAGGAGAGAGGAGGAAGAGAGAGGAGGAAGGGAGAGGAAGAGGAGAGAGGAGGAAGAGAGAAGAGGAAGAGAGAAGAGGAAGAGAGAGGAAGAGGAGAGAAGAGGAAGAGAGAGGAAGAAGAGAGAGGAGGAAGAGAGAGGAGGAAGAGAGAGGAGCAAGAGTGAGGAGGAAGAGAGAGGAAGAGGAGAGAGGAGGAAGAGAGAGGAGGAAGAGAGAGGAGGAAGAGAGAGGAAGAAGAGAGAGGAGGAAGAGAGAGGAAGAGGAGAGAGGCGGAAGAGAGAGCAGGAAGAGAGAGGAGGAAGAGAGAGGAGGAAAAGAGAGGAGGAAAATACAGGAAGAGGAGTGAGGAGGAGGAGAGAGGAGGAAGAAAGAGGCGGAAGAGAGAGGAGGAAGAGAGAGTAGGAAGAGAGAGGAGGAAGAGAGAGGAGGAAGAGTGAGGAGGAAGAGAGAGGAAGAGGAGAGAGGAGGAGGAGAGAGGGGGAAGAGAGAAGAGGAAGAGAGAGGAGGAAGAGAGAGGAAGAGGAGAGAGGAGGAGAGAGGAGGAAGAGAGAGGAGGAAGAGACAGGAAGAGGAGAGAGGAGGAAGAGAGATGAGGAAGAGAGAAGAGGAAGAGAGAGGAAGAGGAGAGAAGAGGAAAAGAGAGGAGGAAGAGAGATGAAAAAGAGAGAGGAGGATGAGAGAAGAGGAAGATAGAGGAGGAAGAGAGAGGAGGAAGAGAGAGGAGGAAGAGAGAGGAAGAGGAGAGAGGAGGAAGAGAGCGGATGAGGAGAGTGGAGGAAGAGAGTGGAGGAAGAGACAGGAGGAAGAGAGAGGAGGAAGAGAGAGGAGAAAATGAGAGGAGGAAGAGAGAGGAAGAGGAGAGAGGAGGAAGAGAGAGGAGGAAGAGAGAGGAAGAGAGAAGAGGAAGAGAGAAGAGGAAGAGAGAGGAAGAGGAGAGAAGAGGAAGAGAGAGGAAGAAGAGAGAGGAGGAAGAGAGAGAAGGAAGAGAGAGGAGCAAGAGTGAGGAGGAAGAGAGAGGAAGAGGAGAGAGGAGGAAGAGAGAGGAGGAAGAGAGAGGAGGAAGAGAGAGGAAGAAGAGAGAGGAGGAAGAGAGAGGAAGAGGAGAGAGGCGGAAGAGAGAGCAGGAAGAGAGAGGAGGAAGAGAGAGGAGGAAGAGAGAGGAGGAAGATACAGGAAGAGGAGTGACGAGGAGGAGAGAGAAGGAAGAAAGAGGCGGAAGAGAGAGGAGGAAGAGAGAGTAGGAAGAGAGAGGAGGAAGAGAGAGGAGGAAGAGTGAGGAGGAAGAGAGAGGAAGAGGAGAGAGGAGGAGGAGAGAGGGGGAAGAGAGTAGAGGAAGAGAGAGGAAGAGGAGAGAGGAGGAGGAGAGAGGAGGAAGAGAGAGGAGGAAGAGACAGGAAGAGGAGAGAGGAGGAAGAGAGAAGAGGAAGAGAGAGGAAGAGGAGAGAAGAGGAAAAGAGACGAGGAAGAGAGATGAAAAAGAGAGAGGAGGAAGAGAGAAGAGGAAGACAGAGGAGGAAGAGAGAGGAGGAAGAGAGAGGAGGAAGATAGAGGAGCAAGAGTGAGGAGGAAGAGAGAGGAAGAGGAGAGAGGAGGAGGAGAGAGAGAGGGGGAAGAGAGAAGAGGAAGAGAGAGGAAGAGGAGAGAAGAGGTAGAGAGGAGAGGAAGAGGAGAGAAGAGGTAGAGAGACGAGGAAGAGAGAGGAAAAGGAGAGAGGAGGAAGAGATAAGAGGAAGAGAGAGGAGGAAGAGAGAGGAGGAGGAGAGAGGAGGAAGAGAGAGGAGCCAGAGTGAGGCGGAAGAGAGAGGAAGAGGAGAGAGGAGAAGAGAGGAGGAAGAGAGAGGTGGAAGAGAGAGGAGCAAGAGTGAGGAGAAAGAGAGAGGAAGAAGAGAGAGGAGGAAGAGAGAGGAAGAGGAGAGAGGAGGAGGAGAGGACAGGAAGAGAGAGGAGGAAGAGTGAGGAAGGAGAGAGAAGAGTAGGTGAGAGGAGGAAGAGAGAGGAGGAAGAGAGAGGAGGAAGAGAGAGGAGGAAGAGAGAGGAAGAGGAGAGAGGAGGAAGAGAGAGGATGAAGAGAGAGGAGGAAGAGAGAGGGAGAGGAGAGAGGAGGAAGAGAGAGGAGGAAGAGAGAGGAGGAATAGAGAGGAGGAAGAGAGAGGAGGAAGATAGAGGAAGAAGAGAGAGGAGGAAGAGAGAGGAGGAAGGGAGACGAGGATGAGAGAGGAGGAAGAGAGAGGAGGAAGATAGAGGAAGAAGAGAGAGGAGGAAGAGAGAGGAGGAAAAGAGAGGAGGAACAGAGAGGAGGAAGATAGAGGAAGAGGAGAGAGAGTAAGAGAGAGGAGGAAGAGAGAGGAAGAGGAGAGAGGAGGAAGAGAGAGGAGGAAGAGAGAGGAGGAAGAGAGAGGAGGAGAGAGAGGAAGAGGAGAGAGGAGGAAGAGAGAGGAGGAAGGGAGAGGAAGAGGAGAGAGGAGGAAGAGAGAAGAGGAAGAGAGAAGAGGAAGAGAGAGGAAGAGGAGAGAAGAGGAAGAGAGAGGAAGAAGAGAGAGGAGGAAGAGAGAGGAGGAAGAGAGAGGAGCAAGAGTGAGGAGGAAGAGAGAGGAAGAGGAGAGAGGAGGAAGAGAGAGGAGGAAGAGAGAGGAGGAAGAGAGAGGAAGAAGAGAGAGGAGGAAGAGAGAGGAAGAGGAGAGAGGCGGAAGAGAGAGCAGGAAGAGAGAGGAGGAAGAGAGAGGAGGAAAAGAGAGGAGGAAAATACAGGAAGAGGAGTGAGGAGGAGGAGAGAGGAGGAAGAAAGAGGCGGAAGAGAGAGGAGGAAGAGAGAGTAGGAAGAGAGAGGAGGAAGAGAGAGGAGGAAGAGTGAGGAGGAAGAGAGAGGAAGAGGAGAGAGGAGGAGGAGAGAGGGGGAAGAGAGAAGAGGAAGAGAGAGGAGGAAGAGAGAGGAAGAGGAGAGAGGAGGAG
This sequence comes from Strix occidentalis, assembly GCA_030819815.1. NCBI lineage: Eukaryota > Metazoa > Chordata > Aves > Strigiformes > Strigidae > Strix > Strix occidentalis. The sequence goes on along the minus strand of JASWHU010000779.1, from coordinate 14,300 downwards.
AGAGGAGGAAGAGAGAGGAGGAAGAGACAGGAAGAGGAGAGAGGAGGAAGAGAGATGAGGAGGAGAGAGGAGGAAGTGAGAGGAGGAAGAGAGAGGAGGAAGAGAGAGGAGGAAGAGAGACGAGAATGAGACTGGAGCAAGAGTAAGGAGGAAGAGAGAGGAGGAAGAGAGAGGAGGAAGAGAGAGGAGGAAGAGAGAGGAGGAAGAGAGAGGTAGAGGAGAGTGGAGGCGAGAGGAGGAAGAGAGAGGAGTAAGAAAGAGGTGATGGAGAGAGGAGGAAGGGAAAGGAGGAAGACAGAGGAGGAAGAGAGAGGAAGAGGAGAGAGGAGGAAGATAGAGGCGAAAGAGGAGGAAGAAAGAGGAGGAAGAGTGCGGAGGAAGAGAGAGGAGGAAGAGAGAGGAAGAAGAGAGAGGAGGAAGAGAGTGTAGGAAGAGAGAGGAAGAGGAGAGAGGAGGAGGAGAAAGGAGGAAGAGAGACGAGGATGAGAGAGGAGGAAGAGAGAGGAAGAAGAGAGAGGAGGAAGAGAGAGAAGGAAAAGAGAGGAGGAAGAGAGAGGAGGAAGATAGAGGAAGAGGAGAGAAGAGGAAGAGAGAGGAGGAAGAGAGAGGAAGAGGAGAGAGGAGGAAGAGAGAGGAGGAAGAGAGAGGAAGAGAGAAGAGGAAGAGAGAAGAGGAAGAGAGAGGAAGAGGAGAGAAGAGGAAGAGAGAGGAAGAAGAGAGAGGAGGAAGAGAGAGGAGGAAGAGAGAGGAGCAAGAGTGAGGAGGAAGAGAGAGGAAGAGGAGAGAGGAGGAAGAGAGAGGAGGAAGAGAGAGGAGGAAGAGAGAGGAAGAAGAGAGAGGAGGAAGAGAGAGGAAGAGGAGAGAGGCGGAAGAGAGAGCAGGAAGAGAGAGGAGGAAGAGAGAGGAGGAAGAGAGAGGAGGAAGATACAGGAAGAGGAGTGACGAGGAGGAGAGAGAAGGAAGAAAGAGGCAGAAGAGAGAGGAGGAAGAGAGAGTAGGAAGAGAGAGGAGGAAGAGAGAGGAGGAAGAGTGAGGAGGAAGAGAGAGGAAGAGGAGAGAGGAGGAGGAGAGAGGGGGAAGAGAGTAGAGGAAGAGAGAGGAGGAAGAGAGAGGAAGAGGAGAGAGGAGGAGGAGAGAGGAGGAAGAGAGAGGAGAAACAGAGAGGAGGAAGAGAGAGGTAGAGGAGAGAGGAGGAAGAGAGAGGAGGAGGAGAGAGGAGGAAGTGAGAGGAGGAAGAGAGAGGAGAAAGAGAGAGGAGGAAGAGAGACGAGAATGAGACTGGAGCAAGAGTAAGGAGGAAGAGAGAGGAGGAAGAGAGAGGAGGAAGAGAGAGGAGGAAGAGAGAGGTAGAGGAGAGTGGAGGCGAGAGGAGGAAGAGAGAGGAGTAAGAAAGAGGTGATGGAGAGAGGAGGAAGGGAAAGGAGGAAGACAGAGGAGGAAGAGAGAGGAAGAGGAGAGAGGAGGAAGATAGAGGCGAAAGAGGAGGAAGAAAGAGGAGGAAGAGTGCGGAGGAAGAGAGAGGAGGAAGAGAGAGGAAGAAGAGAGAGGAGGAAGAGAGTGTAGGAAGAGAGAGGAAGAGGAGAGAGGAGGAGGAGAAAGGAGGAAGAGGGAGGAGGAAGAGAGAGGAAGAAGAGTGAGGAAGAGGAGAGAGGAGGAAGAGAGAGGAGGAAGACAGAGGAGGAAGAGAGAGGAGGAAGAGAGAGGAGGAAGAGAGAGGAAGAGAGATGGGAGGATGAGAGAGGAGGAAGAGCGAGGAAGAGGAGAGAGGAGGAGGAGAGAGGAGGAAGAGAGAGGTGGAAGAGAGAGGAGGAAGAGAGAGGAGGAAGAGAGAGGAGGAAGAGAGAGGAGGAAGAGAGAGGAGGAAGAGAGAGGAGGAAGAGAGAGGAAGAGGAGAGAGGAGGAAGAGAGAGGAGGAAGAGAGACGAGGATGAGAGAGGAGGAAGAGAGAGGAAGAAGAGAGAGGAGGAAGAGAGAGAAGGAAAAGAGAGGAGGAAGAGAGAGGAGGAAGATAGAGGAAGAGGAGAGAAGAGGAAGAGAGAGGAGGAAGAGAGAGGAAGAGGAGAGAGGAGGAAGAGAGAGGAGGAAGAGAGAGGAAGAGAGAAGAGGAAGAGAGAAGAGGAAGAGAGAGGAAGAGGAGAGAAGAGGAAGAGAGAGGAAGAAGAGAGAGGAGGAAGAGAGAGAAGGAAGAGAGAGGAGCAAGAGTGAGGAGGAAGAGAGAGGAAGAGGAGAGAGGAGGAAGAGAGAGGAGGAAGAGAGAGGAGGAAGAGAGAGGAAGAAGAGAGAGGAGGAAGAGAGAGGAAGAGGAGAGAGGCGGAAGAGAGAGCAGGAAGAGAGAGGAGGAAGAGAGAGGAGGAAGAGAGAGGAGGAAGATACAGGAAGAGGAGTGACGAGGAGGAGAGAGAAGGAAGAAAGAGGCGGAAGAGAGAGGAGGAAGAGAGAGTAGGAAGAGAGAGGAGGAAGAGAGAGGAGGAAGAGTGAGGAGGAAGAGAGAGGAAGAGGAGAGAGGAGGAGGAGAGAGGGGGAAGAGAGTAGAGGAAGAGAGAGGAAGAGGAGAGAGGAGGAGGAGAGAGGAGGAAGAGAGAGGAGGAAGAGACAGGAAGAGGAGAGAGGAGGAAGAGAGAAGAGGAAGAGAGAGGAAGAGGAGAGAAGAGGAAAAGAGACGAGGAAGAGAGATGAAAAAGAGAGAGGAGGAAGAGAGAAGAGGAAGACAGAGGAGGAAGAGAGAGGAGGAAGAGAGAGGAGGAAGATAGAGGAGCAAGAGTGAGGAGGAAGAGAGAGGAAGAGGAGAGAGGAGGAGGAGAGAGAGAGGGGGAAGAGAGAAGAGGAAGAGAGAGGAAGAGGAGAGAAGAGGTAGAGAGGAGAGGAAGAGGAGAGAAGAGGTAGAGAGACGAGGAAGAGAGAGGAAAAGGAGAGAGGAGGAAGAGATAAGAGGAAGAGAGAGGAGGAAGAGAGAGGAGGAGGAGAGAGGAGGAAGAGAGAGGAGCCAGAGTGAGGCGGAAGAGAGAGGAAGAGGAGAGAGGAGAAGAGAGGAGGAAGAGAGAGGTGGAAGAGAGAGGAGCAAGAGTGAGGAGAAAGAGAGAGGAAGAAGAGAGAGGAGGAAGAGAGAGGAAGAGGAGAGAGGAGGAGGAGAGGACAGGAAGAGAGAGGAGGAAGAGTGAGGAAGGAGAGAGAAGAGGAGGTGAGAGGAGGAAGAGAGAGGAGGAAGAGAGAGGAGGAAGAGAGAGGAGGAAGAGAGAGGAAGAGGAGAGAGGAGGAAGAGAGAGGATGAAGAGAGAGGAGGAAGAGAGAGGGAGAGGAGAGAGGAGGAAGAGAGAGGAGGAAGAGAGAGGAGGAATAGAGAGGAGGAAGAGAGAGGAGGAAGATAGAGGAAGAAGAGAGAGGAGGAAGAGAGAGGAGGAAGGGAGACGAGGATGAGAGAGGAGGAAGAGAGAGGAGGAAGATAGAGGAAGAAGAGAGAGGAGGAAGAGAGAGGAGGAAAAGAGAGGAGGAACAGAGAGGAGGAAGATAGAGGAAGAGGAGAGAGAGTAAGAGAGAGGAGGAAGAGAGAGGAAGAGGAGAGAGGAGGAAGAGAGAGGAGGAAGAGAGAGGAGGAAGAGAGAGGAGGAGAGAGAGGAAGAGGAGAGAGGAGGAAGAGAGAGGAGGAAGGGAGAGGAAGAGGAGAGAGGAGGAAGAGAGAAGAGGAAGAGAGAAGAGGAAGAGAGAGGAAGAGGAGAGAAGAGGAAGAGAGAGGAAGAAGAGAGAGGAGGAAGAGAGAGGAGGAAGAGAGAGGAGCAAGAGTGAGGAGGAAGAGAGAGGAAGAGGAGAGAGGAGGAAGAGAGAGGAGGAAGAGAGAGGAGGAAGAGAGAGGAAGAAGAGAGAGGAGGAAGAGAGAGGAAGAGGAGAGAGGCGGAAGAGAGAGCAGGAAGAGAGAGGAGGAAGAGAGAGGAGGAAAAGAGAGGAGGAAAATACAGGAAGAGGAGTGAGGAGGAGGAGAGAGGAGGAAGAAAGAGGCGGAAGAGAGAGGAGGAAGAGAGAGTAGGAAGAGAGAGGAGGAAGAGAGAGGAGGAAGAGTGAGGAGGAAGAGAGAGGAAGAGGAGAGAGGAGGAGGAGAGAGGGGGAAGAGAGAAGAGGAAGAGAGAGGAGGAAGAGAGAGGAAGAGGAGAGAGGAGGAGAGAGGAGGAAGAGAGAGGAGGAAGAGACAGGAAGAGGAGAGAGGAGGAAGAGAGATGAGGAAGAGAGAAGAGGAAGAGAGAGGAAGAGGAGAGAAGAGGAAAAGAGAGGAGGAAGAGAGATGAAAAAGAGAGAGGAGGATGAGAGAAGAGGAAGATAGAGGAGGAAGAGAGAGGAGGAAGAGAGAGGAGGAAGAGAGAGGAAGAGGAGAGAGGAGGAAGAGAGCGGATGAGGAGAGTGGAGGAAGAGAGTGGAGGAAGAGACAGGAGGAAGAGAGAGGAGGAAGAGAGAGGAGAAAATGAGAGGAGGAAGAGAGAGGAAGAGGAGAGAGGAGGAAGAAAGAGGAGGATGAGAGAGGAGGAGGAGAGAGGAGAGGAAGAGAGAGGAAGAGGAGAGAGGAGGAAGAGAAAGGAGGAAGAGAGAGAATGAAGAGAGAGGAGGAAGAGAGAGGAGGAAGAGAGAGGAGGAGGAGAGAGGAGGAAGAGAGAGGAGGAAGAGAGAGGAGGAGGAGAGAGGAGGAAGAGAGAGGAGGAAGAGAGAGGAGGAAGAGAGAGGAGGAAGAGAGAGGAGGAGGAGAGAGGAGGAAGAGAGAGGATGAGGAGAGAGGAGGAAGAGAGAGTAGGAACACAGAGGAGGACGAGAGAGGAGGAAGAGAGAGGAGGAAGAGAGAGGAGGAAGAGAGAGGAGGAAGAGAGAGGAGGAGGAGAGAGGTGGAAGAGAGAGGAGGAAGAGAGAGGAAGAGGAGACATGAGGAAGAGAGAGGAGCAAGAGAGGGGAGGAAGAGAGAGGAGGAAGAGAGTGGAGGAGGAGAGAGGAGGAAGAGAGAGGATGAGGAGAGAGGAGGAAGAGAGTGTAGGAAGACAGACGAGGAGGAGAAAGCAGGAAGAGAGAAGAGGAAGATAGAGGAGGAGAAGATAGGAGGAAGAGAGAGGAGGAAGAGAGAGGAGGAAGAGATGAGGAAGAGAGAGGAGGAAGAGAGAGGACGAGGAGAGAGGAGGAAGAGAGAGCAGGAAGAGAGAGGAGGAAGAGAGAGGCGGAATAGAGAGGAGGAGGGGAGAGGAGGAAGAGAGAGGAAGAGGAGACAGGAGGAGGAGACAGGAGGAAGAGAGAGGATGAGGAGAGAGGAGGAAGAGAGAGTAGGAAGACAGAGGAGGAGGAGAGAGGAGGAAGAGAGAGGAGGAAGATAGAAAAGGAGGAGAGAGGAGGGAGAGAGAGGAGGAAGAGAGAGGAGTAGGAGAGAGGAGGAAGAGAGAGGAGGAAGAGAGAGGAGGAAGAGAGAGGAGGAAGAGAGAGGAGGAAGAGAGCGGAGGAATAGTAGGGAGGAAGAGAGAGGAGGAAGAGAGAGGAGGAAGAGAGAGGAAGAGGAAAGAGGAGGAAGAGAGAGGATGAAGAGAGAGGAGGAAATGAGAGGAGGAAGAGAGAGGAAGAGTAGAGAGGTGGAGGAGAGAGGACGAAGAGAGAGTAGGAAGAGAAAGGAGGAGGAGAGAGGAGGAAGAGAGAGGAGGAAGAGAGAGGAGGAAGAGAGCGGATGAGGAGAGGGGAGGAAGAGTGTGGAGGAAGAGATAGGAGGAAGAGAGAGGAGGAAGAGAGAGGATGAGGAGACAGGAGGAAGAGAGAGGAGGAAGAGAGAGGAGGAGGAAGAGAGAGGAGGAAGAGAGAGGAGGAAGAGAGAGGAGGAAGAGAGAGGAAGAGGACACAGGAGGAAGGGAAAGGAGGAAGAGAGAGGAGGAAGAGAGAGGAGGAAGAGAGAGGAGGAAGAGAGAGGAAGAGGAGAGAGGAGGAAGAGAGAGGAGGAAGAGAGAGGAGGAAGAGAGAGGCAGAGGAGAGAGGAGGAAGAGAGAGGAGGAAGAGAGAGGACGAGGGGAGAGGAGGAAGAGAGAGGAGGAGGAGAGAGGAGGAAGAGAGAGGTGGAAGAGAGAGGAGGAAGAGAGAGGAGGAAGAGAGAGGTGAAAGAGAGAGGAGGAAGAGAGAGGAAGAGGAGAGATGAGGAAGAGAGAGGAGCAAGAGAGAGGAGGAAGAGAGAGGAGGAGGAGAGAGGAGGAAGAGAGAGGAGGCAGAGAGAGGAGGAAGAGAGAGGAGGATGAGAGACGTGGAAGAAAGAGGAGGAAGAGAGATGAAGAAGAGAGATGAGGAAGAGAGAGGAGCAAGAGAGAGGAGGAAGAGAGAGGATGAGGAGAGAGGAGGAAGAGAGAGTAGGAAGACAGAGGAGGAGGAGAGAGGAGGAAGAGACAGGTGGAGGAGAGAGGAGGAAGAGAGAGGAGGAAGAGAGAGGAGGAAGAGAGAGGAGGAAGAGAGAGGAGGAGGAGAGGGGTGGAAGAGACAGGAGGAAGAGAGAGGAAGAGGAGAGATGAGGAAGAGAGAGGAGCAAGAGAGAGGAAGAGAGAGGAGGAAGATAGAGGAGGAAGAGAGCGGAGGAATAGTAGGGAGGAAGAGAGAGGAGGAAGAGAGAGGAGGAAGAGTGAGGAGGAAGAGAGAGGATGAAGAGAGAGGAGGAAGAGAGAGGAAGAGGAAAGAGGAGGAAGAGAAAGGAGGAAGAGAGAGGAGGAAATGAGAGGAGGAAGAGAGAGGAAGAGTAGAGAGGTGGAGGAGAAAGGAGGAAGAGAGAGTAGGAAGAGAGAGGAGGAGGAGAGAGGAGGAAGAGAGAGGATGAGGAGACAGGAGGAAGAGAGAGGAGGAAGAGAGAGGAGGAGGAAGAGAGAGGAGGAAGAGAGAGGAGGAAGAGAGAGGAAGGGGAGAGAGGAGGAAGAGAGAGGAGGAAGAGAGAGGAGGAAGAGAGAGGAAGAGGAAAGAGGAGGAAGAGAAAGGAGGAAGAGAGAGGAGGAAATGAGAGGAGGAAGAGAGAGGAAGAGTAGAGAGGTGGAGGAGAAAGGAGGAAGAGAGAGTAGGAAGAGAGAGGAGGAGGAGAGAAGAGGAAGAGAGAGGATGAGGAGACAGGAGGAAGAGAGAGGAGGAAGAGAGAGGAGGAGGAAGAGAGAGGAGGAAGAGAGAGGAGGAAGAGAGAGGAGGAAGAGAGAGGAAGGGGAGAGAGGAGGAAGAGAGAGGAGGAAAACAGAGGAGGAGGAGAGAGGAGGAAGAGAGAGAAGAAGGAGAGAGGAGGAAGAGAGAGGACGAAGAGAGAGGAGGAAGAGAGAGGAGGAAGAGGGAGGATGAGGAGATAGGAGGAAGAGAGAGGAGGAAGAGAGAGGAGCAGGAAGAGAGAGGAGGAATAGAGAGGATGAAGAGAGAGGAGGAAGAGAGAGGAAGAGGAGAGAGGAGGTAGAGAGAGGACGAAGAGAGAGTAGGAAGAGAAAGGAGGAGGAGAGAGGAGGAAGAGAGAGGAGGAAGAGAGAGGAGGAAGAGAGCGGATGAGGAGAGGGGAGGAAGAGTGTGGAGGAAGAGATAGGAGGAAGAGAGAGGAGGAAGAGAGAGGATGAGGAGACAGGAGGAAGAGAGAGGAGGAAGAGAGAGGAGGAGGAAGAGAGAGGAGGAAGAGAGAGGAGGAAGAGAGAGGAGGAAGAGAGAGGAAGAGGACACAGGAGGAAGGGAAAGGAGGAAGAGAGAGGAGGAAGAGAGAGGAGGAAGAGAGAGGAGGAAGAGAGAGGAAGAGGAGAGAGGAGGAAGAGAGAGGAGGAAGAGAGAGGAGGAAGAGAGAGGCAGAGGAGAGAGGAGGAAGAGAGAGGAGGAAGAGAGAGGACGAGGGGAGAGGAGGAAGAGAGAGGAGGAGGAGAGAGGAGGAAGAGAGAGGTGGAAGAGAGAGGAGGAAGAGAGAGGAGGAAGAGAGAGGTGAAAGAGAGAGGAGGAAGAGAGAGGAAGAGGAGAGATGAGGAAGAGAGAGGAGCAAGAGAGAGGAGGAAGAGAGAGGAGGAGGAGAGAGGAGGAAGAGAGAGGAGGCAGAGAGAGGAGGAAGAGAGAGGAGGATGAGAGACGTGGAAGAAAGAGGAGGAAGAGAGATGAAGAAGAGAGATGAGGAAGAGAGAGGAGCAAGAGAGAGGAGGAAGAGAGAGGATGAGGAGAGAGGAGGAAGAGAGAGTAGGAAGACAGAGGAGGAGGAGAGAGGAGGAAGAGACAGGTGGAGGAGAGAGGAGGAAGAGAGAGGAGGAAGAGAGAGGAGGAAGAGAGAGGAGGAAGAGAGAGGAGGAGGAGAGGGGTGGAAGAGACAGGAGGAAGAGAGAGGAAGAGGAGAGATGAGGAAGAGAGAGGAGCAAGAGAGAGGAAGAGAGAGGAGGAAGATAGAGGAGGAAGAGAGCGGAGGAATAGTAGGGAGGAAGAGAGAGGAGGAAGAGAGAGGAGGAAGAGTGAGGAGGAAGAGAGAGGATGAAGAGAGAGGAGGAAGAGAGAGGAAGAGGAAAGAGGAGGAAGAGAAAGGAGGAAGAGAGAGGAGGAAATGAGAGGAGGAAGAGAGAGGAAGAGTAGAGAGGTGGAGGAGAAAGGAGGAAGAGAGAGTAGGAAGAGAGAGGAGGAGGAGAGAGGAGGAAGAGAGAGGATGAGGAGACAGGAGGAAGAGAGAGGAGGAAGAGAGAGGAGGAGGAAGAGAGAGGAGGAAGAGAGAGGAGGAAGAGAGAGGAAGGGGAGAGAGGAGGAAGAGAGAGGAGGAAGAGAGAGGAGGAAGAGAGAGGAAGAGGAAAGAGGAGGAAGAGAAAGGAGGAAGAGAGAGGAGGAAATGAGAGGAGGAAGAGAGAGGAAGAGTAGAGAGGTGGAGGAGAAAGGAGGAAGAGAGAGTAGGAAGAGAGAGGAGGAGGAGAGAAGAGGAAGAGAGAGGATGAGGAGACAGGAGGAAGAGAGAGGAGGAAGAGAGAGGAGGAGGAAGAGAGAGGAGGAAGAGAGAGGAGGAAGAGAGAGGAGGAAGAGAGAGGAAGGGGAGAGAGGAGGAAGAGAGAGGAGGAAAACAGAGGAGGAGGAGAGAGGAGGAAGAGAGAGAAGAAGGAGAGAGGAGGAAGAGAGAGGACGAAGAGAGAGGAGGAAGAGAGAGGAGGAAGAGGGAGGATGAGGAGATAGGAGGAAGAGAGAGGAGGAAGAGAGAGGAGCAGGAAGAGAGAGGAGGAATAGAGAGGATGAAGAGAGAGGAGGAAGAGAGAGGAAGAGGAGAGAGGAGGTAGAGAGAGGAGGATGAGAGAGGAGGAGGAGAGAGGAGAGGAAGAGAGAGGAAGAGGAGAGAGGAGGAAGAGAAAGGAGGAAGAGAGAGGAGGAAATGAGAGGAGGAAGATGGAGGAAGAGCAGAGAGGTGAAGGAGAGAGGAGGAACAGAGTGTAGGAAGAGAGAGGAGCAAGAGAGATGAGGAAGAGAGTGGAGGAAGAGAGAGGAGGAAGAGAGAGGAGGAAGAGAGAGGAGGAAGAGATAGGACGAGGAGAGAGGAGGAAGAGAGAGGAGGAACAGAGAGGAGGAAGAGAGAGGAAGAGGAGAGAGGAGGAGGAGAGAGGAGGAAGAGAGAGGATGAGGAGAGAGGAGGAAGAGAGAGGAGGAATAGAGAGGAAGACGAGAGAGGAGGAAGAGAGAGGAGGAAGAGAGAGGAGGAAAAGTGAGGAGGAAGAGAGAGGATGAGGAGAGAGGAGGAAGAGAGTGTAGGAAGACAGAGGAGGAGGAGAGAGGAGGAAGAGACAGGAGGAAGAGAGAGGAGGAATAGAGAGGAGGAAGAGAGAGGAGGAAGAGAGAGGAGGAAGAGAGAGGAAAAGGAGAGGGGTGGAAGAGAGAGGAGGAAGAGAGAGGAAGAGGAGAGGTGAGGAAGAGAGAGGAGCAAGAGAGAGGAAGAGAGAGGAGGAGGAGAGAGGAGGAAGAGAGAGGATGAGGAGAGAGGAGGATGATAGAGGAGGAAGAGAGCGGAGGAATAGTAGGGAGGAAGAGAGAGGAGGAAGAGAGAGGAGGAAGAGAGAGGATGAACAGAGAGGATGAGGAGAGCGAAGGAAGAGAGAGGAGGAAGAGAGAGGAGGAGGAGAGAGGAGGAAGAGAGAGTAGGAAGACAGAGGAGGAGGCGAGAGGAGGAAGGAGAGGAGGAAGATAGAGGAGGAGGAGAGAGGAGGAAGAGAGAGGAAGAAGAGAGAGGAAGAGGAGAGGTGAGGAAGAGAGAGGAGCAACAGAGAGAAGGAAGAGAGAGGAGGAAGACAGAGGAGGAGGAGAGAGGAGGAAGAGACAGGTGGAAGAGAGAGGAGGAAGGGAGAGGAGGAAGAGAGAGGAGGAAGAGAGAGGAGGAAGAGAGAGGAGGAGGAGAGAGGAGGAAGAGAGAGGAGGAAGAGAGAGGAGGAAGAGAGAGGAGGAAGAGAGAGGAGGAAGAGAGAGGAGGAGGAGAGAGGTGGAAGAGGGAGGAGGAAGAGAGAGGAGGAAGAGAGAGGAGAAAGAGTGAGGAGGAGGAGAGAGGTGGAAGAGAGAGGAGGAAAATAGAGGAGGAAGAGAGAGTAGGAAGACAGAGGAGGAGGAGAGAGGAGGAAGAGAGAGGAGAAGGAGAGAGGAGGAAGAGAGAGGAAGAAGAGAGAGGAGGAAGAGAGAGGAGGAAGAGAGAGGATGAGGAGACAGGAGGAAGAGAGATGAAGAAGACAGAGGAGCAGGAAGAAAGAGGAGGAAGAGAGAGGAGGAAGAGAGAGGAGGAATAGAGAGGAAGAGGAGACAGGAGGAAGAGAGAGGAGGAAGAGAGAGGAGGAAGAGTGAGGAGGAAGAGAGAGGATGAGGAGAGAGGAGGAAGAGAGAGTAGGAAGACAGAGGAGGAGGAGAGAGGAGGAAGAGACAGGAGGAAGAGAGAGGAGGAAGAGAGAGGAGGAAGAGAGAGGAGGAAGAGAGAGGAGGAAGAGAGAGGCGGAAGAGAGAGGAGGATGAGAGGGGTGGAAGAGAGAGGAGGAAGAGAGAGGAAGAGGAGAGATGAGGAAGAGAGAGGAACAAGAGAGAGGAAGAGAGAGGAGGAGGAGAGAGGAGGAAGAGAGAGGATGCGGAGAGAGGAGGAAGATAGAGGAGGAAGAGAGCAGAGGAATAGTAGGGAGGAAAAGAGAGGAGGAAAAGAGAGGAGGAGGAGTGAGGAGGAAGAGAGAGGAGGAAGAGAGAGGAGGAAGAGAGAGGAAGAGGAAAGGGGAGGAAGAGAAACGAGGAAGAGAGAGGAGGAAATGAGAAGAGGAGAAGTGAGGAGGAAGAGAGAGGAGGAAGAGAGAGGAGGAAGAGAGAGGAAGAGGAAAGAGGAGGAAGAGAAAGGAGGAAGAGAGAGGAGGAAATGAGAGGAGGAAGAGAGAGGAAGAGTAGAGTGGTGGAGGAGAGAGGAGGAAGAGAGAGTAGGAGGAGAGAGGAGGAAGAGAGAGTAGGAAGACAGAGGAGGAGGAGAGAGGAGGAAGAGAGAGGAGGAAGAGAGAGGAGGAGGAGAGAGAAGGAAGAGAGAGGAGGAAGAGAGAGGAGGAAGAGAGAGGAGGAATAGTGAGGAGGAAGAGAGAGGAGGAGGAGAGGCGTGAAAGAGAGAGGAGGAAGAGAGAGGAGGAAGAGGGAGGAGGAAGAGAGAGGAGGAACAGAGAGGAGGAGGAGAGGCGTGAAAGAGAGAGGAGGAAGAGAGAGGAGGAGGAAGTGAGAGGAGGAAGAGAGAGGAAGAGGAGAGAGGTGGAGGAGAGAGGAGGAAGAGAGAAGAGGAAGAGAAAGGAGGAAGAGAGAGGAGAAATAGAGAGGAAGAGGAGAGAGGAGGAAGAGAGAGGAGGAAGAGAGAGGAGCAAGAGAGAGGAGGAGGAGAGAGGAGGAAGAGAGAGGAGGAAGAGAGAGGAGGAAGAGAGAGGAGGAAGAGAGAGGAGGAAGAGAGAGGCGGAAGAGAGAGGAGGATGAGAGGGGTGGAAGAGAGAGGAGGAAGAGAGAGGAAGAGGAGAGATGAGGAAGAGAGAGGAACAAGAGAGAGGAAGAGAGAGGAGGAGGAGAGAGGAGGAAGAGAGAGGATGCGAAGAGAGGAGGAAGATAGAGGAGGAAGAGAGCAGAGGAATAGTAGGGAGGGAAAGAGAGGAGGAAAAGAGAGGAGGAGGAGTGAGGAGGAAGAGAGAGGAGGAAGAGAGAGGAGGAAGAGAGAGGAAGAGGAAAGGGGAGGAAGAGAAACGAGGAAGAGAGAGGAGGAAATGAGAGGAGGTGAAGTGAGGAGGAAGAGAGAGGAGGAAGAGAGAGGAGGAAGAGAGAGGAAGAGGAAAGAGGAGGAAGAGAAAGGAGGAAGAGAGAGGAGGAAATGAGAGGAGGAAGAGAGAGGAAGAGTAGAGTGGTTGAGGAGAGAGGAGGAAGAGAGAGTAGGAGGAGAGAGGAGGAAGAGAGAGTAGGAAGAGAGAGGAGGAGGAGAGAGGAGGAAGAGAGAGGAGGAAGAGAGAGGAGGAATAGTGAGGAGGAAGAGAGAGGAGGAGGAGAGGCGTGAAAGAGAGAGGAGGAAGAGAGAGGTGGAAGAGGGAGGAGGAAGAGAGAGGAGGAAGAGAGAGGAGGAGGAGAGGCGTGAAAGAGAGAGGAGGAAGAGAGAGGAGGAGGAAGTGAGAGGAGGAAGAGAGAGGAAGAGGAGAGAGGTGGAGGAGAGAGGAGGAAGAGAGAGGAGGAAGAGAAAGGAGGAAGAGAGAGGAGAAATAGAGAGGAAGAGGAGAGAGGAGGAAGAGAGAGGAGGAAGAGAGAGGAGCAAGAGAGAGGAGGAGGAGAGAGGAGGAAGAGAGAGGAGGAAGGGAGAGGAGGAAGAGAGAGGAGGAAGAGAGAGGAGGAAGAGAGAGGAGGAAGAGAGAGGTGGAAGAGGGAGGAGGAAGAGAGAGGAGGAAGAGAGAGGAGGAAGAGAGAGGAGGAAGAGAGAGGAGGAGGAGAGAGGAGGAAGATAGAGGAGGAAGAGAGAGGAGGAAGAGAGAGGAGGAAGAGAGAGGAAGAGGAGAGAGGAGGAAGAGAGTGGAGGAAGATAGAGGAGGAGAAGATAGGAGGAAGAGAGAGGAGGAAGAGAGAGGAGGAAGAGAGAGGAGGAAGAGAGAGGAGGAGGAGAGAGGTGGAAGAGGGAGGAGGAAGAGAGAGGAGGAAGAGAGAGGAGGAGGAGAGGCGTGAAAGAGAGAGGAGGAAGAGAGAGGAAGAGGAGAGGTGAGGAAGGGAGAGGATCAAGAGAGAGGAGTAAGAGAGTGGAGGAGGAAGAGACAGGAGGAAGAGAGAGGAAGAGGAGAGAGGTGGAGGAGAGAGGAAGAAGAGAGATGAGGAAGAGAGAGGAGGAAGAGAGAGGAGAAATAGAGAGGAAGAGGAGAGAGGAGGAAGATAGAGGAGGAAGAGAGAGGAAGAGGAGAGAGGATGAAGAGAGAGGAGGAAGAGAGAGGAAGAGGAGAGGTGAGGAAGAGAGAGGAGGAAGAGAGAGGAGGAAGAGAGAGGAGGAGGAAGAGAGAGGAGCAAGAGAGAGGAAGAGGAGAGAGGTGTGGAGAGAGGAAGAAGAGAGAGGAGGAAGAGAGAGGAGGAAGATAGAGGAGAAATAGAGAGGAAGAGGAGAGAGGAGGAAGAGAGAGGAGGAATAGAGAGGAGGAAGACATAAGAGGAAGAGAGAGGAGGAATAGAGAGGAGGAAGAGAGAGAAGGAAGAGAGAGGATGAGGAGAGTGGAGGCAGAGAGAGGAGGAAGAGAGAGGATGATGAGAGAGGAGGAAGAGAGAGGAGAAGAGAGAGGTGGAAGAAAGAGGAGGAAGAGAGAGGAAGAGGAGAGATGAGGAAGAGAGAGGAGCAAGAGATAGGAGGAAGAGAGTGGAGGAGGAGAGAGGAGGAAGAGAGAGGAGGCAGAGAGAGGAGGAAGAGAGAGGAGGAAGAGAGAGGAGGAAGAGAGAGGAGGAGGAGAGAGGAGGAAGAGAGAGGAGGAAGAGAGTGGAGGAAGAGAGAGGAGGAAGAGAGAGGAGGAGGAGAGAGGAGGAAGAGAGAGTAGGAAGAGAGAGGAGGAAGAGAGAGGATGAAGAGAGAGGAGGAAGAGAGGAGGAAGAGAGAGGAGGAAGAGAGAGGACGAGGAGAGAGGAGGAAGAGAGAGGAGGAAGAGAGAGGAGGAAGAGAGAGGAGGAAGAGAGAGGAGGAGGAGAGAGGTGGAAGAGGGAGGAGGAAGAGAGAGGAGGAAGAGAGAGGAGGAAGATAGAAGAGGAGGAGAGAGGAGGAAGAGAGAGGAGGAAGAGAGAGGAGGAGGAGAGAGGTGGAAGAGAGAGGAGGAAGAGAGAGGAAGAGGAGTGAGGAGGAAGAGAGAGGAGGAAGAGAGAGGAGGAAGAGA
>JASWHU010000078.1:600000-820908 GCA_030819815.1 Strix occidentalis | reverse complement strand
CGTGAGAAGATGAAGCTCATCTTCATGAGAAGAAGAAACTCTTTGTCATGGGAAGATGACGCTCATGGTCATGAGGAGATGAAACTCATCATCGTGAGATGACGCTCATGGTCATGAGGAGATGAAGTTCATCATCACGAGGAGATGAAGTTCCTGGCAAGGAGAAGATGGAACCTCCAAAACTCATCTCCATCTTGTTCTGGTCAACCTGCGAGTCCGAGCTCCCTCAGACCTTCCCGTGGCGGCTCTTGGCCGTTGGAGAAGACCCAAAAGTTGCGTTGAAGCCATTTAAATGACCGTCCGTCAGGAAAGGACAAAAACCCGCCGTTTTCAACCCTTTCCCCACCACCTTTTTCCCCAATTTTGCCTTTTTTTGGGCCAATTTGAGGGGTGAAGTTCGGAATAATCTGGGAGACCCAACGGACTTACCCTTGACGGTGATGGCCACGGTTTCGCTTGGCGGGGACGGCACCCACGTCCCCCCCACCTCCTCCTCCACCCCGCAGCTGAATTTCCCGCCAAAATTCCTGGGACTTTTGGGGAAAAAAAGCTGGGAAAAATTCCCGTCGTTCCTTGTTTTGGCACCCGTTTGGCCTGGCGGGATTTGAACCCCGTTCCTGTAGAAGCGAAACTTCAACTCGAAGTCGTCTCTGGAGGCCGCGCAGGTGAGCCGGAGCGGGTAGTCCTCGCTCACCACCCCGCTGGGAGGGTCGACGCTCAACTGGGGAGGGGACGCACGCTCTGGGGAGAAAAACCGGGGGGGGAAAAACGGGCTTAAAAACCATCATTTTGGGCAAAACGGTCATCGGGGCACGGCTTGAGTTGGCCAACTTGCGCTCAACCAACTTGGCCGTGAAAATCAAACCGAGGTGTTTTGGGGGGGGGGGGGGGTTGGGGTTGTTTCACCAAACTGGTGGCTCTTCCCCGTGGCCAAAAAAGGTTGGATTTCGCCCCAAAAACGCGGCGCTACCTTTGACGAGGACGTCGATGGGTTGGCTGAGGTAGGACGGGATCCACCGGCCTTCGGTCTCCTCCTCGTAGCCGCAGCTGAAGTTGCCGGTGTGGTTTTGGCCACCGGCCACCACCTGCAGTTGGGCCTTGGTGTTGTTCAAGGTCAACTCAACCCCGTCCATGACCTTGACCTCGTCCTTGTAGAAGTTAAACCTCCGCTCCCCGTCCCCCGCCGGGGCCGCGCAGAGGAAGACGAGGGCTTGGCCTTCGACGGCGACGCCGCCGGAAGGCGTCAAGGTCAAGGTGGGTTGAGGCGGGTGGTCTGAAAGGTGAAGGAGAACCCTCAGGCGTGGGTTTTTGGGGCGGATTCAAGTTTTTTTTTTTGCCGACTTGGTGAACTTTGGTGGCGAGTTGGGGGAATTTAAGGAGAAAAAGGCCCTTTTTGAGGGCGAAAGGGGGAAAATCGGGTGGGAGGAGGCCAACGGGGGCGACATCTCACCGACCTTTGACGCTGATGATGATGGATTTGCTCTGGAGGGAGCGAACGGGTTGGGGCGGTAGCGGTTGATGAGGGTGTAGGCGCAGGCGTGCGAGCCGCTGTCCTTCGGCCTCGTGAGGTTGAAGCGGTAGGTGTAACTCCTCTTCATCGTCCGCACGTCCACGACCCAACCGCTCGTTCCCGAAAATTGAAAACCTTGGAGTTTCTCTTTGGACCAAGGAGCGACGCAACGGAGGGCGACGGTGTCGCCGAGGAGGTACTCGGTCTTCTCCGGCGTCACCGTGATGTTGGGAGGAGGAGGAGGAGGGTCTGGGGAGGAAGAGTTGAAGCGGGGGAGAAAGGGGAGGGAGGATTTGGGTGGAAAAAAGGGGAAAAAAGGGGCGTTGAGGGGGTATCTTGGACGCTTCTGGGTGGAGTTGGGGTGGGGGATGGTTTGGAAGAGGAGGGGGGGCGTTGTGGAGGTCAAAAGAGGGTTTTCAACCCAAAATGGGACCCGCTGGGGAGCCGGGGGGTGGGGCCAAGGGGTCAAAGTTGGAGCAGATGGAGGAGGAAGCGCCGAATTTTCTTGAAAAGGGGTGTTTTGGGTGAGGAGGAAGGAGATGGGGTGGGAGGGAGGTGAAACTACCAAATTCTGTTAAAAATGGGGATTTTGGTGGAGAGAAAAGATGAGGCAGGGCCATGTGGAGGAGAAACCACCCAAATTTCTTAAAAATGGGTGTTTTGGTGGAGAGAAGAGATGAGAGGGGAGTGGATGGAGAAGAAACCACCAAAATGATCTTAAAAATGGGTATTTTGGTGAAGAGGGGGCTGGATGGAGGAGAAACCACCCAATTTTCTTAAAAATGGGTATTTTGGTGAAGAGGGGACTGGGTGGAGGAGAAACCACCAAATTCTCTTAAAAATGGGTATTTTGGTGAAGAGGGGACTGGATGGAGGAGAAACCACCCAATTTTCTTAAAAATGGGTATTTTGGTGAAGAGGGGACTGGGTGGAGGAGAAACCACCCAATTTTCTTAAAAATGGGTATTTTGGTGAAGAGGGGACTGGGTGGAGGAGAAACCACCCAATTCTCTTAAAAATGGGTATTTTGGTGGCTGGAGGAGATGAGAGAGGCCCAAGTGGAGGAAAACCCACTAAATTCTCTTAAAATTCACTATTTTTCAGGACGGAGCGGATTTCATCGCCTGGATTGTCTCCGAGGTCCCACCAAATGTAGGTTTAGCACCGAGATCCGCAGGGTTTTGGGGCAAAAGGTGGTGATTTTGGGGGTTAGGGGGGTCCAGGTGGTGACGTGGCCCAAGGGGAGGTGGAAATTTGTTGTTTTTTCCCCAAATTTGTTACCTGTAGGTGCCGCCAGCGGGAGGAGGATCTGGAGAGAGGCTGGAGGAGAGAGAGAGGAGTGAGGGGGGGGGGGCTGAAAGGGGGGGTGGGGGGGGCGGGGGGAAAAAGGGGAAAAAAGGAGGAAAAAAGGAGAAAAAAGGGAAAGTGGAAGGAAATGAAAAAAAAAAGGGTTGGAGGAGTAAATGGAGAAATGAAGAGAGGAAAGGAAAAAGGTGAGGAAAAAATGAAGAAAAAAGTGAAAAAGGGAAAATGAGGGGAAAATGAGGGAGAAAAAAGGGAAAATGAGGGAGAAAAAAGGGAAAATGAGGAAAAAAAAGGGAAAATGAGGAAAAAAAAAGGGAAAATGAGGAAAAAAAGGGGAAAATGAGGAGGGAGAAAAAAGGGGAAATGAGGGAAAAGGAAAATGAGGAAAAAAAAGGGAAAATGAGGAAAAAAAAAAGGGAAAATGAGGAAAAAAAGGGGAAAATGAGGAGGGAGAAAAAAGGGGAAATGAGGGAAAAGGAAAATGAGGAGGGAAAAAAGGGAAAATGAGAAAAAAAGGGAAAATGAGGAGGGGGAAAAAAGGGAAAATGAGGAGGGGAAAAAAGGGAAAATGAGGAAAAAAAGGGAAAATGAGGAGAAAAAAAGGGAAAATGAGGAGAAAAAAAGGGAAAATGAGGAGAAAAAAAGGGAAAATGAGGAGAAAAAAAGGGAAAATGAGGAGAAAAAAAGGGAAAATGAGGAGAAAAAAAGGGAAAATGAGGAGAAAAAAAGGGAAAATGAGGAGAAAAAAAAGGGAAAATGAGGAGAAAAAAAGGGAAAATGAGGAGAAAAAAAGGGAAAATGAGGAGAAAAAAAAGGGAAAATGAGGAGAAAAAAAGGGAAAATGAGGAAAAAAAGGGAAAATGAGGAAAAAAAGGGAAAATGAGGAGAAAAAAAGGGAAAATGAGGAGAAAAAAAGGGAAAATGAGGAGAAAAAAAGGGAAAATGAGGAGAAAAAAAGGGAAAATGAGGAGAAAAAAAGGGAAAATGAGGAGAAAAAAAGGGAAAATGAGGAGAAAAAAAGGGAAAATGAGGAGAAAAAAAGGGAAAATGAGGAGAAAAAAGGGAAAATGAGGAGAAAAAAAGGGAAAATGAGGAGAAAAAAAGGGAAAATGAGGAGAAAAAAGGGGAAAATGAGGAGAAAAAAGGGAAAATGAGGAGGGAAAAAAGGGAAAAGCCACGAGAAAAAGGGAATATGAGAAAAGGAAAAGTGATAAGAAAAAGCAAAAATGATAAGAAAAAGGAGAATTGGAAAATGGCGAGAAAAGGGAAAATTGGGAAAATGACAAATGAGAAGAAAAAGGGGAAGGGAAAGAGAAAAAAGGAAACGAAAAGAGAAAGAGGAAAAAGACGAGTAAGGAAAGGATTGGAGAAACAAAAGTAAAGGAAAAGAATAAAAATAGAGGAAAAAAGGAAGATGGAGAAAAGAAAGGAAAAAGGAAATTTTAAAATGAGAGGGAAAATTTGGGGAAAAAGCAAAGAAATTGGGGAAAAGCAAAGAAATTTGGGAAGAGGCAAAACAATGGGGGAAAAATCGAAGGAATTGGATAAAAATCGAAGGAATTGGGGGAAAAAAATCGAAGGAATTGGGGGAAAAAAATCGAAGGAATTGGGGGAAAAAAATCGAAGGAATTGGGGGAAAAAAATCGAAGGAATTGGGGGAAAAATTGGAAAAAAATTGAAGGAATTGGGGGGAAAATTGGGAAAATTGAAGGAATTGGGAAAATTGGGGGGAAAAATTGAAGGAATTGGGAAAATTGAAGGAATTGGAAAAAATTGGGGGAAAAATTGAAGGAATTGGGAAAATTGGGGGGAAAATTGAAGGAATTGGGAAAAATTGAAGGAATTGGGGGAAAAATTGGGGAAAAATTGAAGGAATTGGGAAAAATTGAAGGAATTGGGGGAAAAATTGGGGGAAAAATTGGAGGAATTGGGGAAAAATTGGAGGAATTGGGGAAAATTGGGGAAAAATTGGAGGAATTGGGGGGAAAAATGGGGGAAAAACTGAAGGAATTGGGAAAAACTGAAGGAATTGGGGAAGAAAATCGAAGGAATTGGGAAAAAATCGAAGGAATTGGGAAAAATGGGGAAAATTGAAGGAATTGGGGAAAAAAAATCGAAGGAATTGGGAAAATTGGGGGAAAAAATGGAATTGGGGAAAAAAATTGGGAAAATTGGGGGAAAAAATGGAATTGGGGAAAAAAATTGGGAAAATTGGGGGAAAAAATGGAATTGGGGAAAAAAATGAAGAAATTGGGGAAAAAATTGGGGAAAAACCCGAAGGAATTGGGGAAAAAACCCAAAGGAATTGGGGGGAAAACCGAAGGAATTGGGGAAAAAAAATTGAAGACATGGAAAAAAGTGTCTATTGCGGGGGGGGGGGGGGTGTTGAAGATCAGGTGGAGAAAAGTGCTGAAAAAAGGGAAGAGACGGAGAAATCGATGTAGAAATTTGGAAGGAGGAGGGAGGAGTTGACCCAACGGGCCTGGAAATGGGTGGAAAAACGACGGGAAAGGGTAAAACTGAGAGGAATGGAGGAGGAGGAGGAGGAAGGCTCACCGAGCAGCGGGACGAGGCGCAGGGGCTCCATTTTGGGTGGCGTCCTCTTCTTTCTGCGACGCCGGGAACATCTCGTTCCCCTTCGGTCCCGTCCGGTGGCCTGGGAGGGTCACGTGACGCCAGTTGCCATGGAACTGACGTAAAAAAAAAAAAGGGGAAAAAAAAGTTAAATTAAAAAAAAAAAATTAAAATTGCAACATATCCTCATGGTTGTGGTCAAGGCCAAGCGTCTCCGCGACGTCACCGGGACGTGGCGGCGCTTTGGGCCCTCGCCGGGAGCAACGGGATGGGTTCGGCCCCAAAATTGGGTGTGGAGGATGGTTTTTTTTTTTTTTTTTTTGGGGCAAAAAGCACCAAAATTGGGAAAAAGTTTGCCTCGGTTGGCCAACTCTCAACTGGAGACGTTGGGTTGGTGCCGCTTGGTGGGAAGAGGGTTTGAAGTTGGTTTTGAGGCCGTAAACCCAAATTTGGTCGCTTTCAGTAGCCGGAGTGTCTTTGACGCTCCAGAAGAACATTTTTTTGGGGAGAAAAAGGGTTAAAATGGGGTTAAAACCCGACTTTTAGCGATTTTCCTCGGGTACGCGGAGCGACGGCGCAACCCAACGCGGTGAAGAGGCTCCAGCCAATCCCGTTGGAGCGCGGTCGCCGTGGCGACTCCCACCTTCTTTCAGAGGGTTTTTTTTGGTTATAAAAACGGCCAAAAAAGGTCCAACCCGGCCCGACGCGACCGCGAGGAGCAAAAAATAATCTTTCTCCCGGCGGCATCTGCTGACGGTTGAGTTTAAGGCCGGGTTTGGGGGGAAATAAAACCGAGTTTTACTTCCCGATTCGTGAGGAGCCTCGTCCGTGAGGCAGAACTTCCCCTTGGCGAGTTGACCCCTCGCCCAGTTCCTCCCAGTTCCTCCCAGTTCCGATGAAATAATGACTCATTGTTTTTAGCGAGGTGGTGTTTTGGGTGGTGGTTTTTTTTTTTTTTTTAGAAAATTACAGAAATTTGGTCAACGGGGTGAAATCGGAAGGAAGTTGAGGGCTCTAAGACTCAACGTGGTCATTGTCGCTGGTGGGTTTCAAAATCCAAGTTTTTTTTTTTTTTAAAAATTCACATTTTTAATGCGAAATATAATTTTATTTTTTTCCTCCCAGGTAGGAAAAAAAAAAAAAGGTGGAAAAAAGAGTCGGAGCGTAGCGGAATTTCTGAGGAATTTGGGAAACTCGGTGATGGGTGAAGGTGCAACGTGGGGGAAGATGGCGCCGGGGGTGGGGGGGGGGACATGGGGATGTGGGGGAGGATGAGGAGGGTCAGGAGTTGGGGGGGAGGAAGGGGACTGGGAAGGGGATGATCGGGACTTGTTGGGGGTGACAGAAATGTGGAAAATGGGCAAAATCTGGAAAATGGCCAAAATCCAGGCAAGTAAAATGTGGGCGATGACCGAAACCGGGGAAACGGCCCAAATGTGGGGAATGAGCAAAATCTTTAACGACCAAAATCTGGGGAATGACCAAACTCTGAGCAACGACCGAAATCCAAGAAACAACCAAAATCTGGGCAATGATCAAAATATTGGGGTGCGTGGTTGGGTGGGTGCGTGGTTGGGTGGGTGCGTGGGTGGGTTGGGTGGTGGGTGGGTGCTTGTGTGGATGGTTGGGTGCTTGGGTAGTTGGTGGGTTGATTGAGTGCTTGGGTGGGTTGGTTGGTTGGTTGGGTGTGTGGGTGCTTGTGTGGATGGTTGGGTGCTTGCTTGGTTGGGTGCTTGGTTTGGTTCTTGGGTGGGTGGGTGGGTGGGTGCTTGGGTAGTTGGTGGGTTGGTTGAGTGCGTGGGTGGGTTGGTTGGTGGGTGCTTGTGTGGATGGTTGGGTGCTTGGGTAGTTGGTAGGTTGGTTGAGTGCTTGGGTGGTTGGTTGGGTGGGTGCGTGGGTGGTTGGGTGCTTGCTTGGTTGGGTGCTTGGTTCTTGGTTGGGTGGGTGGGTGCTTGGTTGGGTAGTTGGGTTGGTTGAGTGCGTGGGTAGGTTGGGTGGGTGCTTGTGTGGATGGTTGGGTGCTTGGTTGGGTGGGTGCTTGGGTAGTTGGTGGGTTTGAGTGCTTGGGTGGGGTGGGTGGGTGGGTGCGTGGGTGCTTGTGTGGATGGTTGGGTGCTTGCTTGGGTGGGTGCTTGGTTGGGTAGTTGAGTTGGTTGAGTGCGTGGGTGGGTTGGGTGGGTGGGTGCTTGTGTGGATGGTTGGGTGCTTGCTTGGGTGGGTGCTTGGGTAGTTGGTGGGTTGGTTGAGTGCTTGGGTGGGTTGAGTGGGTGGGTGGGTGTGTGGCTGCTTGTGTGGATGGTTGGGTGCTTGCTTGGGTGCTTGGTTTGGTTCTTGGGTGGGTGGGTGCTTGGGTAGTTGGTGGGTTGGTTGAGTGCTTGGGTGGTTGGTTGGGTGGGTGCGTGGGTGGTTGGGTGCTTGCTTGGTTTGGTTCTTGGTTGGGCGGGTGGGTGCTTGGTTGGGTAGTTGGGTTGGTTGAGTGCGTGGATGGGTTGGGTGGGTGGGTGCTTGTGTGGATGGTTGGGTGCTTGGTTGGGTGGGTGCTTGGGTAGTCGGTGGGTTTGAGTGCTTGGGTGCTTGGTTGGGTGCTTGGGTTGGTGGGTGGGTGCTTGGGTGGGTTGGTGGGTGGGTTGGTGGGTGGGTGGGTGCTTGTGTGGATGGTTGGGTGCTTGGTTGGGTGGGTGCTTGGGTAGTTGGTGGGTTGGTTGAGTGCTTGGGTGGGTGGGTTGGGTGGGTGGTTGGTTGGGTGGGTGCGTGGGTGCTTGTGTGGATGGTTGGGTGCTTGGGTGAGTGGGTGCTTGGGTAGTTGGTGGATTGGTTGAGTGCTTGGGTGGGTGGGTTGGGTGGGTGGTTGGGTGCGTGGGGTGGGTGGTTGGGTGCGTGGGTGGATGGTTGGGTGCTTGGTTTGGTTCTTGGGTGGGTGGGTGGTTGGTGGTTGGGTGCTTGATTTGGTTGGTGGGTGGTTGACTGGGTGGTTGGTTTGGTGGTTTTGGTTGGTGGGTGGTTGGTTGAGTGGGTGGGTGGTTGGTTGGTGGTTGGTTGGTTGATTTGGTTGGTGGTTGGTTGAGTGTTTGGGTGGTTGATTGGTTGGGTGGTTGGGTGATCTGGTCGGTGGTTGGTTGGTTGATCTGGTTGGTGGTTGGTTGAGTGGTTGGGTGGGTGGGTGGTTGGGTGGTTGGTTGATCTGGTTGGTGGTTGGATGAGTGGGTGGGTGGGTGGTTGGTCACTTTCTGAACCATCCGGCCCCGCCGTGGCCCCAGGTCAAGGTGCCGCCCGTGGCCGAAGTCCCCTGAGCTGACGCCCCGTTGTCTCCTTCAGGTGGCCAGAACGTCCCCCAGAGGAGCCCGAGGGGGGGGAGACGTCGGCGCCTCCGGTGAGAGAGAAAAAAAGACCCCAAATTGGGTTAAAATACGGCAATAAAACGTAGTAAAGAAAAATATTGAAATGGGGTAATAGGAGTAAAACTGAGGATTGGATGACAAAAATGGGTAAATTGAAACTGATAAAGTTATTAAAAATGTTAAGGGAATATATAAATAAATATAGATATGGATAAATTTAGATATAAATAAATATAGATATGGATAAATTTAGATATAAATAAATATAGATATGGGTAAATTAGATATAAATAAATATAGATAAATATAAATAAGTGGAGATATGGATAAATAGGAATTAAAGAAATATAGGTATGGATCACTATAAATATAGATACGGGGAAATAAAAATATTGATGAAAATATAGAGATTGGTAAATGTAAATAGATATGGGGAAATATAAATATTGATTAAAATATAAATATGGATAAATATAAGTATTGATAAAAATATAGATTGAATGTAAGTATTGGTTAAAATATAGATATGGATAAATATAAGTATGGAGGAAAATAAATGTAGATATGGATAAATATAAATAAATCTAGATATGCATAAATTAGATGTAGATAAATATATGGATAAATTATATATAACTGTGGATAAATTAGATATAGAGAAATAAAAATAAATGTATAAAATGTATAAATATGGATAAATATGGAGGGAAATTAAATAAATATGGAGGGAAATTAAATAAATATGGAGGGAAATTAAATAAATATGGAGGGAAATTAAATAAATATGGATAAAAAAATTAGATATGGATAAATTATATGTAAATATAGATGTGGATAAATTAGATATAAATGAATATAGATACAGATAAATTCTATATAAATAAATATGGATAAATTAGATATAAAGAAATAAATATATAAAATATATAAATATGGGTAAATGTGGGGGAAAATAAATATAAAAATGTGGGGGAAAATAAATATAAAAATGTGGGGGAAAATTTAGATATGGATAAATTAAATATAAATAAATATAAGTATGGATAAATTATATATAAATATAGATGTGGATAAATTAGATATAAATGAATATAAATATGGATAAATTAGATATAAAGAAATGTATAAAATATATAAATACGGGTAAATATGAAGGAAAATAAATATATAAATGTGGAGGGAAAATAAATATATAAATATAAATGTGGAGGGAAAATAAATATATAAATATAAATGTGGAGGGAAAATATATAAATATATAAATGTGGAGGGAAAATAAATATATAAATATATAAATGCGGAGGGAAAATAAATATATAAATATATAAATGCGGAGGGAAAATAAATATATAAATATATAAATGCGGAGGGAAAATAAATATATAAATATATAAATGCGGAGGGAAAATAAATATATAAATATATAAATGCGGAGGGAAAATAAATATATAAATATATAAATGCGGAGGGAAAATAAATATATAAATATATAAATGCGGAGGGAGAATAAATATATAAATATATAAATGCGGAGGGAGAATAAATATATAAATATAAATATAAATGCGGAGGGAGAATAAATATATAAATATAAATATAAATGTGGAGGGAGAATAAATATATAAATATAAATATAAATGTGGAGGGAGAATAAATATATAAATATAAATATAAATGTGGAGGGAGAATAAATATATAAATATAAATATAAATGTGGAGGGAGAATAAATATATAAATATATAAATGTGGAGGGAAAATAAATATATAAATATAAATGTGGAGGGAAAATAAATATATAAATATAAATGCGGGGGGAAAAGAAATATATAAATATAAATGCGGGGGGAAAAGAAATATATAAATATAAATATAAATGTGGGGGGAAAATAAATATATAAATATAAATGCGGGGGGAAAATAAATATATAAATATAAATGCGGGGGGAAAATAAATATATAAATATAAATATAAATGTGGGGGGAAAATAAATATATAAATATAAATGCGGGGGGAAAATAAATATATAAATATAAATGCGGGGGGAAAATAAATATATAAATATAAATATAAATGTGGGGGGAAAATAAATATATAAATATAAATGCGGGGGGAAAATAAATATATAAATATAAATATAAATGTGGGGGGAAAATAAATATATAAATATAAATGCGGGGGGAAAATAAATATATAAATATAAATATAAATGCGGGGGGAAAATAAATATATAAATATAAATGCGGGGGGAAAATAAATATATAAATATAAATATAAATGTGGGGGGAAAATAAATATATAAATATAAATGCGGGGGGAAAAATATATAAATATAAATATAAATGTGGGGGGAAAATAAATATATAAATATATAAATGCGGAGGGAAAATATAAATATGGATAAATATAAATTTGGATATGGGTAAATTAAATATAGATGTGGATAAATTAAATATAAATGAATATAAATGTGGATAAATTATAAATAAGTGTAGATATAAATAAATTTGGATACGTATAAATTAAATCTGGATAAATGTGGGTGTAAATGTAGATGAAAATGTGCCGATATAAATAAAACTAAAAATCTGACTGAAACGGGCCTGTAATCATCTAAACAAAAACTGAAATAAAAATTATTAAAAATGGTAAAGCTGGACAGAAATCTGGCGGAATGTAAAGAATTCCCGATTGCAACGCGCGGGTGGGAACAGAACGGGAAAAAAAAATCGGAAAAATATAGAAATAAATTGGAAACGGTTGGTTAAAACGACTCGGGGTGTGAGCAGGGGTATGCAAATGAGATGTAAATATGCATAAGTGGGTGGCAGCGGGGCCTGGAGTGGGAAATATGGGGGAAAGAGGGAAATTGACGTGATTATGTCGACAGAATTTCAAATTTTGGAGAATAATCGATGTCGGGACGGGTGTGGGGGTGGGTGAGTAGGTGTAAATAACAGCGATTTGAGGGAAAATGTGAAAAATGGCGATTTAAATACGTGAAAAATATTGATTTGAATAATTATAAATTTCAGTAAATAAGGATTTGAAAAATTAAAAATGGAAAATACCGATTTGAAAAAAATGGGGAAAAAATCGATCTGAAAAATTTAAAATGGGGGAAAATATGGATTTGAAAAAAATGGGGAAAAACATCGATTTGAAAAATTAAAAATGGGGAAAATATGGATTTGAAAGAAAAGGAAAATATGGATTTGAAAAATTGAAAATGGGGGAAAAAATTGATTTCAAAAGTTAAAAATGGGAAAAATGGATTTGAAAAATTAAAAATGGGGGAAAAATGGATTTGGAAAAAATGGAAAAATGGATTTGAAAAATTGAAAATGGGGGAAAAAATTGATTTCAAAAATTGAAAATGGGAAAAATGGATTTGAAAAATTGAAAATGGGGGGGAAAATATTGATTTGAAAAATTGAAAATGGGAAAAATGGATTTGAAAAATTGAAAATGGGGGGGAAAATATTGATTTGAAAAATTGAAAATGGGAAAAATGGATTTGAAAAATTGAAAATGGGGGGGAAAATATTGATTTGAAAAATTGAAAATGGGAAAAATGGATTTGAAAAATTGAAAATAGAAATATTGATTTGAAAAATTAAAACGGGGAAAAAATCAATTTGAAAAATGTAAAATGAGGGAAAATATCGATTTGAGGAAAATGGGGGAAAATATCGATTTGAAAAATTAAAAATGGGGGAAAATCACCGATTTGAAGTCATCATGGGAAAAATAATTTAAAAAAAAATTTAAAAATTCTGAAAAAATAAACTAAAAATAAAAACCCAAGACCCCAAAACCCCCAAAAACCCCCGAACCCTAAAAACCCCCAAAACCCCCCAAACCCAAAGAAACCCAGAACCCTAAAAAACCCCAAACCCCAAAACTCAACCCCAAAATCCCAAAACCCCCAAAACTTCAAACCCAAAAAACCCCAAAACACCAAAAAAACCCCAAAACCCACCAAAACACAAAAAAAACCCCAAACCCCCCCAAAAACCCCCCAAACCCAAAACCCCCCCAAACCGCAGATCTCTTCACTTTCCATTCTGTTCCGTCGCGCTTTAGCTCTCAAATTCCCCATTTATGCCTAAAATCTTGGGTTTGGACCCAAATTGTCCATTTTCCCCCCAAATTTGCCCCTTCCACTCTAAATTTCCTGTTTTTCCCCAAAATTGTTCCGTTCTGAACCAAAATTGCTCATTTTACGCTAAAATCCCCCATTTATACCTAAAATCTTTTTTTCTGGCCCCCAGATTGCCCCTTTTCCCCCCAAATTTGCCCCTTCTGCTCTAAATTTCCTGTTTTTCCCCAAAATTGATCTGTTCTGAACCAAAATTGCTCATTTTACTCTAAAATTCCCAGTTTATGCCTAAATTTTTTTTTGCCCCCAAATTGCCCATTTTCCCCAAAAAATTTGCCCCTTCTGCTCTAAAATTTCTATTTTTCCCCCAAATCGGTCTATTCTGAACCAAAATCCCTTGTTTTACACTAAAATCCCCCATTTATACCTAATTTTTTTTTCTGACCCCAAATTGCCCATTTTCCCCCCAAATTTGCCCCTTCTGCTCTAAATTTCCTGTTTTTCCCCAAAGTTGATCCGTTCTGAACCAAAATTGCTCATTTTACTCTAAAATTCCCAGTTTATGCCTAAAATCTTTTTTTTGCCCCCAAATTGCCCGTTTTCCCCCCAAATTTGCCCCTTCTGCTCTAAATTTCCTGTTTTTCCACAAAATTGTTCCGTTCTGAACCAAAATTGCTCATTTTATGCTAAAATTCCCTGTTTATACCTAAAATATTTTTTTCTGGCCCCCAAATTGCCCATTTTCCCCCCAAATTTGCCCCTTGTGCTCTAAATTTCCTGTTTTTCCCCAAAATTGATCTGTTCTGAACCAAAATTGCTCATTTTACACTAAAATCCCCCATTTATGCTTAAAATCTTTTTTTTTGACCCCAAATTGCCCGTTTTCCCCCCAGATTTGCCCCTTCTGCTCTAAATTTTCTGTTTTTCCCCAAAATCGATCCCGTCGTCACCCCGACGGTTGTAAGTTCATATTTTAAAATCTTGCTACAGCATTAATTCTCCCCAAAATGGCGCCGCCTCGGGGTGCTCTTGGGTGGGTTTCTTGGTGCTTGAGGCTGGAGCCAGAAAACTTTATAAAGTTAAAACTTAATAAAACTTTTAACGACCAAAATCTGGGGAACGACCAAAATCCAAGGAACGACCAAAATCTGGGTAATGATCAAAATCTGGGGGGGTCGGTGCTGGGTTGGGTTTGTTCTTGGGTGCTTGGGTGGTGGGTGGGTGATTGGTTGGGTCGTTGGTTGGGTTGGTGGGTGGGTGGATGGGTGGGTGCTTGGGTGCTGGGTTGGGTGCTGGGTTGGTTCTTGGGTGGGTGGTTGGGTGGTTGAGTGTTTAGGTGGTTGGGTGGGTGGTTGGGTGGGTGGTTGGGTGGGTGGTTGGGTGGGTGGTTGGGTGGGTGGTTGGGTGGGTGGTTGGTTGATTGGGTGGTTGGTTGGGTGGTTGGTTGGTTGATGTGGTTGGTCGTTGGTGGGTGGTTGGTTGATTTGGTTGGTGGTTGAGTGTTTAGGTGGTTGGTTGGGTGGTTCATTGGTTGGGTGGGTGGTTGATTTGGTTGGGTGGTGGTTGATTTGGGTGGTGGTTGATTTGGGTGGTGGTTGATGTGGTTGGTTGATGTGGTTGGTTGATGTGGTTGGTTGATGTGGTTGGTTGATGTGGTTCGTTGGGTGGCTGGTTGATTTGGTTGGGTGGTTGGTTGATGTGGTTGGTTGGTGGTTGGTTGGTGGTTGGTTGATGTGGTTGGCTGGGTGGTGGTTGGTTGATGTGGTTGGTTAGGTGGTGGTTGGTTGGGTGGTTGGTTGATGTGGTTGTTTGGGGGGTGGTTGGTTTGGTGGTTGGTTGGGTGGTTGGTTGGGTGGTGGTTGGTTGATGTGGTTGGTTGGGTGGTGGTTGGGTGGTGGTTGGTTGATGTGGTTGGTTGGGTGGTGGTTGGGTGGTGGTTGGTTGATGTGGTTGGTTGGGTGGTGGTTGGTTGGGTGGTTGGTTGATGTGGTTGGTTGGGTGGTGGTTGGTTGGGTGGTTGGTTGATGTGGTTGGTTGGGTGGTGGTTGGTTGGGTGGTGGTTGGTTGGGTGGTGGTTGGTTGGGTGGTGGTTGGTTGGGTGGTGGTTGGTTGGGTGGTTGGTTGATTTGGTTGGTTGGGTGGGTGGTGGTTGGTTGGGTGGTTGGTTGATTTGGTTGGCTGGGTGGTGGTTGGCTGGGTGGTGGTTGGCTGGGTGGTGGTTGGCTGGGTGGTGGTTGGCTGGGTGGTGGTTGGCTGGGTGGTTGGTTGATGTGGTTGGTTGGGTGGTGGTTGGTTGATGTGGTTGGTTGGGTGGTGGTTGGTTGGGTGGTTGGTTGATGTGGTTGGTTGGGTGGTGGTTGGTTGATGTGGTTGGTTGGGTGGTGGTTGGTTGGGTGGTGGTTGGTTGGGTGGTTGGTTGATTTGGTTGGCTGGGTGGTGGTTGGCTGGGTGGTGGTTGGCTGGGTGGTGGTTGGCTGGGTGGTGGTTGGTTGATGTGGTTGGTTGATGTGGTTGGTTGATGTGGTTGGTTGATGTGGTTGGTTGGGTGGTTGGTTGATGTGGTTGGTTGGGTGGTTGGTTGGGGGGTGGTTGGTTGGGTGGTTGGTTGATGTGGTTGGTTGGGTGGTTGGTTGGGGGGTGGTTGGTTGGGTGGTTGGTTGATGTGGTTGTTTGGGGGGTGGTTGGCTGGGTGGTGGTTGGTTGGGTGGTTGGTTGATTTGGTTGGTTGGTTGATGTGGTTGGTTGATGTGGTTGGTTGGTTGATGGTTGATGTGGTTGGTTGGTTGATGTGGTTGGTTGATGTGGGTGGTTGGTTGGGTGGTTGGTTGGGTGGTGGTTGGTTGATGTGGTTGGTTGGTTGGTAACAAACCACCCAAACCTGCGCGTCCCTGCGCCTGCAATTCCCCCGACTCACGGGCCTTGTGCAAAAGGCGACTCAAGGGAACCCCAAACCCAACTCAAACCGCCGCAACGTCCCCCCGGGTCCCTCCTGGGGCTCGTCCTGGGTCGTTTCCGCCTCCCAAGAGTCTCCGGGACTCTCCGCTTTTCCTTTTCCCTCAGAAATAGATTTTCATTCTGTTTTCACTTAGTTCTGAATTTTTTTCGGAAAAAAAACCCATTCGGGGATTTTTGATTTGCTGATTTTCTTTTTTTTTTTTAATGATTCCGCACGTCAATCCGCTCGCGGGAGTTTTTTCAGATGACGCGGTTCGGAGTGGGGGGGGAGAAAGGATTAAACTGGCATTTTTTTTTTTTTTTAGATACTGCGTTTTATTTATTGATTTTTTAAATTGAGATGTGGTGATGAAGCTCTAACGAGGACACGGACCCCGGCGTGAATTGGCCGATGGGGCTTTGGTGAGGCTGAGAACTTGCGTAAGGGCCCGAAATAAATCCGACCTGGTGCACTAATCCGGGGTTGTAACGGTGCTGTTAAACAGTGGAAGGTGTAAAAAAATTAAAATTGTAAATTAAAGTGGTGAAGAAAAAATTAAAATGGTGAAGAAAAAAATTGTAAATTAAAATGGTGAAGAAAAAAATTGTAAATTAAAATGGTGAAAAAAAAATTGTAAATTAAAATGGTGAAAAAATTAAAATGGTGAAAAAAAAATTGTAAATTAAAATGGTGAAAAAATTAAAATGGTGAAAAAAAAAATTGTAAATTAAAATGGTGAAAAAAAATGGTGAAAAAAAAAATTGTAAATTAAAATGGTGAAAAAATTAAAATGGTGAAAAAAAATGGTGAAAAAAATGGTGAAAAAATTAAAATGGTGAAAAAAAATGGTGAAAAAATTAAAATGGTGAAAAAAAATGGTGAAAAAATTAAAATGGTGAAAAAAAATGGTGAAAAAAAAATTGTAAATTAAGATGGTGAAAAAAAAATTGTAAATTAAAATGGTGAAAAAAAAATTGTAAATTAAGATGGTGAAAAAAAAATTGTAAATTAAAATGGTGAAAAAAAAATTGTAAATTAAAATGGTGAAAAAAAAATGGTGAAGAAAAAAATTGTAAATTAAAATGGTGAAAAAATTAAAATGGTGAAAAAATTAAAATGGTGAAAAAATTAAAATGGTGAAAAAATTAAAATGGTGAAAAAAAAAATTGTAAATTAAAATGGTGAAAAAATTAAAATGGTGAAAAATGGTGAAAAAATTAAAATGGTGAAAAAAAAAGGTGAAAAAAAAATTGTAAAAATGGTGAAAAAATTAAAATGGTGAAAAAAAATGGTGAAAAAATTAAAATTGTAAATTAAAATGGTGAAAAAAAATTGTAAATTAAAATGGTGAAAAAATTAAAATGGTGAAAAAAAATGGTGAAAAAATTAAAATGGTGAAAAAAAATTGTAAATTAAAATGGTGAAAAAATTAAAATGGTGAAAAAAAATGGTGAAAAAATTAAAATGGTGAAAAAAAATGGTGAAAAAATTAAAATGGTGAAAAAAAATGGTGAAAAAATTAAAATGGTGAAAAAAAATGGTGAAAAAATTAAAATGGTGAAAAAAAATGGTGAAAAAAAATTGTAAATTAAGATGGTGAAAAAAAAAATTGTAAATTAAAATGGTGAAAAAAAAATGGTGAAGAAAAAAATTGTAAATTAAAATGGTGAAAAAATTAAAATGGTGAAAAAATTAAAATGGTGAAAAAATTAAAATGGTGAAAAAAAAAATTGTAAATTAAAATGGTGAAAAAATTAAAATGGTGAAAAAAAATGGTGAAAAAAAAATTGTAAAAATGGTGAAAAAATTAAAATGGTGAAAAAAAATGGTGAAAAAATTAAAATTGTAAATTAAAATGGTGAAAAAATTAAAATGGTGAAAAAAAAATTGTAAATTAAAATGGTGAAAAAAAAAAATTGTAAATTAAAATGGTGGAAAAAAATGGTGAAGAAAAAAATTGTAAATTAAAATGGTGAAAAATTAAAATTGTAAATTAAAATGGTGAAAAAATTAAAATGGTGAAAAAAAATGGTGAAAAAATTAAAATTGTAAATTAAAATGGTGAAAAAATTAAAATGGTGAAAAAAAAAATTGTAAATTAAAATGGTGAAAAAAAAAAATTGTAAATTAAAATGGTGGAAAAAAATGGTGAAAAAAAAAATTGTAAATTAAAATGGTGAAAAAATTAAAATGGTGAAAAAAAATTTGCAAATTAAAATTGTAAAAAATTAAAATTGTAAAAAATTAAAATTGTAAATTAAAATAGTGAAAAACTTAAAATGGTGAAAAAATTAAAATTGTAAATTAGAATGGTGAAAAAATTAAAGTGGTGAAAAAATTAAAATGGTAAATGAAAACGGTGAAGAAAATAAAATTGTAAATGAAAATGGTGAAAAAATTAAAATGGTAAAAACATTGAAATTGTGAAAAAAAATTGTAAATTAAAATGGTAAAAAAATTGAAATTGTGAAAAAAAATTGTAAATTAAAACGGTAAAAAAATTAAAATTGTAAAAAACTAAAATTGTAAATAAAGATTGTGAAAAAATTAAAATTGTAAATTAAAATGGTAAATTAAAATTGTGAAAAAAATTCAAATGGTAAATTAAAATTGTGAAAAATTTGAAATTGTAAGTTAAAATGGTAAAAAAATTAAAATTGTAAAAAAATTAAAATTGTAAAAATGGTAAAAAATTTAAAATTGTAAATTAAAATGGTAAAAATTGTAAAAAATTAAAGTTGTAATTTAAGATTGTAAAAATTAAAATGGTAAAATTGTAAAAATAAAATTGTAAATTAAAATGGTAAAAACATTGAAATTGTAAAAAAATTTAAATTGTAAATTAAAATGGTAAAAACATTGAAATGGTAATTTAAGATTGTGAAAAGATTAAAATTTTAAAAAATTAAAATGGTAAATTAAGGTTGTGAAAAAATGAAAGTTAATTTAAGATTGTGAAAAAATGAAAATTGTAAATTAAAAATGGTAAAAAGATTAAAATGGTAAATTCAAATTGTAAAAAATTAAAATTGTAAATTAAAATGGTAAAAAACCGAAAATGGTCAGAAATCAAAACTGTGGGTTTCCCGGGGGGGTTTCTCCGATCACTTTCCCCGGGGGGGGTTCAGGCGCCGTGGGACGACGCCAACTTTCACTTTCTTTTCCCACGTGTCCGGTGACGCCGGAATCTGCTCCCGGGTCTTGGAAATGAATTTTTCGATTCGCGGGGGTTAATTGTTGTCATCGCGGCGGACCCAGGAGGTCTTGGCTTTCCCCAAAAGCCGCTGGTTTTGACCCAAATTCCTTAGGAAACGGGATTGTTCAATAGTTTAGAGTTTCCTGCCGGTCGCCCGCGCGTGGAGTTTATTTACAAAATAACCCCAGAAGTTGGTGTTTGTGTCGCTTCGATTTGGCGGTTGGTGCGTTGAGCTGCGGCCCCCGTGGCCTCTCCTGACGCGCGGCGCAGAGCTCGGCACGGAGACCCGGGGGGTTGTGCCGCGACCGGGGCTTTAGATGGGGATAGCGGGGCCTTCCACGCCGACGGGGGAAACCAACCAAATCCACCAACCACCAACCAAATCCACCAACCAACCACCAACCACCCAACCAACCACCCAACCACCAACCAAATCAACCAACCACCCACCAACCACCCAACCAACCACCAACCAAATCCACCAACCACCAACCAAATCAACCAACCGCCCAACCACCCAACCACCAACCAAATCAACCATCCAACCCACCACCCAACCACCAACCAACCACCCAACCACCAACCAAATCAACCAACCACCCAACCAGCCACCCACCAATCAACCACCCAACCAACCACCCAACCAAGCACCCACCAACCACCAACCACCCACCAACCACCAACCACCCACCAACCACCCAACCAAGCACCCACCAAGCACCCACCAACCACCCATCAACCACCCAACCACCAACCAAACCAACCACCCAAACAACCACCAACCAAATCAGCCACCCACCAACCAACCAACCAACCAACCACCCAACCAACCACCCAACCACCACCCAAACACCAACCAACCAACCACCCAACCACCAACCAAACCAACCACCCAACCACCCAACCAACCACCCAACCACCCACCCACCAACCAAACCAACCAACCAAGTCAACCAACCAACCACCAACCACCCAACCACCCACCCACCACCCACCACCCACCCACCAGCCCCCCCTCGGAGGAGGACCTTGGCGCGCTGAGGACGCTTCGGGCTGTAGCGTCTCGGTGCCGCCACTTTTTGAATAAGTCAAAACATTCTTTCACGGAAACCGCGACCCCTTGGGGCAGGAGGAAGTTGACTTGCCCAATGGAAGATGATCTTCCTCATGGCCCCTGGTTGATCCTGGAAGGCAGAAACAAGGAAATTGAACATTTCCAAAAAAAAAAGCTGTGGGGTTTTTTCTCTCCGTCCCGTGGCGTTGGAGCCCCGGCAAGACCCTCGTTGGGTTTTTTGGATGAATCGAGTAGAATCGAGTCAAAGCGAACTGGCCAATGGCAGCGGTTGGGGGGGTTTGGTGGGACCTCCGCTAGCGTGGGCCTCCAGAACTCGGGTGTCTGATGGTCCTTCAGCTCAAGCTACTGGTCTTCTTGGCGTGTTAGCGTAGATGAGATGAGTCGGACCTTGCCCAGAGGGAAGGGCGGGTGGGGGACACCTCTGAGCCCCAGGCACCCTGTTTTGAGCTCCGTGGCACCTCGTGGCAGTGGTCACGTGATCCTGGGTGGTGGATCCTGGATGGTGGGTGGTTTGATCGTGGATGGTGGAAGGTTTGACCGTGGATGGTGGAAGGTTTGATCATGGATGGTGGAAGGTTTGACCGTGGATGGTGGAAGGTTTGATCGTGGATGGTGGAAGGTTTGATCATGGATGGTGGAAGGTTTGATCATGGATGGTGGAAGGTTTGACCGTGGATGGTGGAAGGTTTGATCGTGGATGGTGGAAGGTTTGATCATGGATGGTGGAAGGTTTGATCATGGATGGTGGAAGGTTTGATCGTGGATGGTGGAAGGTTTGATCATGGATGGTGGAAGGTTTGATCGTGGATGGTGGAAGGTTTGACCGTGGATGGTGGAAGGTTTGATCATGGATGGTGGAAGGTTTGACCGTGGATGGTGGAAGGTTTGATCGTGGATGGTGGAAGGTTTGATCATGGATGGTGGAAGGTTTGATCGTGGATGGTGGAAGGTTTGATCGTGGATGGTGGAAGGTTTGATCGTGGATGGTGGAAGGTTTGATCGTGGATGGTGGGTGGTGGATCCTGGATGGTTTGATCCTGTTTTGTTAATTAAAAACCCAAAGATCTTGTGGTGGGATCCTAAAGCCGGGGTAGAGGTTGGTGTCCTGCTGCTGAGCGGAATTGGCCACCAACAAGGGTTGGAAATCCAAGAATTATTTTAGATGGAGAAATGAGGGTGTATAAAAGCAAAGAAGTCTTGGCCCTTTTTTTTTTTTTTGAGGAGAAAAGCCAAATTTGGGCTTTCCTTCTTCCCAGGATGAGGAGCTCTGTGAACGATGCTGCTCCTCTGTCTCGGTCACTGCTCCGAGGTGGAAGCGGAGAGACCTGGGCAGGTGGAACGATGGGCTGAGCCCAACGGGGGGAGTTTCACTAAGGCCAAATGCCGGGTGCCCCTCGATGAGTGGGTTCAGTTTTGGGCCCCTCACTCCAAAAAGGCCATTGGATGACTCGAGCGTGTCCAGAGAAGGGCAACGGAGCTGGTGCAGGGTCTGGAGCACAGGTCTGATGGGGAGCGGCTGAGGGAACTGGGGGGGTTTAGTGTGGAGAAGAGGAGGCTGAGGGGAGACCTCCTGGCCCTCTGCAACTCCCTGAAAGGAGGGTGCAGAGAGGGGGGAGGAGTCTCTTGAGCCAAGGACCCAGCGGCAGGCCAAGAGGGAATGGCCTCAAGCTGCGCCAGGGCAGGGTCAGACTGGCTCTTAGGAAGGATTTCTTTGCAGAAGGGGTTGTTGGGCGTTGGAATGGGCTGCCCAGGGCAGGGGGGGAGTCCCCATCCCTGGAGGGGTTGAAGAGTCGGGTTGACCCAGCGCTGAGGGATCTGGTGGAGTTGGGAACGGTCAGGGGCAGGTTCATGGTGGGGCTGACTCCTCGTCCATCCCCAGGCCGAGCTCCAGGCATTGCTGATGCTCAACCACCACCAATTCCCCCTCTGGGTCAAGACCCATGGCCTCATCGCTACCAGACCCCCAAGACCCCACAGTTTCTCCAGGAGGTGTTTTGAGCCACCTTCTCCTCCAGTAGCTCCTTACAGACCCTCTAGACCCCTACAAACCTCATGAAGTTCAACAAGGCCAAGCGCAGGGTCCTGCCCACGGATCAGGGCAATGACACGCCCAAACACCTGCTGGGGGCTGGGTGGATTGAGAGCAGCCCTGTGGAGAAGGACTTGGGGGTAGTAGTGGATGACAAACTCATTGTGACCCAGCCATGTGCACTCTTGCAGACCTGAAAGCCACCCGTGTCCTGGGCCACCAGGTTGGGATTGTCCCCACCTGTTCTGCTCTGGTGAGACCCCCCCTGCAGTGCCGGGTCCAGCTCTGGGGGCACCAACATCTTCAGGACACGGATCTGGTCAAGCGGGGTCAGAGGAGGCCACGAGGATGATCAGGAGCTGGAGAACCTCCCCGGTGAGGACAGGCTGAGGGAGTTGGGGGTGTTCAGCTGGAGAAGAGAAGGCTCTGGGGAGACCTTCCAGTGCTTAAAGGGGGCCTAGAGGGGAGGTGGGTGGAAATAAATGACCAAGGGAAACCTATTTGTGAAAGCACCAACTCGGGGCAAGTTTCTCTGTTGCTGGGGCAGCTGGAGGATGCCTTGGGGACAGGAGCAGGGGACACGGGGAGACACTGGCCTCCATCTCCTCATGCCATGGCTGGCCCTCAGCCCTGGGGCTGGTGGGGAGGCTGAGACACCTCTCATTTCTTCCTTTGCTCCCCACACTTGGATGGACCTCAGGAAACATTCATGAGCCTGGAGGATGCACAAACCTGTGCTGAGGTCCCGTCGCTGCAGGGGAAGCAGAAGGACCCTGG
Source organism: Strix occidentalis (assembly GCA_030819815.1). Classification (NCBI taxonomy): domain Eukaryota; kingdom Metazoa; phylum Chordata; class Aves; order Strigiformes; family Strigidae; genus Strix; species Strix occidentalis. Next base: position 798,068 of record JASWHU010000078.1, on the reverse strand, counting down.
TTGAGGCTGGGACCTCCCAACAGAACTGAAATCCTTCTCCTTTAAACTATGGCTGTTGTTGCTTCAGATGAGGTCCCTGACAGGACACCAGTTCCTACAGCCACAGCACTTTGTTGCCTCCTCCCCCACCCTCCACAGAGCCTGGGGGGGGTCCTACCGCTGTCCTACATCGGCATCACACCCCCCCGCATCTCACTGTCCCCAGGAAGAGCCCTGAGCATCCCAGCAGGGAAAGGATCCCCGTTCCCAGGGGATGGGCATCAGGGCTTGACCATCCTCTTGATGAAACACATCAAGGCCTTTCACAGTCCCCTGAACATTTGATTTGCAACCCGTAAGCAGTGCCTCTGACTTCCTGCTTCCCCAGCCCCCAGGGACAGGAACCTTGTCTCCTCATTCCCTCCCTGGCCTCTTCAGTCATGGCCCTCGCTGGGGATCACTGACACCCTCAGAAACTTGGAGGTTTGCTGCTGACTTTCCCTTCTCTAGAGGCCACTTCAATCCCTTTTCTGCACCTGCAGTTCAGGAACTTGGCACCAGAGGGCTCATTAACACGCAAATCCCCCTGACAAGCCAAGTCAAAAGGAAAATACACTTTTCGTCAAGCAGAGACCCCAAGAACCCCCAAAGCACCCCCTGCCCCAGACTCTGTCCATATTCACTCACAGTCACACCCTGAAGTCACGAGCTCCCTCGAGCTTCCCATCTGCATCCCATCCCTTCCCATTCCCATCTGCAAACCCACCTGTTAAACAGGACTGGACTCAGCTTGGTCCTTGAGGCCAATTACTTGTTGTAAATTAAAAAAAAAAAAAAAAAAAGATTTATTATGAGTTAAGATAATGGGGGAAAAAAGACAAATATTAAAACAGTTTTCCTCCTCCCTGTCCCAGGCTCAGCTTCACTCCTTCACTCCAGACTCCTCTCCCCCATCCCGAGCAGTGCAGGGGCGTTTGGGATTGGGGGTCACAACCAATACATAACAGCTTTTCTCTGCTACTCCTTCTCTCCCACAGTTTTTCTCTGCTCTGGCACTAACCCTCCATGGGCTGCAGGGAAGATCTGCTCCACCATGGAGCGCATCCTCTTCTTTCCCCAACCGTGGTGTTCCCTCTGTGGTTTCTCAGTGTATTTGTTCCCTCCACCCCTACCTGTCTGGTGTTTTCTGCCCTTTCTTCAATATGTTTTCACAGAGGCACGACCAGTTTTGTTGATGGGCTGATCTGTGTCCTGCCTTGAGACCATTGTGGAGCTGGAAACAGATCTGTCTGGCACAGGGCAATCCCTGGCCTCGTCCCACAGAGCTGCCCTTGCAGCCCCTCCAGCTACCAACCCCTTGTCACATACACCCCATACAGTCACCCGCTGTGGAAAGGGCAGGTGCAAAAGACGGACTTTTTTTTTTTTTTTTTTTTTTTTTCTGTTGAACTATGGTTTCCTTTATTGTTCTCTGTTGGCAATTCAGAAACAGCTTTATGTGACTGCCTGTGCAGCCAGCTCTCCAAATGGAGCAGGTGGGAATTGGTGCAAATGAGCTGCAACCTTCAGCTACAGACAGAAAGGCTGGATCTGGAAAAGCCCAGGGGGCTGAGAAGAGAGACCTCAGTGGTGGGGACACAGTGACAAAGGTTGGCCATAGAGTGTGTGACCTCACTGAGCTTGCTTTTCCTGCCTGCTTTATCAGACTCCATCAGGGCACACGCAGGGTCAGTATAAATTGGAGAATTCAGGGTTTTTTTTATCTGGAAGGTGAAAATCGCAGAAAATTGCAAAAATAATTATTTTAAAAATGTATTTAATATGTGAATCTTCTGTTTTTAAGCTACACACTGGAAATGTCTCTATTTGCAAGAATTCAAGAATTAATAAGAATTATGCACAGAGATGTTCCTTAGAGCACACAGCTGTCTCCTCCACGAGCCGTCCTGCAGTGCCTTGCATCTCCGTCTGCTCCTCTCCAGGCTGTAGACACCAACACAACTACCCCACCTCCCTCTCACCCCAACATCTCCCCTCCTTTCCTGATGCTGATGCGCAGAAACAAACTCTACAACTCGGAGGGAGTTATACAGCAGGTATGTTTATTCTGGCCCTGGGGTGCAAGGGGATTTCTGCACAAAGCTTGCACACCCACAGCACATTTTACCAAAAACTTATGGAGTGTGGATAAACATATTCATTGGATTATACAATACAAATATACATCTGTATAATTAAGGCTGGGTTAGTTCAAAAGGCTGGTGTCAGCAGTCTATGTTATGTTTGCACCTGCGCATTGCCTCCTGGGGGGCGTCTTCGGGGGTCTTTTGGAGGAAGGCTCGTAGTCTTTCTCACCTTATACATTTCCACCCCATTCCTCGGAGGATGCGCAGATTCTCCTAAATAATTTCTTGAACAAGAGTGGTCCCAGCCAGTTTACTCCCTCTATCTTATCTAAAAGCACTAGCATACTAGTTTCTACTGTCCACACATGACTATCTATACTCTACAAAGACTCAACTTGTTAGAACAAATCTGCTTTCCAAGGACATGTCTCTTTATTTTTGCTGAACACAGCAGTCCTTGGTAAGCTTCCACAGAACAGTCAGGGCAAGCAGAATCATTAAGCAATATTCAGAGATCATTATAAGTTGCTCCAAGTAAATAAGTTGCAAAGCAGGGGATCATTTCCCTGTATCAATTCCCCCCTTTTTCTTTTCCTTAAGCAAATTTTTTTGCTACATTAAAGCTCAGCATCCTGCCACTGCCGTCTGCCTTTCCCCTCTCTGTGCCCGGCTCCTCTGCCCTCGGTGCCTGCAGGCAGTGCCCTCAGCCCTGCTGCGCTTTGCAGAGGAGCTGCTCCTGGGCAGAGCTGTCTCTCTGCAGCGCTGACCACTTGCCCTGAGCTCCCTCCATCCCAGGAGCCCGGCCCAGCTCTGCAGCAGAGGACCAGCCCAAGGTGGCACTTTCTCTGTCCCCTCTGGGCTCCCTCTGGGCTCCTTCCCTGGGCCTTCAGAGGAACCTGCTGTGACACAGGCTGAAGCAATCACTGATGTTCCCTCACACAGATCGGGAGAGACACTTCTTTCCAGCAGTGGCATTTCTGCTGTCAGAGTTATGTCTAAAAATCACATTTTTTTTCTTATAATAAGGCAGGACACCCTGACGATGATAGACAGGGATCTTCTTTACTCCTGCTGAGGGAAGGGATTCAGGTGACTCAGTCGAGGAACCTCGTCCTGCGTTTCTATTGTTAACGCTGGTCAGGACCTCAGCCCCCTCCCATGCCTGCCAGAACCCCCCAGGAGGTGGGATTCCTCCTGCCTCAGTTCAGGGCTGCGTTAAACAGGCACCTGCAGGTGAGCTCCTTGTCTCAGCTCCTGTGGTAACACATGAAGATGTAGGTCAGGAGTTGGCTGTTCAGATGAAATACCTGGTGACATCTGGGGTGCCAGGGGTTGTCCAAGGCATCTGCCAGACAACTGCACTTGTCCCTGTTTACTATTTTCTTGGCAGCCCATGCTGCCCTCTGACCAAATGGTGCCCTGTGTCCCAGGGAGAGCTCAGGTTCTCTCTGGCTGTTCCATCAGCTGGGCTGACCAGATCTCCACTGACTAGAATGATGGATTTCATCCCCACATTGCCTAATTCAATTCTGGGCAGTTGCTGTAGCTCATGACCAAGTAGAGGCCTGTAGTGTGATGTGAGATGCCAAGGCTCTCACCCACAGCTCCATGGGGCTGGCAGGTACAGCCCAGGAAAGCCATCCCCATTCAGAGCGGGGCTGGGACAGACACCCCGCACAGCTCCGCAGACAGGATCGGGGCCTTTGTGCAAGGCACTGATGGCCACCACTGCAGCGTGGCAAGGTCTGTCCCTTCTCTCTCCAGGAGATGTAGGGTGGGCCAGGAACACAAGGCCCATCACACCGGGGTCTCCACTTGTCTGCCTACCTTCTCAGATTACTGATTTTTCTCTCCACCAAACTTTCCTCACTCCCTTGATGACAGAGTTAAGGAACAGACCAACAGTTTTCACATTGGGCCTGTCAGCAGCACCTTCTCTTTCCTGGAGGTTACCTTCACCTCCACCAAAACCCTCAGGGGCAGCAGAGGCACCACTGACTAATAAACAATTTCTTGTCAGGGCTGCATTCTCTGGCCGTCAGGAGATAAGGGTTTGCTCACTCTCTTGGCATCCACGTGCATGTTATGTTTCTCCCAAGCACTGTGGCACAGCTCTGCTCTGAAGCAAAGCCTTGGTGTGGAGGTTTGGACTCAGCCGGCAGCCAGACGCCACGTGGCCAGCCATTCACCTCCCCCTCCCCCCTCTGGTAAGATAGGGGAGGAACAAAAGAAGAGAATTCGTGGGTTGAGTAAAAAGAAAGAATTTACTGAATATAACAAGAGAACAAAAATAACAATAGTGAGTTCAAAAAGAAAACAGGTAAAATGCAACAGTGGCTTATCGAGCGCAGCAGCTGCCCCCCACAGCAACAACACCGGCCGAACGAGTAGACGGCCAGTGCACCAGAGAGAGAGAGATCTCGAGCGTGAGCCTGGCCCCCTGGGCATGACATCACAGGGTATGAAACACTCCAATGAAAATTAACTCCATCCTGGTCGAAACCAGGACAGTCTCCACCCCTTATTCCATACCATTGACGTTATCCTCAGGTTTCCAAATACATCTTAAGGAATCACCACCACCTCTTTTTTTTTTTTTTTTTCCCCCAGGTCTCACAGATCTCATTCCCTTAGTCTATGGGGCATGGCATAAGTTTCCAACCAACCCGTGGCTGCTTCCACCATTGTAAGCACATAGTGTTTGCCATGACGAGTTTGTGGGAGCATGATATAATCAATCTGCCAGGCCTCCCCATATTTATATTTTACCCATCGTCCCCTGTGCCAAATGGGCTTTAACCGTTTGGTTGCTTGATCGCAGCACATGTCTCACATTCATGGATCACCTGTGCAATAACATCCATGGTTAAGTCCACCCCTCGGGCACGAGCCCATCTCTATGTTCCATCTCTTCCCTGATGGCCTGAGGAGTCATCGGCCCAGCGAGCCATAAATTGTTCACCCTTATGCTGCCGGTCCAGATCCACTCGAGCCACCTTAATCTTAATCCACCTGTTGGTTGTTCTGATGTTCTTCAGTGGCCCGGCTCTTGGGTACGTGAGCATCTACACGAGGTACTTTCACAGCCAGGTTCTCTACCCCAGCAGCAAGCTCTCGCCATCATTCAGCAGCCCAGACGGGTTTGCCTCTGCGCTGCCAGTGGCTCCGTTTCCACTGCTGTAACCACCCCCACAGCGCAGTTGCCACCATCCATGAGTCAGTGCAGAGACAGAGCACTGGCCACCTTTCTCGCTCGGTGATGGCCAAGGCCAGATGGATGGCTTTCACCTCTGCAAACTGACTCGATTCACCTTCTCCTTCAGCAGCTTCAGCAACCCAGGCTCCATACAGCTGCTTTCCACCTTCGATGTTTCCCACAATGTGACAGGACCCGTCGGTAAACAGGGCACATCGCTTCTCCTTATCCAGTAGTTTAGTATGTGGTGGGGCCTCTTCAGCACGTGCTACCTCTTCCTCTGGTGCCATTCCAAAATCTTTGCCTTCTGGCCAATTTGTGATCACTTCCAATATTCCCGGATGGCTGGGGTTCCCTATTCGAGCCCGTTGCGTGATTAATGCGACCCATTTACTCCACGTGGCATCAGTTGCATGGTGTGTAGAGGGGACCCTCCCTTTGAACGCCCAGCCCAGCACTGGCAGTCGGGGAGCCAGGAGGAGCTGTGCTTCAGTTCTGATCACCTCTGAAGCAGCTCGGACCCCTTCATATGCTGCCAGTATCTCCTTTTCGGTCAGAGTATAGTGGTCCTCGGATCCTCTGTATCCCCAACTCCAGAACCCCAGGCGTCAACCCCGAGTCTCCCCTGGTGCTCTCTGCCAGAGACTCCAGGTAGGGCCATTCTTCCCAGTTGCAGTGTAGAGCACATTTTTAACACCTTGCCCTGTCCGAACTGGCCTGAGGGCTACTGCATGGACTATTTCCTGCTTAATTTGCTCAAAAGCCTGTCACTGCTCCGGGCCCCATAAAAAATCATTCTTTTTCCGAGTCACTTGATAGAGAGGGCTGACAGTCTGACTGTAATTTGGAATGTGCAGTCTCCAGAAACCCACAACACCCAAGAAAGCTTGTGCTTCCTTTCTGTTAGTCGGTGGGGACATAGCTGTTATTTTATTAATCACCTCCATTGGAATCTGACGACGTCCATCTTGCCATTTTACTCCTAAAAACTGGATCTCTTGTGCAGGTCCCTTGACTTTACTACACTTTATGGCAAAACCGGCTCTCAGAAGGATTTGGATTATTTTCTCCCCTTTCTCAAAAACTTCTTCTGCTGTATTACCCCATATAATGATGTCATCAATATCCTGTAAATGTTCTGGGGCTTCACCCTGTTCCAGTGCAGTCTGGATCAGTCCATGGCAAATGGTGGGGCTGTGTTTCCACCCCTGGGGCAGTCGATTCCAGGTGTACTGGACACCCCTCCAGGTAAAAGCAAACTGTGGCCTGCATTCTGCTGCCAGAGGGATGGAGAAAAATGCGTTGGCAATATCAGTCGTGGCACACCACTTAGCCACCTTCGACTCTAGTTCATATTGCAATTCCAACATGTCTGGCACAGCAGCACTCAGCGGTGCCGTGACTTCATTCAGGCCACGATAGTCCACTGTCAGTCTCCACTCTCCATTAGACTTTCGCACTGGCCATATGGAGCTGTTAAAAGGGGAGCACGTCTTGCTGATGACTCCTTGGCTCTCTAGCTTATGAAACAGTTTATGGATAGGGATTACAGAGTCTCGACTGGTGCGATATTGCCATCGGTGCACGGTTGTGGTGGCAGTTGACACCCGTTGTTCTCCAACCCTCAGCAATCCCACAACAGAAGGACCCTCTGATAGACCAGGTAACACAGACAGCTGTTTAATTCCTTCTGTTTCCAAGGCAGCTATACCAAAAGCCCACCGATACCCTTTTGGGTCCTTAAAATACCCTCTTCTGAGATAATCTATGCCAAGAATACATGGAGCATCTGGGCCAGTCACAATGGGGTGTTTTTCCCACTTTTTTCCATTTAGTCTCACCTCGGCCTCCGATACAGTCAGCTGTTGAGACCCCCCTGTCACTCCTGAAATACAAACGGGTTCTGCTCCTTTAAAATTTGATGGCATCAGGGTGCATTGCGCACCAGTGTCCACCAGAGCCTTATACTGCTGGGGGTCAGACGTGCCAGGCCATCGAATCCACACAGTCCAGTAAACTCGGTTGTCCCTGTCCTCCGCCTGGCTGGAGGCAGAGCCCCTCTAATGTTGGACATAATACCCGCTAACGACAAATGGGTTAGTGTGGTGTGCACGTGTTCCAGCCTCATCTTGATTACTTCTTGTGAATATAAGTCAGAAGTTCTCATAGGATCATGAGCAAAGTCGACCTTTCTGCTCTGTTTGGGCACTTGATTACTGGACACCGGAGCAGCATTTCTCCTAAAAGAACCCTGTTTTGTACTTGTTCCTCCTTCCAGCTCACATACCTGCTCTTCTAGGAGGTAGGTAGGTTTTCCATCCCATTTCTTCATGTCTTCTCCATAGTCACGCAGGCAATGCCACAGCTTCCCCTGTGGTGTGTACCGGTTCTCTCGAGTAGAGAAACGATTGCTCCTAATAGCCGAGATTCTGGTCCGAGCAGGTGGGGAGTAGGACATGTCCTCTTTAAATTGCTGGAATTCTTGAGATAATTTCTCCACAGCCACAACGAGGGAGGAAGAGACACTTTCTTCGTATTGTCGCAGGCGGCGAGCCAGTTCATCCACTGTTGGTCCCTCTTCGTCTGTCCAGTCCATTAGTGCTAATGCACTGGCATATGATGACGGTGTGCTCCGTACAAAAGTCCTCCACACGGGCCGGGTGCATCGGACTTCATCTGGATCTGTGGGTAGCCGTGCATTATCTGGGTCATTGTAAACCGTTTCCCGCACAGCTAGCTCCCTCAAGTATCGAATACCTCTCTCCATAGTGGTCCACCTACTTGGACGGCATACAAAATCTTCCTTGAAGGGATACCTCTCCCTCACACTTGACAGGAGTCTCCTCCAGAGACTGAGATTTTGTGTCTCCTTTCCAATGGCTTTGTCAATGCCCCCTTCCCTAGACAGTGTTCCTAGCTGTCCTGCCTCCCTGCCCTCTAGTTCCATGCCACTGGCCCCGCTATCGCAGCATCGGAGCAGCCAGGTAACAAGTTGCTCACCTGGATGGCGACTGAAATCTTTCCGCATGTCTCGCAACTCACTCGGGGATAAGGATTGGGTGACTATTACTGGCTCGGCCTCCTCCTCTTGTTCTCGTGATGGGCCTGGTTCATCATCACCCTGTACGCCACAAGGGGATTTTCTTGTGTATTTCTTCTTCTGTATGGGAGCGACTGACACTGTCATGGGTTGGTTCTCTGGTTCAGCTGCTGCGCCTGTGGTCGGGGTTGTAGTAGCTGCAGTTTCTGTTGTGGACTTTGGAGTGGTTGCACTGTCTGTTACTTTGTTACCAGATCCAGAGCCCTTCTCTTCCTCTTGAGGCCGTTGAACAGTGTTTAATAGCACCCAGTAAGTGTGGGCTAGGCCCCAGCACGTTGCAGTGAGCTGAGCCTCTCTGGAATTACCTGGGTGACAACATACTCTTTCCAAATATTTTACTAATTCTTCAGGATTCTGCACTTGTGCAGGAGTGACGTTCCAATACACTGGAGGTGCCCACTGTTGTAGGTACTTGCCCATACTACTCCACACCCCCAGTCACTCGTAATTCTCCAACCTTGGGGTGGGTTTCCAGGTGATACTCTTAAATAGTTGCTTAACCCTGAACAAAACCTGAGCCACAGGCAGGACCGAGCTCCTAGCAGTAAGACCACCATGTTAATATCAGCATTCCAAAGGCATCTGAAATTCCTGAATTCCTCAAACACAACTGTAAATAGCCCCAGGGCCGATGACAGCACCCTGTCGTAGATAAGCATCACATAGCACAGCAGAAACAAGATCTTAACCCAACTCTCGGACTGTGAGCAAGAGCATGGGAAATACATAATGCAAATTAGGTGATAAAATCTTAAGGAGCCAAGAAATCAACATTATTACCGGTTCTGCCATTATCTCAAACTTCATGCCCCACTCTGGGCGCAAAAAACTGTTGTTTGAACTCATCCGGTAGCCAATCACCAAGTGGCCAGTTGTCTACTTCCCCTCCAACACTCCCCCATGAAATAGGGAAAAGGAAGAAATTCATAGGTTGAATAAAAAAAATAAAAGTAATATTAACAAAACCAACAGTAACAATAGTAAGTCCAAAACGGATGAAATGCAGCAGCGGTCGCCGAGCAGCAACCGGTACAGAGCCCGTCCCCAGCAGTGATCCGGCCGCACCAGAAAATCCCGCCACACCAACCCAGAAACCAAAACGGGGCATGAGAGAGCACGTGTCCGCCTCTATACTGAGCATGACGTCACATGATAAGGAATGCTCCAATGATTGAGGAGACCTGGCCCTCCAGCTGTGCTCCCTCTCAGCCCAAGGAAAGTTAACTCTAACCTGGCCGAAACCAGGACAGCTCAACCCGCTGCATTATTATGTCCCAGCTTAGATTATTTGCTGGCCAGGACTTTCTGTTTCCTTCTACCTGTTGAGCTAATTCAGCATCCTTACTCATTATTTTATCTCTCCCATCAGGTTGGAATAATTCCCTCAGCAACACCTGGGTATCTCCTTGGTCGGATTTGTGCCCAGTGCATATGTTTGGAGACAGTTGAGCACATTTCTCAGTACCCTCCCTCAGTCTTGGCATTTTTCTTTTTACTTCCCAATAGAGCCAAGTCACTTGGATTCCAAGGTTGGTCGGTAAATACATGCGATACAGGTGGGGGCCTTCACCTGCCACCCCTGGTTGCATGACAGCAGGATTAGGTAAGACAGTAGAAACCACAAGATAGAGTCTGGCAGCCAGCAGAGCAGAATCGGAAGGCAAAGAAAGAGCATTAGGCAGATGAGGTGGGGAGGACGCAGTTGGGGCATGATGTGCAGCTTCGTCCACAGCAGTAGCCTCTGCTACTGCAAGCGTGACCTTTGGCGATGCCTCTTCCACCCCGTACCTCTGACTGGTGTTTTCTCTCCCAGGCCCACTCATCCCAAACATACCAGTCATCCATTTGCCCTGGGAACCTATCCTATAGGCAAAGTTGCAGAAATGTAAGTCTGTGCTGGTCACAGGTCCCTCACGGTGGCCACCATTCTGCCAGGTTTCCATCTCTAGTTATAAATGACCGGCCTTCTCGGCATAAGTAGCTCTGCACCTGTTTGATAAACGTGCTGTACCAGAAGTTCTTTTCCAATTTTATAGTACATTGACCAAGGACATCCCCTTCTCTGTGCCGGATATATTTCCCAACACTTCCCTTATTTATCCACGTGTGTTTTATGCTGATCAGGCCACGCACTCACTCTTTTTCAATTTGTGCATTTTACGCTGATTGAGCCACGCACCACAAAAACCTTCAGCAAGGAACTCCCTTCAGTATTTCCATAAAATCTGCTCAGGGAATTTTAACACTCACCCTTCAGTGTCTCCTGCTCCAAAGGTCCCGGGTGAACTCATCTGATGCCGGCAGTTGGATGTTTGGAGATGAGAGGATCCAAAAGTGGTGGCCTAGGGTCTCATCTGGGGTGAAAAACTGTTGAAGAAGTTTCTTCACCCTAGGTTTTGTCACCTAGTAGACTCTCAGGCAACGAATATTATAAAAAATAATTTATTCAGATGGTACAGCCAGAAAAAAACCCCAACAACTCGAGCTGGGTGCCTCTGGAGAGGGACCCAAACAAAGAAATCCCAGGGCAGTTACACCCTTACAGTCTGTGCACCCACCCCTCACCCGCTCTTCATGCGCCTTTCATGCGCCTTTTGGTCCCACGGTGATTTCTGGTCTGGGATCTTTTACCACCCTATTTAAACTAAAAAAACTAGCATTTCTGAATCTGCCATTAGACCCTCTGTGCCCAGTGCAGAGACTGCTTCTTCCGCAGCATCATCCCTTTGCTGAGAGCAGCCCGCATGGGCAACGGCTGCTATGAAACATGAGCGTTGCTCTCTCCTCCGCTGTGCTGCTGAGCTCCTTCACACTGATACTGTGGATTATGCCGACATTCTGTGCACCATCCTGAGCTCAAGCTCTGTGCAAAGCCACAATAAGGCCTTCGTCACCTGCATATCCTGCACCTGCATATCCTGTATTGCTTCACTCCTATCGCACATGCTGGCTGTTGAGTTGGCAATGTGGGGCCTGAAGAGAAACTGCTTTGTTGTAAGCTGTCTGCAAATTTGCCGGTTCCCCTAAGAAAGTGTTTTCAGGAGAAGAATAATTTTAGGAAATGTAGGTGTCACCCAACAGAGTAAGAAGACAGAAGCCTTTGAGTGTTTGAGGTGACCCACAAAATGGAAACTGGGACTGTCACCTCTGATTCACCGAGTCACTGGGCTCATACTGCTGTAGGTGACTGAGCTTGTGCTTTTGCTCAAATACAGCCAGTGGATTAATCTCAGGAAATTTTCCAGATGAACTCAGAGCAGAGATTCCCCTATGCCAGACTGGAGGCAAAGAACAAGCTGGACATTTGGGATCTAAGACTGGCCTGAGCCCCAAGGTAAAATGTCATTGCAAACAGGGAGCGGTGCCCTGGACTGAACTTCCCATTTACTCCTTGTGTAAGTGCTACCGATTCTGCCCTGGGACAGAACCTGAGGGGACAACACAGTCCGTGAAGAAGCTTTGTTTCGCAGCTTAAAACCCACCATCTCCTCCCCTCCTTCTCCTCCCCTTCCATTTTGAGTCATCCTAGTTTTGGAGTCATCATCTGCTCTGCTCCTTTCTATGTCTGAAAACAAATGTCAAGAGGAAGAGAAAACCATCAGTCTTTATTGAATATATTTTCCTTGTGCTTCCATGTCTTTGATGTATATTTTGATTTAAAAAAAAAAAAAAAAAAAGACTTAATAAATCAGAGATTTGAGACTTGAATAGTGAGTTTCATCTAGTCCTGCACGTGCCTGGGAGAACTTGTTTTCCCAAGGCTCCCTCTATAGTCAGCAGAGACAAGAGAAAACTCTAGAGGCTGGGTCCTCCCAGCCTATAACTGGCCTGCCAAAGAAATGTTACGGATCTCTTCCAGACACTCTTCTCTTGCTCTGCATTTGACAGTCATAGCAATGAGCAACTGTTGGGAACAACTGCATTTCAGGGCAGACGGATGTCAGGTGAGGCTGTGCGGAACCATAATACATTTCAGTCATTATGTGGAGAGCTAAAGAAGACAAGTTATACTTGGTCCCTCTTAAACCCCCTCCCCCTTTTCTGGGGAATCAGAGAGCAAGAAGCCAAGGAAGAAAGCAAGGGATGAGAGAAGATGTGCTTGATATTACTTATTTTGAAATCAACAGATTCTCAGGGGTTTCTAGTGCAAAAAGGCAAGTACTGGAAAGTAGAAAGAATAGCTTTCAACATACAGATTTGATTTGATTTGATTTGATTTGATTTGATTTGATTTGATGTGATTTGATTTGATGGTTTAGCATTTGTGCAGTAGAAGAGATGAGTTTGGCACTTAGCTGTGACAGATGCTTGCAGCAGGTCTGAGTGAATTTGGTATTTCCCAGGAATGGGGTGAAACAGCCAACAGCCTCTTTAAAATCTTCTGTTCTGGAGAAAGAATTCTGGGTGAGGGTTTGAAAAAGGTAGAAAGAAGACAGCAAATTCTCTGAGGACTCTAACTGAAATATAAATCAAAAATCAGACTGTGAGAAAAGCTTGAAGGACTCTCTCTGTCGGTGTTGTGGAGGAAGAGTGCTAGAAAGGAAAGAAGCAGAAAAGGAAGGACAGAACTCTTCACCCAGACTGTGAAAGTATCACACTTGGGTTTTGCCGTGTTCCTGTCTCAGCAGGATGAGCTGAAATTCAGCATGGGACCAGAAAATGCAACTGCAGTTACTGAGTTCATCCCAGAGGGCTTCTCAGTGTTTGACCATTTCTCTCTCTGGTCCTTCTGCTCATGTACCTGACAACAGTGATGGGGAACACAACCACCATTTCCCTCGTGTGTGTATCACCGCCTGCAAACCCACATGTACTCTTTCATCAGCAATCTGTCCTTCCTGGAAATCTGGTTTACATCCTCCACAAGCATCCAATTGTTTGTGATCCTGGGTTCTGGTAGGAGAACAATCTCTCTAAGCAGCTGCTTTGCCCAATCCTATTTCTATTTTGCCCTGGGCTGTACAGAGTTGGTTCTCCTTGCTGTCATGTCCTTTGACCGCTACGTTGCTCTCTGCCAGCCTTTGTGTTACGTCGCCATCATGAAGCCTCAGCTCTGCATCCACCTGGCTGCTGCTGCTGGGTCATGGGCATCACACTCTCGAGTTACCGTCTGCTCCTCCTCTACCAGCTGACTTGCTGTGGCTCCAACAAGATCCACCATTTCTTTTGTGACAACTGCCCCTCATTCAAGTTGTCCTGCTCTGACAGCAGCCTGCTGTGGAAAATAGACTCTGGTTTAATATCAGTTGGCCGACTGGCTGCCTTATGTTTAACTCTGGCATTTTACATGCGCATCCTTTTCTGTATTCTACACCTTCCAGCAGCCTCTGCGAGGAAAAAAGCTTTTCCTACGTGTTCTTCCCATCTCACCACCTTGGCCATTGCATATGGGAGCTGCATTGCTCTCTACATGCGTCCTTCACAAGATGTTTCCTTGGAGACAAACAGATCTGTAGCTTTGCTGAACACTGTCCTGTACCCATTCTTAAATCCGCTCATCTACAGACTTAGAAACAAGACGGTGATCCTGGCCCTGAACGAAGCCATTGCCCGTGCGACACTACAGCTTTTCCCCTAATCACGGTGCATTTCTGGACAGCAATTCCAGTGATCTGCTCTCATCTGTTAAATAACACCAGTGCACAGGTGTGTCACCTCCAAACACAGATGCCTCAGGAGATTTCTGTTCTTGTTGGACTGTGTCAGGTGAAGTGAGAAGCAGCTCATCTGCACACACAAAGGCGGCACCAACAATGGCAGGAGGAGTAACTCACTCAACACCCTGCCCCAGCTGCTCCCAGGCCCATCACAGCAGAGCCACCAGCTCATCAGGAGCCCATCTCCACAAACTGAGAAGAGCCCCGAGGCACAGGGGCAGGTGGGATCCCAGTTTACAGGCTCCTGAGGAATGAACGTCTTGTCCCAGCTCCTTCCAGGGCTGCCCTGGGAGAGCCACCAGCCCCCTTGTCCAGGGGTGAAACCCGTCAGGATGAGCCACTGAGAGCAGCTCTGGGTCAGCATTTGGACTGAGGGGATTGTTGCCTAGGGGTGTGGGACACATGATGGGATGCAGGGGAAGAGCATTTTTGGATTGCACAGGACTTATTATGGGATGTTTAGGGGAGAACCCCAACAAGGGCAGCCTGTCCTGTCTTCTCATTAAACTTAATTTCTAACTCTTTCCTGTGTGAGGGAATCTCTCTTCTGTGTGAACATGTGAGCATGGGGGTGTGAGTGCAGCAACTGGAGCAGGAGCAGGGGGTCAGACAGCCCATATGTCATTAGTGCCAGCAACTGAGAGACTGGAGTGAGTGAACTTAAGAGTCTGTGTGTGACTGGGGTGGTCTGTACCAGCATCTGGAAGGGGCCTGCGGCCTCGAGGGCTTGTATGTCCAGGTGCCTGCAACTGGGGAGGCTGGTATCACATAGACACACACAAGTCTATGGGACCGGATGGGATACACCCAAGGGTGCTGAAGGAGCTGGCTGGGGTGCTCGCCAAGCCGCTTTCCATCATTTCCCAGCAGTCCTGGCTGACCGGGGAGGTCCCGACAGATTGGAAACTGGCCAATGTGACGCCCATCTATAAGAAGGGTTGGAAGGATGATCCAGGAAATTACAGGCCTGTCAGCTTGACGTCGGTGCCCGGGAAGCTGATGGAGCAGCTCATCCTGAGTACCATCACACAACACATGCGGGACAACCAGACGATCAGGCCCAGTCAGCATGGGTTTATGAAAGGCAGGTCCTGCTTGACAAACCTGATCTCCTTCTACGTCAGGGTGACCTGCTTATTGGATGAGGGAAAGGCTGTGGATGTTGTCTCCCTTGACTTCAGTAAGGCCTTTGACACTGTTTCCCACAGCATTCTCCTGGCAAAACTGGCTGCTCGTGGCTTGGATGGGCACACGCTTTGCTGGGTGAAAAAGTGGCTGGATGGCCGGGCCCAAAGAGTTGTGGTGAACGGAGTTAAATCCAGTTGGTGGCCGGTCACGAGTGGTGTCCCTCAGGGCTCGTTGTTGGGGCCACTCCTGTTTAACATCTTTGTTGATGATCTAGACGAGGGGATCGAGTGCACCCTCAGTAAGTTTGCAGACGACACCAAGTTGGGTGGGAGTGTTGATCTGCTCGAGGGTAGGGAGGCTCTGCAGAGAGACCTGGACAGGCTGGAGCGATGGGCTGAGGCCAACTGGAGGAGTTTCAATAAGGCCAAAGGCCGGGTGCTGCACTTGGGCCACAACAACCCCCAGCAGCGCTACAGGCTTGGGGAGGAGTGGCTGGAGAGCTGCCAGTCAGAGAGGGACCTGGGGGGGTTGATTGACAGCCGGCTGAACAGGAGCCAGCAGTGTGCCCAGGTGGCCAAGAAGGCCAACGGCATCCTGGCTTGTGTCAGAAATAGTGTGGCCAGCAGGGACAGGGAAGGGATCTTACCCCTGTACTCGGCACTGGTGAGGCCGCACCTCGATGAGTGGGTTCAGTTTTGGACCCCTCACTCCAAAAAGGCCATTGAATGACTCGAGCGTGTCCAGAGAAGGGCAACGGAGCTGGTGCAGGGTCTGGAGCACAGGTCTGATGGGGAGCGGCTGAGGGAACTGGGGGGGTTTAGTCTGGAGAAGAGGAGACTGAGGGGAGACCTCATCGCCCTCTACAACTCCCTGAAAGGAGGGTGCAGAGAGCTGGGGATGAGCCTCTTTAGCCCAGAAATAAGTGATAGGACAAGAGGTAATGGCCTCAAGTTGCGCCAGGGAAGGTTTAGACTGGATATTAGGAAGCATTTCTTTACAGAACGGGTAGTCAGGCGTTGGAATGGGCTGCCCAGGGAGGTGGTGGAGTCCCCATCCCTGCAGGTGTTCAAGAGGCGGGTTGACATGTCACTTGAGGATATGGCGCAGTTGGGATCTGTCAGTACTAGGTTAATGGTTGGACTAGATGATCTTCAAGGTCCTTTCCAACCAAGATGATTCTGTGATTTTGTGATTCTGTGACCAACTTGTAGGAGCATTAAACTGGTAATGACTGAGGAAGGAAGACAGTGACCAAGTGAGGAAGTGTTGGATGGTACTGACAAAGAAAAGTCTTGCATGATGAGAGCAGAGGGGACATGGTACTTAGCAAAACAGGGCTGAGAAGGAAACACCTCAGACATATGCACTTAAATAAAGGGATGCCTGGACACCCCTTTTGAGAGTTTGCACAGTAATTCCTGCAGTGTAAGGAACAAATGAGAAAAATGAGAATTTGTGGAAGTTAGAGAGCCCCAAGGACATTTACATTAATGGAGCTGTGGTTCACAGCTCTCACAGCTGGAGTGTGATGATGGGTGGGTACAGGCTCTTTAGAAGGAAAGGCTGAGAAGGCGAGGAGGAGGAGTTGCTGTTACTGTGAGGAAGCAGTGAGAATGCATGGTGCTGTGCCTGGGGAGAGGTGATGGGTCAGCTGAGAACCAGTGGATTAGTGGACAGAGCAACACAACACGGGTGACATTGCAGTGGGTGTCTGCTACAGGCAATGGGGCCGACTCAGGAAGAAGTAGGTGAGGCCTCTTCAGACATTCCTGGGACAGCAACTCGTGGGCAACTTGAAGCCCCCGATATCTGCTGGAGGGAAAACAGAGCAGGACACCAGCTATCTATAAGGCTTCTGGAGGCAGCAGAGATAACCTCCCAAGCCTTCAGTGCCTTCTTTGCCTCACGCTTTAATAATACCGATAGACCTTGTGCTGCCTGGTCCTCTGAGTTGGAGGACCATGACTGTGGCAACAGTGACCTTCCATTGGCGGATCCTGAAATCGTAAGGGATCAGTTGTATCAGATGAATGTTCATGAGTCCACAGGGCCTGATGGGATTCACCCCAGAGTACTGCAGGAGCTGGCAGGTGTAACAGCAGGAGCCCTCTCCACCATCTGCCAAAGGTCTTGGGAGTCTGGGGAGGTCCCCACTGACTGGAAGCCAGCCAGTGTTGTTCCAATTTACAAGGAGGGCATGAGGGAAGACCCAGGAAACTACAGACCTGTTAGTCTGACCTCAATAGCTGGAAAAATTATGGAGAAGATAGTACTGGGTGCTACTGATAGATATTAAAAGGACAATACAATCAACAGGCACATTGACCAAGGGTTGACAAAGGGAAAGCCCAGTTTAACCACTGTAATATCCTTTGAGGACAGGGTCACCCACCTACTGGATAATGGGAAGGTGTTGGATGTAGTTTTTTCTGGATTTTAATAAGGCTTTTGATACCGCCCTTCACAGTACCCTTCTGGAAAACTTGTCCAGCTGTGGGGGGAGTACAATGAGCTGGATGGAGAGATGGTGAAACTGCAGGACTCAAAGGATTGCATTCAGTGGGGCTACATCTGCCTGGCAACTGGTCACCAACAGTGTTCGTCAGGGCTCAATTCTAGGGCCAGTTCTGTTGAATATTTTTATCAATGATGTGGATGCAGGAGTTGAATGCACCATGAGCAAGTTTGCTGATGATCTCAAACTGGGCTGTGACTTTCTTGAGGGACATGAGGCCTTGCAGAGGGATCTGGACAGAATGGAGCATTGGGCAATCATTAGTGGGATGAAGTTTAACAAGTCCAAATGCTGGATCCTGCACCTGGGACGAAGTAATGCCAGGCACAAGTGAAAACTGGGAGAGGAGTGGCTGGAGAGCAGCCCTGCAGAGAGGGGTCTGGGGGTGCTGGTCGGCAGCAGGCTCAAAAGGAGTCAGCAGTGTGCCCTGGCAGCCAAGAGGCCAGTCAAGAGAGGTGATCATCCCGCTGCATTCAGTGTTGGTGTGGCCTCACCTCGAGCACTGTGTGCAGTGCTGGGCCTGCAATTTAAGAAGGATGTGAAAGTTCTTGAATGCATCCAGAGGAGGGTGAGAAAGCTGGTGACAGGGCTGGAAGGAATGTCTACATTATCAATGACTAGATGATCATTGCAGTTTCCTTCCAATTGAAATAGTCTGTTCTATTCAGTTCTGTTCTGTTTTACGCCATGTTATTCTATTCTACTTATTTAATCCAAAAATCATACAGTCCTGTGACAAGCAGTGGACCGACAGCTCTTCCTGGCAGTGCACATTTGGGCCGCAGCACCTCAGCTGGGGCACCAGGGTGGAGCCCAGCCTTCTCCCAGGGAAACCTGAGCAGTCAGTGCTGTGCTGCTCTGTGCTGCTGCATGTACAGCGCGGTCTTCACGCCTGTGCTGTGCTGCACGGGTCCCTTGGCCACAGGACAACCTCAGCAGCTCTTTGTCACAGAGGAGCCTGCAGGCAGCTCCCACTCTCTACTGCTCCTTATGCCACCTGCCTGGCTGTGCCTGTACCTAACAGTGCAGCAAGAAGTTCTCATGAGGACGTTGTTCCTCTTTGACTGCAGAAATGATAAATAATGTTGTTTCCTTCTAAGAAAGTCCCAGAGTAGCTTGAATGTCCAAACCAGGAGACTCTCATCGACAGATGGGGTCTGCATGGCATGCTGCTTTTAGGTCAGAAGCCCATTCAATGCTACATCCCCTGGGGTTCCCACCATCACGAGGGACATAAGATTAGCTCTACGATTCTCTCCTTATGGTGTTAGCACTAACGAACAGCATTTTAAATGATGCCTCACAGAGTCTGAGTGCCTCTCTTACTGGGATCCTAACAGACCAGCATGACCTGGTGAAAACCTCTCTCAGCACCCTTGGGTGCAGCCCCACTGCTCCCATGGACTGGTAAGGGTGTAGTTTGCTCCAGTCACCCCTGCCTTGATCCCCATCCACCGCTGGTTTTTCCAGTCCTGAGTCCTGACTGAAAACACAAAGGCCTGGGAGACCTCGCTGGTGGTAACTGAGGCAAAGAGGACACAGACCATCTCAGATCTACCTACACCTGCTCTTTCTAAACTCAGCAGTGGTCCCACAGTATCTCTGTTTGTTCTTCAGCTGTTCCTGAGTACCAAAAGCTCATCTTTGTGCCCTTGAATTCCTGTTCAAGCTTCAATTGAGTTTTGATATGGACCATTGTTGTCCTTGTAGGGTGTCATCCTTGAAGACAAGATGTATCCAGGCAAACTGTGAAAATGATTGGTCTGTTCCCTGACTATCTTTAAGGGAGTGAGTAAAGACCCCAGTGTGATGTGCTTTTTGTTTTTTCTTTCTCCCAATTTAAAAAAACCCTTCTGTGCCTGATTACCTCCAGTGATCTAAGGAAAGCAGGTAGAAATTGCTGCAAAGAAGCTGTCACAATCAGGTGTGGGCTTCAGTGGAGACGTCTGATGTAAAGAAAAGTGATGCAAGTCCCAGGGGGCCAATGAGAGAAATAACGAGGTTGGCG
The DNA here is from genome assembly GCA_030819815.1 of Strix occidentalis. Lineage (NCBI taxonomy): Eukaryota > Metazoa > Chordata > Aves > Strigiformes > Strigidae > Strix > Strix occidentalis. The sequence continues at coordinate 778,359 of JASWHU010000078.1, read as the reverse complement.
AGGTGAGGAGCAAGGGTGTCCATAGGATCATAGAATAGTTTGGATTGGAAGGACCCCTGAAGACCATCTTGTAGCCTGCTCTGAGATGTACCAGAATTATCTGAGAAGTATTGTGACCAAACTGAAAAAAATACTGACCAAAGTCAATCATCTCGTGATCCTATAAATAGCGACCCTAAGTGTGACCCTTTGAGCTCTACGGGATCACAACAGCCTGTGCCCCAGTGTCACCCTCTGAGCTGGGATGCCTCTTAGGGCAGATTTTGTGAGGATTCCATAGAAGAGATTTCATGAAGATTTCCAAGATCATCTGCTGATAGACACTGAGAAGAGAAAGGGTTCAAAAATTCTCTGCTGAAAAATGATGAAATGAAGTTTCAGTTCTACCCTGTCCCACTCCTGCCCCTCTCTCCCTGCAGGCTGGAGCACCCATCTCCCTTCCCCGCCTTGCTCCCACCCCACCATTTCCCGACCTTCACTGATGTTTCCCACTACCAAGGAAAGCTCTACCACCTCAGAAAATGCCCTCCCAGCAGGGAACCCAACCCAAAGGCCTTCCTGTGGCCTTTCACCTGACCAGAGAGCAGGAACCCCACCAGGATCTTCTAAACCACATGGCCGCTGCTGGCCTTTCAGCTTCTCGGATGGACGTGACCAAGCCATGTGCCTGCTGCTGTCCCACATGTACTCAGGTGGAATGGACATGACAGCCCATGTCCAAGGCCTTCTCCTGGGTAAGGCCTATGGGTACTTTGGCAGAGGCACTTTCCCAGCCCTGTACCTGCTGCTGGGCTGTCACCTCCAGAGACAGAACTGACCTCACGGTCCCCTTCACAGCCACACGCTTCCTACTGAATTGTGAGATTCTGAGACAAACTGACCTCATAAGACCATACGCATCCATCACCCTCCTCATGGCCCAGGACCTGACCAGATCAAAATCTGTTTGCTTATTAACATCTATCAAATATATTTCTTACTAACGGTCTGAGTGGAGAAACATTCTTCACAGGAACTGCTGTACTTATGTTTGCACATTTTATAGCTCCTCTTCTGCCTCTTTTTTTATTTCCTTCTTCCTCAGCCTATTCTGTCATCAGAAACCTCGTCAAGGGAAAGATTCATTGAATCATAGAGTAACTCAGGTGTGAAGAGAGCCCTGAACAACCTCTTGTCCAACTTTCAAATTGAAGGCAGGGTGAACCAGGTGAGGTTGTTCAAGGCCTCTGTCCACCTTCGCATCACCCACAAAGGAGCTGAGAGTGAGCTCTGTCGCATCATACAGGGGGATAGGAAAGATGTTCAATGTGTTGGCCCAGGTGACGCTCACTGAGGGATGTCACTAGTGACCGGCTGCACACAGGACTTTGTACCACTGATGACATCTGGGCTTGATCACCCAGACAACATTCCACCCACCCTAACATCCACTTCTTCAGCCCAGGTAGCACCAACCTGGCTATAAGGACACCACGGGACACCACGTCAAAGGCCTTGCAAAATTCCATGTGCACAACATGCCCTTCTGTCCCCTGCCTGTTTTGGTTCAGAAATCCCTTTTTTGTCCTTCAACTACCTGGAGATGGCTGCAGGAGGATGTACCCTACCACCTTCCCAGGGATGGAGAGAAGGTGATCAGCTTATAACTCTCCCCCTATAATTCTCCCATTCTCGTTCCTGCACTTCTTGAAGATGGGTTTGACATCTGCCTTTTCCATGGACCCCAGAACCTCTCTGATTACTCTGGCACTTTTGAGGGCTCAGTCCAGAATCACAGGCGAGGGTGATATAGTGAACAGGAGCACTTGCAATGAGCTTGTCCAAGGCAGCTCAGATGAGTGTCACTGGGAGAGTGGGGGTTGTTCCTGGAGTCACACACAGAAGTGTCAGGGCTCTGTCAGGTGTCCACATCTCAGCTGGCCTCATGCACTCATCTTACACACAGGAACGTTCAGAGACACGTGTCCTTCCCTTGCACATGCAGAGGCAGTGCATTGCTGGAGTCGTAGTGTCTCTCTGGCCTCCTGCTGCCACTAGCAGAGGCTGGGTAACCCCTCAGCCCTGTGGTGATCATCTCGCTCTGCATTATTGTGAGATGCCCCATGGCATGAGGAATGGACTCAGGGCCCTTGGTTCAAGGAAACACCTCCCAGTGCTGCATTCAGGTGGTTTCCCAGGTGATGTTAGTCTCAATGAGAAGTGACCTCATGACACTGTTTGTCCCACACACCATCATGGCACCCCCAGGTATAGCTGATGGCATTCGTGCTCTCTCACATCACACACATGATGTGCATGCTTACATCTCCTCCTCACAATGCAAACATGGACTTCTGAGCTACTTATTTGATGTACCTCCGTGGAGGGAAAAGTTCCTCCCCAGTGTGGGGTGAGAGTCCAGTGCTGTAAATGGTGTTTGGGAAGGGCTAGAGAATGATGATTTCCCTGGGTCAGTGTCATGGTTTAACCCCAGCCAGCATCTGAGCCCCACACAGCCACTCACTCACTCCCCTGGGTCCAATGGGGGACAGAATCACAAGGGTAGAACTAAGAAAACTTGCAGGTTGAGATAAAGACAGTTTAATAGGTAAAGAAAAAGCCACACATGTAAGCAAAGGAAAACATGGAATTCATTCACTTCTTTCCATTTGCAGGCAGGGCCTCAGCCATCTCCAGGACATCTGGGCTCCACAATATGTAACAGTGACTTGGGAAGGAAAATGCCATAACTCTGAATGTTCCCATGTTCATCCTTCTTCCCATGGCTTTATATTATTGAGTGTGATGTCAAAAGGTATAGTATAACCCTTTGGTCAGTTGGGGTCAGCTGTCCCAGCTGTGTTCCCCTCCCAGCTCCTTGTGCACCCCCAGCCTGCTCACTGGTGGGGTGGGGTGAGGAGCAGAAAAGGCCTTGACTCTGTGTAAGCCCTGCTCAGCAATAACGAAAACAGCCCTGCGTTATCAACACTGTTTATAGCACAAATCCAAACCACAGCCCCATACCAGCTACTAGGAAGAAAATTAACTCTCTCCCAGCCAAACCAGCACAGGCAGCTTCCCCAGTGTGTCCAGTGAACATGGGCACAGACTAGATCCCAGTCCTTCAAGTCTCTCCCAGGAGGCCTGGCTGTGCGAGGACACTGCTGTGTGCTCCCACCCTGCAAATCACACTGTGCACCTGTTCACTGGTGTTTTCATCTGTGGGCCACTTTCTTGGGCATGTTCTTGAGATCAGGTTTGGAAGAAGACCTCAGCCTTCAGGCAGTACCCTGAGCCGATCCTCTTTCATGATGGAACCGCTCTTATGGAGGCCAGTGCTGTCACAGAAGTGCCCATTGCCTCTCCCTGCCTGCAGTCACAGGACTGCCAGGCAGCAGGAGTGTGACCAAGCTGCCAGAGCACTCAGGCCTTACACTAAACTGAAGGGATCAGAAAGAGAGTGTGGAAGTGAAAAGAGAACATCTCTGGAAGACAAAGTGCTCATGGCAGGGCTCCCATGCTGGGACTCTCTTCACATCCACATCTGCACACAGGAATTGTCCCTGCAGGTCCATAAAATCTCAGAGGAAAGATCTCAGAAGAAAAAAAAGTCACTGCAGGCCCTTTATTATGTTAAAACACACATCATGACTCCTCATTATACCCAGCCAATTAGTCAGAAAAGAAAAGCAGACAATGAATTAGAAAGGGGATGACAACAGCATTAGAAGTAAAATATCACCACCAACAACAGAAAGAACAGACAAAAGGCTGGGCCTGTACAGAGTTATACTATAATTTTTACAAAGAAGATGAGCAATTTATTGCTTCAGAATAACATTTAGTTATCAGTTTCTTCAGGGCATCCTTGATCTCCTGGTTCCTCATGCTGTAGATGAGGGGGTTCAGTGTTGGAGGTACCACTGAATACAGAACTGCAACCACCAGGTCCAGGGATGGGGAGGAGATGGAGGGGGGTTTCAGGTGGGCAAACATGTCCGTGCTGATAAACAGTGAGACTACAGCCAGGTGAGGGAGGCACGTGGAAAAGGCTTTGTGGCGTCCCTGCTCAGAGGGGATCCTCAGCACCACCCGGAAGATCTGCACATAGGACACCACAATGAAAACAAAACATCCAAAACCTAAACAGGCACTAACCATGATAAACCCAACTTCCCTGAGGTAGGAGTGTGAGCAGGAGAGCTTGAGGATCTGGGGGATTTCACAGAAGAACTGGTCCAGGACATTGCCTTGGCAGAGAGGTAGTGAAAATGTGTTGGCCGTGTGCAGGAGAGAATTGAGAAACCCAGTGCCCCAGGCAGCTGCTGCCATGTGGACACAAGCTCTGCTGCCCAGGAGGGTCCCGTAGTGCAGGGGTTTGCAGATGGCAACGTAGCGGTCGTAGGACATGATGGTGAGGAGAGAAAACTCTGCTGAGATCAAGAAGGCAAATATAAAGACCTGGGCAGCACACCCTTGGTAAGAGATGTACCTGTTGTCCCAGAGGGAATTGTGCATGGCTTTGGGGAGAGTGGTGGAGATGGAGCCCAGGTCGAGGAGGGAGAGGTTGAGGAGGAAGAAGTACATAGAGGTGTGCAGGTGGCGGTCACAGGCGATGACGGTGATGATGAGGCCATTGCCCAGGAGGGCAGCCAGGTAGATGCCCAGGAAGAGCCAGAAGTGCCAGAGCTGCAGCTCCCGTGTGTCTGCGAATGCCAGGAGGAGGAACTCAGTGATGGAGCTGCCGTTGGACATTTGTTTCTACTGGACATCAGGACCTGTACATGTTGGAAAAATCAGTGAGAAGTTAGGGCAGATTTCTCTGAAGAAAAGATACTCCACTTCTTGCAGAAACCTTCCAAACTGATTCAGCTCTTCCACAAAACCTTTGGCAGTTCCACCTCATGAGCTCTGGTTGCTGCTGGCTGAGGGTACCCAAGGGAGCAGGGGTCTCTGCTGTGGGCTCTGGAGGAGTCAGTGCTATGCTACAACAGCAGGCAAATAGGAACATGGGGTCATCTCAGATCAAATCCACTTTTGATATCAAAGACTTATTAATATTTATCCCCCCTATTCACCCAACTGCAGAGCAGAGCTGTAGGGATTTCTTATGTTTAGTCTGTTCCAGTGGACCCACCACACCTCAGGAGTGTTGTTAAGGCAGAGATCCTTGGCATTTCTGCTGCACTCCATGGTGGAGTCTTGTGAGTCCTTAAAGAAAAAGGGCCTGTCTATTTGTGCAGAGTGAGGACAGCCGCTGTGTCCATCAGTCCTATCCACAGCTGCCTTGTGCCTGCACCTATTTGAGCTGGAGGACAATCGCCCTCAGGTGTTCCCTGCAAAAGAAACTGGACCCTGCTGAGAGCAGAGGATCTCAGCTCTCCCCTCCCAGCCAGGGACACAGAGGTGTCTTTACAGCTGCCCGCATGCATCCCAGCAGCATTTCCATGTCCTTAGCACTGAGATGTCTTCTCCAGGGGGTTGCTAGAGAAAGAATGCCTTGGGGCAGCTGCGCCCTTCTGGAGGGCAGCCTGCAGCCAAGGAGGAAGGCCAAGGGAAGGAGTCGAAGAACCAAAATTTGTGATGTCATGAAGGGGGATCAGATCATTGCCCACCCCACCCACTATGGTGGCTGGAGCCCCAGAGTAAAGCAGGGGACTGAGATGCTTTTCCTCAGATCCATCGGCATGACAGAACCCGCAGCACCAGTGTCTGAGCTGTGCTTGAGGCCTCCCCCTCCACACCAGAGAGTGCAGCAGTAAGAAGGGCAGCAGGGAGAAGAGGGGAACACGCCAAAGTGCTCATGCCAAGGAAGGCAGGACAGGGAGACAACACTGGGCACTCGAGCATTTCTCCTCCTTTGTTGTCAGGCTGCCGGGAGGGCAACTCATCACCATGTCCCTGTGACATTAATGGCGGGGGGCTCTGCTGGGTGGGAGAGGAGACCAGGGAGTTGCTCAGTGAAGGTGTCTGCAGTGCAGGGGATGGCAAAGAGTCACCATCCTCCCACAGCATTACTGGCAGGAACTCCCTCACAATCCCTGCCCATGTTTCTGCTGCCTGGAGCTGTCACACCCAGGAGCTCTTTGTCCCTAAATCTCCTCCCTGTCAGTGCTCACAGCCCCCATCCCACCCGCTGTGTGCTCAGCTCTGCCCTGCAGACCCCTCCTGGCAGCAGGGCCCTGCCCAGGGACATCTCTCTGTGTGCACAGTCTTAGGAGCAGGATAAACAACTGCTAAGGAGAACTGGGGACTCAGTGCCTTCTCCAGAATGGAGAAATAAATTCCCGTCTCCTTGTGTCTACTCAGGCAATGAACAGGGGAAAACACAAAGCACAGACTCTTTCCCTATCAGTTAAATGCTGCCTTGATGTCCTTCTTCAAAAAGGCTCTCACTATATGTCCTGGGGGTGATCTGGAGCTGTGAGCAGCCCTGACCACGCAGCACCCTCTCCACAGCAGAAGGACCCTGCCCTGCCGGGGGTCTCTCCTTCCCCACACAGCTTCTCCCCACAGCGCCGTGGGCAGCTCCCCGGGCAGGCTGAGTGCTGACCCTGGCAGGCGCCTGGCAGAGTCCCTGCCCCAGCACACAGCCCCTGGGCTGCAGGGACCCTGCTCTCAAGGACAGCCCTGGGCACCCCTGGCTGCACCCGCGCCTGCACACCCCTGCAGCCGTCCCCGGGAGAAGGCAGCCGCCATGGCCTGTCCCTCTGACAGTGCAGCAGGGAAGCCCTGCTCTGGAGCACGTCCTCCTCCTCCAGACACCAGGGACATTCCCGGGGCTGTGCCAGCTTCACCACATCCCTCCACCACCTGCAGCTGCATTGCCCTGCACCCACAGACTTACTGTGTCAAGGGCTGTGAAGATTTCTCCTCCAGTGAGCTCTCAGCATCCTGCCACTGCCGTCTGCCTTTCCCCTCTCTGTGCCCGGCTCCTCTGCCCTCGGTGCCTGCAGGCAGTGCCCTCAGCCCTGCTGCGCTTTGCAGAGGAGCTGCTCCTGGGCAGAGCTGTCTCTCTGCAGTGCTGCCCACTTGCCCTCAGCTCCCTCTGTCCCAGGAGCCCGGCCCAGATCCACATCAGAGGACCAACCCAAGGCATTTTAATGACCCCTCAGGTGGGTTTGGTGCCGAGTCCTTGATGCTCAGATGGTGATAAGACATTTAAATGTGCCTGTCAAGAAGTCAAAATCAGATGCAAATTAAAAAGTTTCTTTGAATGTTTATTTGCCCCACTGAGGAGCATTCATGACAAAGCCTCCCCAGGGGCTGGTTAGAGCAGAAAAGTCCAGGAAGAGATGAGAGGGAAACAAAGGCCATGAAAAGGTGGAACAGATCCTGAGTAAACCTGGATGTGTTACACTAAGACAAAGGGTGAAGGCCTTTCCAGCACCCCCTGGGAAGGGAGATCCTGTCCCTCACACATTGCTCAGGGCTCTTCCTGGGGCAGTGTGATGTGGGGATGGGCAATGCCAAGGGCAAAACTATGGTCCAACACCTCCCAGGCTCTTGGGTGGGGAAGGGGAGGCCATGAGACCCAGTGCTGGAAGGGGAAGGTGCTTCCTCATCGGCATCAGTGGCAGAGACAACAGCCAGAGCCAAGGGCAGAAAGAGCTCATCTCTGCTGGGGGATTTTCAGACTTTCTTCATCCCTCTATCGTCTCCACCACAGGCTGTCCCACCGTGTCCCACACCTGCACCTCTTTCTCTGCAGGCTGTAGTCACCCACCCGGCTACCACACCTTGCTCTCACCTGAGCATCTCCCTTCCTTTACTGAGATCTCTCCATCCTCCCTGGCTGCTCCTTGAAACACAAAGCCTGGGGCTGCTCCAGTCTCCCTCTGGGTGACTTGTTACACCACAGCACTGCCCTTCGAGTGACATTTCTCTGTGTCCAGTCTGAGCCTCCCCTTCTGCACTTTGTGGTATTTGTTCTTTCTCATGCTGTTTCTTACTACAAAGAAAAGCTCCATCATCTCTGAAATCCCCCCTCAGCCACTCTCAGGCTACTCCTATAGTGCCTGGAGCCTCCACAGCAGTGGGCCAAAGAACTCCAGGTCCCTCAGCCACCCCACACAGTCCATGGGCACTAGGTCCCAAACCCCTCCTTGGCAGACCTTCACTCAGCACTCTCCAGATCCTCCCTACTTCTGCAAAATGGGGAGCCACACCCTGGGACACACCCATGTGTGTGGGGCCACACCAGTGCTGAGTGGAGGGGGATGGTAACTCAGGTTGTCGGGGTGGCCCATGGTTCTCTGAATGCAGCCCCGTAGGCAGCTGCACTTGTTCATCGTGTCCATCCTCTCCTGGCTCGTAGCGCGTCCCTCGTAGTGCCGAGGTCCTTCTCCTCAGAGTCGCTGCTCAGTCGGTCACGTCCCAGCCTGTCCTGATGTACGAGGCTGTTCGCCCCCTGCTCCCAATGATGTAGGATTAGCCACTTTTCCTCGTAAAACTTCAAGTTTGAGAAATCCCAGATTTTGTCAAGGTTCCTATGGACTGTAGAAAATTTTGTTCAGCTTTTAATATTTGTGTGCAGCTGGCTTATCTTGACTGGGGTGTCTCTCACAAGAGAACAGCATGAGGAGTTTCAGGGCACTACAGATCCCCTGTCTTGGAGAAACTGCGGGGTCCTGGGGGTCTGGTACTGATAAGGCCATGGGGCTGGACCCTGAGGGGAAGATTCCCTTTATGGGAGAGAGCAGCAGGAATGTGTGGAGCTCTGCCTGGGGATGGAGGATGAGTCAGCTGAGCTGAAGGGTCATGGACAACACTGTGGTGGGTGGATGTCTGCTATGGACCCCCAGATGAGGAAGAGGAAGTAGATGAAGCCTTCTGCATTCAACTGGAAGAAGCCCTGCACCTCATGGCACTCCTAAACTCTCCCAATATTTGCTGAAGGGGCAACACAGCACAGTGAAAGTCATCCAGGAGGGTTTGGGAGTTAATTGACAACATCATCCTGACAAGGGTGACTGAGGAGCCAGTGAGGGGGGGTGTCCTGCAGGCAATCATACTTAGAAACAAGGTCGGGGATGTAACATTCAGGGGTGAGAAAGTAGAGTTGAGGCTCCTGAGAGAACAGAAGAAGGCAAAGAGCAGGACTTCAGTGAGCAGGCTTTGGCCTGCTGAGGAACCTGCTTGGCAGAATCCCACGGGATATGACACTGAAGAGAAGAGGCGAGACGTGTTTGATGGTCAAGGATCTCCTCTTCAAGCTCCAGAACAGCACCACCAGATATGCAGGAATTGAAGCAACACTGGAGAAGGCACATATGGATGAGAAAGGAGCTCCTGACAAAAATAAGCATGAAGAGGCGGCACAGAGAATTTCAAATCTGGCTGCCTTCCAGCCTCAGATGTTCCATTACTCTCTGCTGGAGAAATAAATTTTTGTGTTTCCATGCATGTGTCTGCGTGTTTGTCTGTGTGTGTTTGTGTGTGTTAGGGGGTAGTGGAGGGATGAGGGGATCCCAGGACCAGCTCCTGCACAGGTGCAGAGCATAAGATCAGCCCCTGGAGAGATCACTACTGGACACGTGTCTATAGAGGCCGATGTTTCCCACTCCCACAGCCCAGCATACAAACAGCCCAAACCTCGTTTCTCCTTTCTCCACTGACAGTGGTTGTGCTTGGCCTACAGACCTCCCGAGGTCCCTTCCAGGATGAGTGATGGTGCATTTCCTTCCACCACAGCTCTTCCCTTGATGATGACATGGAGAGCACTCACATTCCCCATGACCATGGAAGGGAGCAGACATAAGTTTGTAGCAATCAGCTCTTAAATTTTGTCCCACTGAAGTCATTGACTGCTCGGCAGGGAACCTCTGATGCAGGATTCATCATGTCTGAGCTTAACCTTTGCTTTTTTTTTTCTTCCTTTTCCCTCCCAAGTTCTTCTCTTTGATCATCCTCCTACATTCCTCTACAAACAGCCCAACTCCGCTCTTTCCCTACTGCCCCTGACTTTGCTTGCTTTGTGCCCTCCTAGAGTTTCTAACAGGCTTCTCTTGATTCCTGCCTTGGTCAGTACAAAACCAGCAACTCCTTTTATTAGCTGTGGTGTCCTGCAGTTTCTTATCCTGTGATCTTGTGTTGATGCCTCACCACAATCAGGGTGAGCCACCTGCACACAAACATTGACAGCCAGAAAAATGGAGCTTCAGTCCAGGAGGCCTTTGAGAAACTCTGGGTTTTGGCCAAGAGAAAGGTAAAGTTTTAGAAGGAGAAGTGGCCAGGCCTGCATTGGAGGGAAGAATAACCTCTATCGATCCCCAGCTGTAAGATATCAGGAAGGAAGGCAAGAGACCGGCATGGCTGAGTGGAGATCTGCTGGTCAAAGTAAAGGGCAAGAAGGAAATGCACAGGCAGTGGCAGCAGGGACAGGTACCCTGGGAAAAGTAGAGGGACGCTGCTGGGTTGTGTAGGGATGGGGTCAGGAAGGCCAAGGTGCAGCTGGAGATGAACTTGGCAAAGGATGCAAAGAATAAGAAAATGGCTTCTACAGGTAGATCAGCCTGAAAAGGAAGATCAAAAACTTGTATCAACTCAATGAACAAGACTGGAAAACTAGAAATAACAGACACGGAGAAGGCTGAGGTACTTAACAAGACTTTTTCCTCAGTCTTCACTGCAACTTCTCTTCCCAAACCTCTCAAGTGGATGGACGACAAGGCAGGGACTGGGGGAGCAAAGTCCCTCCCAGTGTAAGAGAAGGTCAGATTCAGGACCACCTGGGGAACCTGAACATACATAAGTCTGTGGGACCTGACAAGATGCATCCCAGAGTCCTGAGGGAATTGGCTGATACAGTTACCAAGCCACTCTCCAGGATATTTGAAGTCCTGGCAGTGAGGGAAAATCCCCGGTGCCTGAAAAAGGGGAACCATTGCACCCCTTTTTGAAAAGAGTAGAAAGGAGGACCCTGGGAACTAGCGACCTGTCAGCCTCACCTCTGTGCCTGGGAAGATCATGGAACAGATCCTCCTAGAAGCTGTGCTGAGGCACTTGGAGGACAGGGAAGTGATTTGAGACGGTGTGGCTTCACTTTGCCTGACCAAACTTTTGGCCTTCTAAGATGGAGTGACAACATCAGTGGGCAAGGGAAGAGCTATGGATGCTGTCTAGCTGAGCTTCTGTAAAACCTTTGGCACAGTTCCCCACAACATGTCCAGCTGTCAGGGGTGCTCTGTCCACCCCCCATCACCACCCCAAGGTGTATCGGCCCTTCCATGTACAGCTGCCCCATGCAAGAAGCTGGACTGATGCCGAGGAAGGTGGTTGGATCCATGCCGGATGCGGGGGTGACTCTGCTACCAGGGCTGGTGTCTCTGACAAGCCTGGATCTGCCCTGGGGGCTCTAGGCGTGGGTGCTGGGGGTGCACGAGGAGGAGTCCTGGGAGGGATAAATCTGCCCTTCACATTTCCAGCTTCACCCAGCACTCGCCACACTGCAGAGGAAGATGAAGGTCGCAGTGCTCACCATGGCCCTGCTCTTCCCCATCCTGCTGTGCACCCTAGAAGATGCTCAAGTGAGTCCCCAGTGCCACAGGGAGGTGCTCAAGGCTGGGGATGGGTCTCGGCTGCATGACATCAGGTCTCCTGCAGAACGAAATCATAGTGGGGAGCATGAAGCCCCTTGCCTTGGCCTCTCCCTTTCCCAAGCCAGGGGCTCCTGCAGGCTCCCCTGCACCTCCAGCCCCCAGCAATGCAGCTTTCTCCCCTCCACAATTCCATCTGTTCCCCCCCTTCCCCCACAATTAATGTTCTTGTGCCCAGAACCTCAGTTCCTGTTGGAATGGTTGGACCCGTCTCTTCCCTGGGAGTGCCCCCACAGATTTCTTGTCCTGATGACACCACCTCCATCCTTTTTGTGCAACCCCATCCCCTGGTCTTGGTCACTTCAGACATCTCATCTCTGGGATCTCTTTCATGTCCTATCTAGGGTCCCCAAATCCCCTCCCTTTGATCACTCCTGATGCCTTTCCTTCTGTCTTGCCCCTCAGTCTTTTGCTTTTCATCCTGTCCACTGCAGTAGTGTCCCCAGATCCCCTTCCTTGAACCCCCACTCCCAAACACTCTCCCAATCCTGTCGGTTTTGTCCTCTGGAGTCCTCTTCCTTCTGTCCCCACCAACCACTGTGCTTGAAGTCTCCATGTCCCCTCCACTTGAATTCCTTTAATCCTCACTTGAATTCGACACAGTCTTGTCCCTGCAATGCCTCCAGCCCAGTACCCTGGTGTCCACTAATTCACCCCAGTGCACTGTCTTCAGGTCTCCCCCCACCTCAACCCCATCCTTTCTGGAGGACATGAATTCCTCACTCTCTCCTTGTCTCCATCCCCACCCCTGGTCCTTGCATGGACAGGTATCCCAGGTGACACTTGGAGAAATGGGGCCAGGCAGAGCAGAAGGGATTTTTCTGCTCAGACCAGAGGAAGCCATGGGCCTGCTGGGACTGGGGACACCTGTGTCTCACCCCCAGCCCCACCAAGATCCAGTCCAGACCACCCCTTTGCTCTTCTTCCCTAAGCATTCTTCGAAGCAAGTGCAGATTATGGCGTGGTGGTAAGTAGTGGGGTGGACTTGGAGGGCATCCAGTCTGGGGAACTGGAGGGCACTTTGGTCCTCCCATCCCTTGCTGGTACTGGGGACATCCCAGAGACCAGTGAGGTCTCATGGTCTTTCTAACAGGCCATATTTAAAAGGTGGGTACCATGAGTTCTACTGGCCTCAAACCCTCCCCTCCCATGGCCAGGACACTTCAGGGCATCCAAGTGTGCTCCAGTAAAACCCTGGGCTTTACCACCTAACCCTCCAAAGCCCTCGTTCCCATACTCTGATCCCATCACCCGTGCTTTTGATCCTGGTGCAGCAAGCTGTGCAGATCCCACCTGTTGAAGTGTTATTTCATTTTGCTCCTGTGAGCTCTTTCAGTGTTTTCTTACAAGGAAAACATTAGTAGTCATCACTTCTACTGCCCCGAAACGAGGATGTCCACATGGACATTTGTTGCTGCAGTTTTGTATGAAGGAAAGGACGTGTAGATGGCCTGATCACCAGTGGCAGGTGGGAGCCTCCTGCACTCTTGTCTTTTAAAACCAAATTTAACTTACGACCAAGGGATACACTCAGCCCAACAGGACCTGAAGCCCAGGCTGTACATGGAGCAGAGCCCAGGCCTGGGTCTACTCAGCTTTACTGTTATGAGGATCACTGACTCCTCAATGCACCGTGATCTTCTCGTCAGGATCAATGAACCTCCTGATGAAGGACAGCAGGACGATGAAGTCTCCTTTAGACAGCTGGAGAACAGACACAAATTTAGGCCCTGGTAACTAGTGGAGACTTTGAAGACCATGGACCTCTGTGGCTGTGGCTGCAGTGCAAGTGAAGGTGGCAGGGTTGAAAACCCTGAGGGAAGTCAACAAGAGAAATTGTAACAGTGCTGAGAGGAAGGATCACCTCCACCAACCTGCTGGCAGTGCTCTTCCTAATGCAGCCCAGAAAGCCACTGGCCACCTTTGCTGCAAAGGTGCAAAGCCTGGAGAAGAGACGGCTTTGGGGAGACCTAATAACAACCTTCCCATATCTTCTTGGGTGTCCTCATGGAAATGCAGCCAGGCTCTTCACTATTGTGCATGGTGAGAGGATGGGGGCCAATGGGCATCAGCTGAAACAAGGGAGGAAAAACTTTCTGCTCATCGACGGTCAAGCACTGGAGCAGATTTCCCAGAGAGCTTGTGTCATCTCCATCCTTGGAGCTTTTCAAGCTGAAAATGAATGGAGCCCTGAGCAACCTGCCATGACCCAGAGGTGACGCTACCTTGAGCAGGAAGTTGGACTAGAGATCTCCTCAGGTCCCTTCCAGCATGAATGATTCTGCATTTTGATCCACCATGGATCTTTCCTTCATGATGGGAGGGAAATCACTCAGGTTCCTGATGGTCACAGAAGTCAATGAGAAAGTTTGGTCAGATGATCTGTGAATTTTTTGATGCAGGCATGCTTGGCAGGTACCTCCAAACAGTCCTGATCTTTTCCATTGCTTCACCTTTTCCTGTCTTTTCCTGCTCAAAATTTCTTCCACTTGACCATCCTTGCACCCCCCAATGCAAATAGCCCATCTCTATTTACCTTTTCCTCTTTGGTCCTAGTTTGACTTTGCAATTTCATTTGGTGTTTCTGAACTTGTCACCATGGGAATGTGTACCTTGGTGAACAGTATCATTGAATAGGTGCCTCCTTTTATTATCTGTTATGTCCTGCAATTCCTCATGCTCTTACTGTGTCAAAGTCACCCCATGTCAGGGTGAGCCATCTGCAGGCACACATCACCAGCTGGCCCAATGGAGCTTCATTCCTGCGGAACCCTGAAAATCTCTGGGGTTCAGTTGGTAGAAACCTCATGAAGCTTTACAAGGCCAAGTGGCCAGTCCTGCATTTGGGGACAGAATAACCCCATAGATGGGGGCATGCGGGGACCTGACTGGCAGAGGAGTGACCCCGAGGAGAAGGCCCTGGACATCACTAGGGATGCCATACAAGGCAGAGGTGCATGTCACCGTGAGTAAGGCCAGCTGCCTGTGGGGCTGCGTTAGGGGGCATGTGGCCAACTCAGACAAGGGAGTGATCATCAGCACTGTGGTGGCCACATCATGACTAGTGTGTCTGGGTGTGGGGCTCCCTGTTCTGAAGGAATGAGGAGGAACTGGAGAGGCTCCAGAGCAGATCTGCCAGGACGGGGTTTGGGGACTTTGTGGAGAGGCTGAGAAACCTGGGCTTCTTTAGCCTGGTGAGGTGGAGCCTCAGGGCACTGTACAAATAGCCAGAAACTGCTTGAAGGGGGGTTTCAGAGATGATGGAGCATTTCTTGGTGGCTGGAAGAGAAGGAAATCTCAACAAAGTGTATCTTGGAAGGTTCAGACTGCATTTGAAGAAGAAGCTATTTCACTCAAATGGTGGCATTGTGGTGCAAGAGATCACCCCGAGGGAGTCAGGATCAGCCCATGGCTTTGTCTTTCAAGGAACAGCCAGTGAAGGTGGAGAGACATCAGTGAAGGTGTGGAAATGCTGAGGTAGGAGCTAGGTGGGAAAGCAAGATGGGTGTCTGCAGCCTGGAGGGAAAGAGGTGCAGGCATGGGACAGTGTAGGACAGCCTGCAGTCGAGATGGCCAAGGGCTCTGGCAAGTCTAAAAGGCCCAACAGGACCAAGTTCTTTCTCCCCTTGGCTATGGCAGTTGCCTCTGCGACTGAGGCCTAACAGGAAAAACTTTATTTTGAGGCTCTGCACTTCATTTACTCTTCACCATTGCTTGGGGAAGCCGGGAGGTGTTGTGCAGTTTTCCTACACTTGGCATTGCTCACCCTCACACCCCACTGCCCCCAGGAAGAGCCCTGAGCCACACATGAGGGGCAGCATCTCCTTCCCAGGGCCTGAGGGTCAGGGCTTGGCCTTTCTGCTTCATAAAACAAACCAAGGGGTTTCTCAGCATTACAGCCACCTGCAGGGTGCCTTTGCCTACCTGCAATCACAGCCTCCAATTATCTGCTCTAACGAGTCCCTGGAGAGGCTTTGTCAGTAGTGGCCCTCAGTGGGGCCAATCAGTGCTTCAAGGTACTTTGAGCTTTGCTGCTGACTTTGACTTCTTGAGTACTTTGCTCAGTCTCCTCTCAGTATCTGAGGTTCATGGACTCAGGGCCAAATACACCATGGGGCTCATTAAAATAAAGAAAACCCTAACGAGCTATTTCTCTTCCTTTAGTTTTCTTCAAGGCTTCAGGACTTGTACAGCTCATTGAAGTCATTTCATAGTGTAGTTAAGCGGGAAGATGTCAAAGAGGATCTAATAAAAATTATTTTTTATTTTAACAGTTATTTTTATTTACTTTTCAGATTAGAGAAGAGGTGATAGAAGCCTTCTGCAATTGATATTGACCCAGAGGGTCTCCTCAGGAGCTCTGCACAGGTAGCAGAAGCAGCCCCTTGAGGTCTGGCACTGTCTGGACAACCTTGCTCCTCACCTCCCCAGCCTCACCATTTCTGTCATTGGCCAGCTGGGATTTACATCCCCTTTCCTTACATCCGACTTCTCCACTGCCGTCTGCAGCGGGAGGTTACAGCTCCATTGCACCATCTCCCACCTGTTTTCCTGAGAGAACTGGTTGCACACAGGCACAGAAGAATTTTTCCTATTTGCAAGCAAAAAACAATGAAACATGATCAAGTTCCATAAACAATAAAGCACCCTCCTCAACCATATACTAAGTACACGATATCTCTAATAAGGTCGTCTTTCGACAAGGGATAATCTTGGGGGATAATATTTTAGCTACATAGATACAAAAAGGTAGATATAAACATAATGAAAGATTTGGCTAAAGAGACAATTAGACTATTGAGAGACAGGCAAGGTTTGAGTCCCTGAAGCTCAAAGCAGCAGCACAGGTGAGAGGTGTCTGAATGAACAAAGAGTAATGGAAGGAGAAAACTGCAGTTCTGGGCCCCACAATTTAAGAAGGGTGTTAAAGTCCTTGAATGAATCCAGAGGGGGGCAACAAAACCTCTGAAAGGTCTGGAAGGAATGTCCTGTGAGGAGCAGCTGAGGACTTGGTGTTTGTCTAGTTTGGAGAAAAGGATGTTTAGGGGTGACCTCATGGCTCTCTGCAGCTTCCTGAGGAGGGGATGTGGAGATGGAGGTGCTGAGCTCTTGTCATGGTATCCAGTGACAGCACGTGTGGGAACGGTTCAAAGCTGCATCAGGGGAGGTACAAACTTGGCATCAGGAAACATTTCTTTACCAAGAGGTCAGTATAACACTGCAACAGGCTTCCTAGAGAGGTGGTTGATACTCCATGCCTGTCAGTGTCTAAGAGGCATTTGGACAATGCCGTAATAACATGATTTATCTTTTGGTCCACCCTGAAGTGGTCACGTATTTGGAGTAGATGGTCACTGCAGGTTGTTCCAACTGAACTATCCTATCCTATCCTATCCTATCCTATCCTATCCTATCCTATCCTATCCTATCCTATCCTATCCTATCCTATCCTATCCTATCCTATTCTATTCTATATTCCTGTACAAGGTGGATCCCTCCAGCAGCTGGGCTCGGACACTCACTCTCCTCAGCAGCTGCCCCTGGATACCAGCCTCCCCAGTTGCAGGCACCTGGACATACAAGCCCTCGAGGCCGCAGCCCCCTTCCAGATGCTGGTACAGACCACCCCAGTCACACACAGACTCTTAAGTTCACTCACTCCAGTCTCTCAGTTGCTGGCACTAATGACATATGGGCTGTCTGACCCCCTGCTCCTGCTCCAGTTGCTGCACTCACACCCCCATGCTCACATGTTCACACAGAAGAGAGATTCCCTCACACAGGAAAGAGTTAGAAATTAAGTTTAATGAGAAGACAGGACAGGCTGCCCTTGGCAGGGTTCTCCCCTAAACATCCCATAATAAGACCTGTGCAATCCAAAAATGCTGTTCCCCTACATCCCATCATGTCTCCCACACCCCTAGGCAACAATCCCCTCAGTCCAAATGCTGACCCAGAGCTGCTCTCAGTGGCTCATCCTGACGGGTTTCACCCCTGGACAAGGGGGCTGGTGGCTCTCCCAGGGCAGCCCTGGAAGGAGCTGGGACAAGACGTTCATTCCTCAGGAGCCTGTAAATTGGGATCCCACCTGCCCCTGTGCCTCGGGGCTCTTCTCAGTTTGTGGAGATGGGCTCCTGATGAGCTGGTGGCTCTGCTGTGATGGGCCTGGGAGCAGCTGGGGCAGGGTGTTAACTGAGTTACTCCTCCTGCCATGGTTGGTGCCGCCTTTGTGTGTGCAGATGAGCTTCTTCTCACTTCACCTGACACAGTCCAACAAGAACAGAAATCTCCTGAGGCATCTGTGTTTGGAGGTGACACACCTGTGCACTGGTGTTATTTAACAGATGAGAGCAGATCACTGGAATTGCTGTCCAGAAATGCACCGTGATTAGGGGAAAAGCTGTAGTGTCGCACGGGCAATGGCTTCGTTCAGGGCCAGGATCACCGTCTTGTTTCTAAGTCTGTAGATGAGCAGATTTAAGAATGGGTACAGGACAGTGTTCAGCAAAGCTACAGATCTGTTTGTCTCCAAGGAAACATCTTGTGAAGGACGCATGTAGAGAGCAATGCAGCTCCCATATGCAATGGCCAAGGTGGTGAGATGGGAAGAACACATAGGAAAAGCTTTTTTCCTCGCAGAGGCTGCTGGAAGGTGTAGAATACAGAAAAGGATGCGCATGTAAAATGCCAGAGTTAAACATAAGGAAGCCAGTCGGCCAACTGATATTAAACCAGAGTCTATTTTCCACAGCAGGCTGCTGTCAGAGCAGGACAACTTGAATAAGGGGCAGTTGTCACAAAAGAAATGGTGGATCTTGTTGGAGCCACAGCAAGTCAGCTGGTAGAGGAGGAGCAGACGGTAACTCGAGAGTGTGATGCCCATGACCCAGCAGCAGCAGCCAGGTGGATGCAGAGCTGAGGCTTCATGATGGCGACGTAACACAAAGGCTGGCAGAGAGCAACGTAGCGGTCAAAGGACATGACAGCAAGGAGAACCAACTCTGTACAGCCCAGGGCAAAATAGAAATAGGATTGGGCAAAGCACCTCCTTTGCTGTTGTTGGATCTGTTCCGTGATGTTTCCAGGAATAGAGGGGAGGCTGACAGGCTGCTAGTTCCCAGGGTCCTCCTTTCTACCTTTCTAAAAAATGGGTGCAATGGTTCACTTTTTTCAGGCACCAGAGATTTCCCCTGACTGCCAAAACTTTTCAAATATCCTGGAGAGTGGCTTGGCAACTACATCAGCCAATTCCCTCAGGACTCTGGGATGGAGCTCATCATGTCCCACAAACTTATATATGTTCAGTTCCCCAGGTGGTCCTGAACCTGATCTTCTCTTACACTGGGAGGGACTTTGCTCCCCCAGTCCCTGCCTTGTGGTCCATCCACTCGAGAGGTGTGGGAAGAGAGGTTGCCAGAGAAGACTAAGAAAATAATGTTGTTGAGTACCTCAGACTTCTCCTTCTCCACTGTTACTAGGTTGCCAGTTTTGCTCATCAGGAGGATGCAGGTTTTTTTGATCTTCCTTTTCAGGCTGATGTACCTGTGGAAGCCCTTTTTCTTATTCTTTACATCCTTTGCCAAGTTCAGCTCCAGCTGCACCTTGACCTTCCTGACCCCATCCCTACACAACCCAGCAGCGTCCCTCTACTCGTCCCAGGGTACCTGTCCCTGCTGCCACTGCCTGTGCATTTCCTTCTTGCCCTTTACTTTGACCAGCAGGTCTCCACTCAACCATACTGGTCTCTTGCCTTCCTTTCCTGATTTCTTATACCTGGGGATCAACAGAGGTTATTCTTCCCCCTGATGCAGGAATGGTCACTTCTTGATAAACTTTAGAAGTTTCTGTTGGCCAAGTCCCAGAGTTTCTCAAAGGCCTCCTGGACTGAAGCTCCATCTTGTTCACGTTTGTGTGCAGGTGGCTCACCCTGATTGTGGTGAGCCATCAACACAAGATCACAGGATAAGAAACTGCAGGACACCACAGCTAATAAAAGGAGTTGCTGGGTTTGTACTGACCAAGGCAGGAATCAACACGACAACCCTCTTAGAAACACTCTAGGAGGGCACGAAGCAAGCAAAGCCAGGGGCAGTGGGGAAAGAGCAGAGTTGGGCTGTTTGTAGAGGAATGTGTGAGGGTGATCAGAGAAGAACATGGGAGGGAAAAGAAGGAAAAAGAAAAGCAAAGGTTAAGCTCAGACATGATGAATCCTGCATCAGAGGTTCCCTGCTGAGCAGCCCTGTGTCAGTGACTTCAGTGGGACAAAAAGCCACATCTGATGACTCCAAACTTATGTCTGCTCCCTTCCATGGTCATGGGGAACGTGAGTGCTCTCCCAATAATCATGAAGGGAAGAGCTGTGGTGGAAGGAAATGCACCGTCACCCATCCTGGAAGGGACCTCAGGAGGTCTGTAGGCCAAGCACAACCACTGTCAGTGGAGAAAGGAGAAACGAGGTTTGGGCTGTTTGTATGCTGGGCTGTGGCAGTGGAAAACATCGGCCTCTATAGACACGTGTCCAGTAGTGATCTCTCCAGGAGCCAATCTTAGACTCTTCAACTGTCCAGGAGCTGGCCCTGGGTTCTCCTCATCCCTCCAGTACCCCCACACACAAACACACAGAGACACAAATATCTCTCTCCAGCACAGTCACAGAACCACTGAGGCTGGAAGGCAGCCAGCTTCCACCTTCTCTGTGCTGCCTCTTCAAGCTTCATTTTTATCAGGAACTTCTTCCTCATACATACCAGCCTCCTTCTGTGTGCTTGACTTGGATGAGTGGCATCCTCGGGGGTCGGGGTTGGGACTGGCACTGTTTAACATCTTTGTTGGCGACATGGACAGTGGGATCGAGTGCACCCTCAGCAAGTCTGACAATGACACCAAGCTGTGTGGTGTCGTCGACACGCTGGAGTGAAGGGATGTTTCATCCAGAGGGACCTGGACAGGCTGGAGAGGTGGGACTGTGCAAACTTCATGGAGTTCAACAAGGCCAAGTGCAAGGTCCTGCACATGGATCAGGGTAATCTTAAGCACAAATAGAGACTGGGCAAAGAGTGGTTTGAGAGCCCTGGGGAGAAGAACTTGGGGGTTTTGGCAGATGGAAAACTGACTGTGAGCCAGCAACATGCACTTGCAGCCCAGAAAGCCAACTGTGCCCTGGGCTGCATCAAGGGAAGTGTGGCCAGCAGGTCGAGGGAGGGGATTCTGCCAATCTGCTCCACTCTTGTGAGACCCCACCTCGTGCACTGTGTCCAGCTCTGGGGCCCCCAATGTCAGAAGGACATGGACCTCCTCGAACAGGTCCAGAAGAGGCCACAAGGATAATCAGGGGGCTGGAGCACCTCCCTTATGAGGACAGGCTGAGAGATTTGGGGGTGTTCATCCCAGAGAAGAGAAGGCTCCAGGGAGACATTCTAGCTGCATTCCAGTACTTAATGGAGGCCTGCAGAAAAGATGTGGAGGGACTCTTTATCAGACGTTGTAGGGATGGGATGAGGGGTAAGGGTTTTAAATAGAAGGATGGTAGATTTAGACTAGATATAAGGAAGAAATTCTGTGAGTGTGGAGAGACACAGGAACACGTTGCCCAGTTGTGGATGCCCCCTCCCTGGAAGTTCTCCGGGCAACCAGTTCCAGTGTCTCAGCACCCTCATCGTAAAACATTTCTTCCTTATAACAAAACTAAATCTACCCTCTTTCAGTTTAAAACTTTTGCCCCTTGTCCTGCCATTACAGGTGCTGGTAGAAAGTCTCACTCTGTCTTTCCTGGCCTATGATCACTACGTTTTCATCTGCAAACACCTTGGAGTGTGCCCAGACATCTCCCAAGATGGTGTTTGGAGGTCTCAAACACATAAGCAGTGTACAGAGGCTGAACGCCCTGGGCTCACTGGTGTGGAGACTCCGGACAGAATAGGAGTAGCCCGAGAGTGCTTGAAGAGAGGTTTCAGAGATGGTGGAGTTTTTCTCTGTGTGTACAGTCTTCTCTTCCTCAGCTGCACTTTCTGGCATTATTTCCTTCTCACTCTGTTTTCCACTATGAAGAAAAAGTATTCATTCCAAGGCCAGTGTTGCGGTTTAACACATCACCCAGAAGGATTCTGGTCAGTGCAAGGCTTTTGGAAGATATCAAAAACCAAAACCCAACACTTCAAGAAAGAGCCAGGGAGAACGGTGAGATATCATTAAAGGAAGGAAGATGCTCGGGTTGAGAGCAAGGTGAGAAAACTGGGTGGGTGACTACAGCCTGCAGGGAAAGAGTTGATACAACACGGTAGGACAGCCAGTGGTAGAGATGACAGAGGGTTGTGGAAAAGCTGAAAGTCCCAGAGTCAACCTCTTCCTGACTTTGGACATGGCTGGTGTTTATGCCACTGATGCCTATGAGGAGGCACAGTCCCGTGCAGCACTGGGGCCTCATTGCCCCCTTGCCCCTAATCAGGAGCCTGGCAGGTGCACATCTCCATCACCCACTGCCCCAGGAAGAGCCCTGAGCAATGGGTGAGGGACAGGATCTGCCTTCCCAGCCACTGGGGGTCATGGCTTGGCCCTTTGGTTAATGGGCTCAGGGCTTGGCCCTTTGGCTTCATCAAACACATGCAGGTTTCCTCAGCATCAGAGCCACCTTTGCTTTGCTTTTCCCTACCTGCCATCACTGCCTCCACATTTCTGCTCTAGGTGGAGCCTGGGGAGGCTTTGTCAACAGTGTCCCTCAGTGGGACCCATTAGAGCCACAAGAAACTTTGGAGTTTGAATCTAACTTTGACTTCCTCAGAGGTTTCTTCAGCAGCTTCTGAGTATCTGAGATCCATAGACTCATCACCAAACCCACCTGAGGGGTCATTAAAATGCCTTGGGCTGGTCCTCTGCTGTGGAGCTGGGCCGGGCTCCTGGGACGGAGGGAGCTCAGGGCAAGTGGTCAGCGCTGCAGAGAGACAGCTCTGCCCAGGAGCAGCTCCTCTGCAAAGCGCAGCAGGGCTGAGGGCACTGCCTGCAGGCACCGAGGGCAGAGGAGCCGGGCACAGAGAGGGGAAAGGCAGATGGCAGTGGCAGGATGCTGAGAGCTCACTGGAGGAGAAATCTTCACAGCCCTTGACACAGTAAGTCTGTGGGTGCAGGGCAATGCAGCTGCAGGTGGTGGAGGGATCTGGTGAAGCCGGCACAGCCGCCAGGAATGTCCCTGGTGTCTGGAGGAGGAGGCCGTGCTCCAGAGCAGGGCTTCCCTGCTGCACTGTCAGAGGGACAGGCCATGGCGGCTGCCTTCTCCCGGGGACGGCTGCAGGGGTGTGCAGGCGCGGGTGCAGCCAGGGGTGCCCAGGGCTGTCCTTGAGAGCAGGGTCCCTGCAGCCCAGGGGCTGTGTGCTGGGGCAGGGACTCTGCCAGGCGCCTGCCAGGGTCAGCACTCAGCCTGCCCGGGGAGCTGCCCACGGCGCTGTGGGGAGAAGCTGTGTGGGGAAGGAGAGACCCCCGGCAGGGCAGGGTCCTTCTGCTGTGGAGAGGGTGCTGCGTGGGTCAGGGCTGCTCACAGCTCCAGAACACCCCCAGGACATTTCTGAGAACATATTATATGGGGAATGTCAAGGCAGGGATTAATCAAAATATAAGGAGCTTTCTGAATTCTGTGATTTCATTTTGATGCTTTTGTGGTATTTGGTGGGAGAAATGGAAAAGGAGTTCTCATGCTTGAGCAGTTTAGCTCAGAAGAAGTCGGAGGGACAGAACAGCTCCCCTTACCCTCCATTAACCTGCAGCCCATCCTCTTCCCTCGCAGGACTTGCTCTGTTCTCCCTGGCTACAGCAGAAACGCTGAGGGATTCTGACACCCAAGAACACTCCCCAAGTGAAATGGGGGGGCTTCAAAAAGCCCAAAGCTCTCTAACAGCTTTCTGCCATCCTCGTTCCTTAGCACTGGGTGTGCAGATGCTGACAGGCCCTTTTGCATTACAAACACTCACATATAACAAAGTCAAACACCAGCTCTGGCTCCTGCTCCCAGCATTTACACAAACCCACTGCTGCAGAGCAGGGCTGACTCGTGGGCAGCCTGCAGGCAGAGGCCCTGCTCTTCACGGTGCATTAATCCAGCACCAACTGGAGTTCCAGGAACAGAACTGAAGAAAATTTTCCTAGAAAAGGAAAAATGGGAGCGTGGGTGCGGTAGGGATAGGGGTGTTGTGAAATGACATTGATTTTCCTCAGAAAAGTTTCTAATGAATTGTCACTGTTATTTCCTGCTCTGACAGTCCCCCATGTCCAGAGGCAGCAGATGTCCAACAGCAGCTCCATCACTGAGTTCCTCCTCCTGGCATTCGCAGACACACGGGAGCTGCAGCTCTTGCACTTCTGGCTCTTCCTGGGCATCTACCTGGCTGCCCTCCTGGGCAACGGCCTCATCATCACCGCCATCGCCTGTCACCACCACCTGCACACCCCCATGTACTTCTTCCTCCTCAACCTCTCCCTCCTCGACCTGGGCTCCATCTCCACCACTCTCCCCAAAGCCATGCACAATTCCCTCTGGGACAACAGGGACATCTCCTACCATGGATGTGCTGCCCAGGCCTTTCTCTTTCTCTTCTTAGTCATAGCAAAGTTTAATCTCCTCACTGTCATGTCCTACGACCGCTACGTTGCCATCTGCAAACCCCTGCACTACGGGACCCTCCTGGGCAGCAGAGCTTGTGTCCACATGGCAGCAGCTGCCTGGGGCACTGGGTTTCTCTGGGCTGTGCTGCACACGGCCAACACATTTTCACTACCACTCTGCCAAGGCAACATCCTGGACCAGTTCTTCTGTGAAATCCCCCAGATTCTCAAGCTCTCCTGCTCAGACTCCTACCTCAGGGAGTTTGGGCTTATCATGGTTGGTGTCTGTTTAGGTTTTGGATGTTTTGTTTTCATTGTGGTGTCCTATGTGCAGATCTTGAGGGCCGTGCTGAGGATCCCCTCTGAGCAGGGACGGCACAAAGCCTTTTCCACGTGCCTCCCTCACCTGGCTGTGGTCTCCCTCTTTATCAGCACTGGCATGGTTGCCCACCTGAAGCCCCCCTCCATCTCCTCCCCATCCCTGGACCCGGTGGTTTCATTTCTGTACTCGGTGGTGCCTCCAGCAGTGAACCCCCTCATCTACAGCATGAGGAACCAGGAGATCAAGGATGCCCTGAGGAAACTATATGAATACACATTATTACAGTATTAATAAGGTGTCCATCCTCATATAAATCCCAGGTATTCTGTAAAATCCCAATTTATCTTTTGTTCGTCTTTTTCTTTAGTTTGCATTTGTTTGTTAAACCATATTTATTGTCATCAAGTATTATTCATACAACATCTTCTTAGGCTTAGAAAGAATTTTTTCTGAATTTGCCTCTCCTTCATTCTCTTAGATCTCCTCTGGAGCTGGCGTCCAGCCCCAGCAGGCAGAAGGGATTCAGGAGCCAAGGGCCCAGCTGCCCCATAGAGGAGCAGACCAGTGCCCTCAGGGCTGCCCCTCACTGTCTCGGCAGGCACTGCCTCTCTGCTGCCTGTGAGGTCGGGCTGCTGCTTCCCTGGAGCCACGGCCAACGTGAGCGACAGGACGTGGCCTTTTCAGAGCTGGGCTCTCCTTTGTTCCACATTATCCTGCTGTGCCCTTGCATTTGTGTCACCACCAACCTCTTGTGTAGCTTCTGACAGTCCCATTGTGTCCAGTGACACCCCTGTGGCTGCAGGCAGGATCAGGCCATGGGAACCAAGGTGTCAGAGCTGGCCTCCATGCCAGCACCACCATCACCAAAGGGGTTCCTCAGGGCAGGGCCAGAAGGCTGAACGACTCTCCCAAAGCTGGTATCGGGAATACACTCAAGAAACTGCTCCGTCAAAAAGACATTTGCTCCTTTGAGGTTCTGGATGGTTTCACAGGGACAAGCACAGAGACCTAGTGCGATCTGTGTAGGAGACAAGGGCTGGACCAAGACCTCCCTTCTTGGTTGCACATGTGACAGAATCGCAGAATCACAGAAGCATCTAGGTTGGAAAAGACCTTGAAGCTCCTCCAGTCCAACCATGAACCTCACCCTGACCTTTCCCAACTCCACCAGATCCCTCAGCACTGGGTCAACCCGACTCTTCAACCCCTCCAGGGATGGGGACTCCCCCCCTGCCCTGGGCAGCCCATTCCAACGCCCAACAACCCCTTCTGCAAAGAAATACTTCTTAAGAGCCAGTCTGACCCTGCCCTGGTGCAGCTTGAGGCCATTCCCTCTTGTCCTGGCGATGGTTCCTTGGCTCAAGAGACTCCTCCCCGCTCTCTGCACCCTCCTTTCAGGGAGTTGTAGAGGGCCATGAGGTCTCCCCTCAGCCTCCTCTTCTCCAGACTAAACCCCCCCAGTTCCCTCAGCCGCTCCCCATCAGACCTGTGCTCCAGACCCTGCACCAGCTTCGTTGCCCTTCTCTGGACACACTTGAGTCATTCAATGGCCTTTTTGGAGTGAGGGGCCCAAAACTGAATCCAATCATCGAGGTGCGGCCTCACCAGTGCCGAGTACAGGGGTAAGATCCCTTCCCTGTCCCTGCTGGCCACATTATTGCTGATACAAGCCAGGATACCATTGGCCTTCTTGGTCACCTGGGCACACTGCTGGCTCCTGTT
The DNA here is from genome assembly GCA_030819815.1 of Strix occidentalis. NCBI lineage: Eukaryota > Metazoa > Chordata > Aves > Strigiformes > Strigidae > Strix > Strix occidentalis. The sequence goes on along the minus strand of JASWHU010000078.1, from coordinate 752,151 downwards.
CAGCCAGCTGTCAATCAACACCCCCAGGTCCCTCTCTGACTGGCAGCTCTCCAGCCACTCCTCCCCAAGCCTGTAGCGCTGCTGGGGGTTGTTGTGGCCCAAGTGCAGCACCCGGCATTTGGCCTTATTGAAACTCCTCCAGTTGGCCTCAGCCCATCGCTCCAGCCTGTCCAGGTCTCTCTGCAGAGCCTCCCTACCCTCGAGCAGATCAATACTCCCACCCAACCTGGTATCATCTGCAAACTTACTGAGGGTGCACTCGATCCCCTCGTCTAGATCATCAATAAAGATGTTAAACAGGAGTGGCCTCAAAACCCAGCCCTGAGGGACACCACTCATGACCGGCCACCAACTGGATTTAACTCCGTTCACCACAACTCTTTGGGCCCGGCCATCCAGCCAGTTTTTTACCCAGCAAAGCGTGTGCCCATCCAAGCCACGAGCAGCCAGTTTCGCCAGGAGAATGCTGTGGGAAACAGTGTCAAAGGACTTACTATAGTCAAGGGAGACAACATCCACAGCCTTTCCCTCATCCAATAAGCAGATCGCCCTGTCGTAGAAGGAGATCAGGTTTGTCAAGCAAGACCTGCCTTTCATAAACCCATGCTGACTGGGCCTGATCGTCTGGTTGTCCCGCATGTGTTGTGTGATGGTACTCTGGATGAGCTGCTCCATCAGCTTCCTGGGCACCGACATCAAGCTGACAGGCCGTAATTTCCTGGATCATCCTTCCGACCCTTTTTATCTGTGGGTGTCACATTGGCCAGTTTCCAATCTGTCGGGACCTCCCCGGTCAGCCAGGACTGCTGGGAAATGATGGAAAGCGGCTTGGCGAGCACCCCAGCCAGCTCCTTCAGCACCCTCGGGTGTATCCCATCCGGTCCCATAGACTTGTGTACATCTATGTGATGCAGCAGGTCACTGACTATCTCCTCCTGGAGTGCGGGGGGGTCATTCTCCCAGTCTCTGTCTTCTGGCTGAGGAGGCTGGATTACCACAATACAAGTGGTCTTGTTATTAACTACCGAAGCAAAGAAGGCATTAAGCACCTCAGCCTTTTCCTCATCATTTGTTACCATGTTTCCTCCTGTATCTAGCAGGGGATGGAGACTCTGCCTGGTCTTTCTTTTGCTACTGACATACTTATAGAAACATTTCTTGTTGTCCTTGATTGCTGAAGCCAGATTAATTTCCAGCTGGGCTTTAGACCTCCTGATTTCCGCCCTGCTTAGTCATTCCAGTAATCTCTGGGACTGGTCCCGCTCTGCTGTGTTGTACTTCCAGCAGATGTCTGGGAAGTTAAAGTCTCCCACAGAACAAGGGCAAGCAATGGTGAGATTTGTCCTAAGTGCCTACAGAATATTTCATCCCCCTCTCTCTCCTGGTTGGGTGGCCTATAGTAGACTCCTACTACAACATCTGCCCTGTTGGTCTTCTCCCTGATTCTAACGCAAAGACACTCCACCCTGTCTTCACAACACTTGTGCTTGAAGCAATCATAACAGTCCCTAACATACAGCGCCACCCCACCACCTCTCCTTCCTTGTCTATGCCTCCCATAGAGCTTGTAGCCATCAACTGGTGCACTCCAGTCATGAGAATCACCCCACCATGTTTCTGCCCATTTCTCAAGGCCCTGTCTAGCCCTGTCCTTGGCCCTTGCGCCATCCAGGGAAGATGGAAAGGGCCTCAGCAGCAGTGAATCCCTTCTGGCTGACTCTGCTTCCTACCTCACCAGCATGGCCAGTGGAGGGTGACCCCATGGCTCCAGGATACCACAGTCCCCTTGATCTGCAGAGCAGCACGGCTGGCTTGGGGCCCTGCAGGAGCACGGAAGAAAGCCAGGACCAGCCAGCCAGGCCAGCTCAGACATGTGAATCTGGGGAAAGGGATGTCCATGGAGAAGATTAAGGCAGCAATTCTATGCCTGCAGGGAGGAACCACGAGAAAGAGAAACCTCTTCCTGCAGGCACCCACTCAGGGCAGAATGCTGTGTTGCTGGACCTGACTTTTTGTGCTGGCTTAGGAGGAGGGTTTCGGTGTCTGTTTCGGTGTCTGTCCACTCTGGCTTGCACAGGCTCATCTTGCAGTCAACAGTGGGTCTTCAACCTCCTCCACTGTAATTCATCCTTACAGAACTTCTAAATCACTTGCTTTCTTTGTTGTCTGGGTCTCCAAGCATCTGCTCAGCCCTCACACAGCCTGGCTGTTGGCTCACTCCTGGGCACTTCTCTCCAGGTGAGCCCCCTCCAAGTTGCAGTCCCAGGAGTGGGTCTGAGGGGAGATGCTGCTTGGTGTCAGGTCTGCTCCAGAGCAGACAGGGCTGAGCAGGGTGTCCATGAGTGAGGCCTGCCCTCCTGCCGGTCGGGGGGCTGGAACAGAGGTGTCCTCAGAGCCAGCACCCAGACAGACACCTTTCCCCTGCCTCACCCCTCCCTTTTTGGACACAGGCAGGTGATGACTGACAAGGGCTGCACTCTGATACTCATGAACAAGGCAGAACTGGACGAGGATGTGAATGCTGAGGGCAGCCATGGCTGCAGTGACCATGGCAGAGGAAAAAGATAAACAGCAGAATGACAGCCTTGGCCTGCAGCACAGCACATTTCACATGGTTCAGCATCTGCTTGGCAGGATCCTGGAGAGCCAAGATCCATGGAGCCCTCTTGGATCTTTGGGGACAACAACATCAAAGCCCAGACAGACCTCAGTGTGATGTTCTGTGAGGTAAACAGGCCCTAGCTGGAGGCTGGTGAGGATGGACAGGGATCTTCTAGCTGAAGTGTTCACACACCAGAACGCATTGCACAGGGGTAGGAGAGGGAACAGGTTGTCTAGGAGGTAGATGCAGACATGGCCTTGGGGTACAGGGGTGGAGGCAGGACAGTGAAAGCTCAGATGGGGCTGAAATCAGATAAAGGCTGAGGAACTCATTGTTTTCCCATCCTCTTCTCCTGGCAAGATCTGCCCCCACACCTCCCTGGTCCTTGAGTCTCTGACCAACATCTCTGCAGGCAGGGCTGCACCCATGGCAGAGGAAGGTGTGTCTGGGGAGCACTTGCAACACTTGGGCACACACAGGTGCATGGGACCAGAGGGGATGTGTCCAAGGGTGCTGGGAGAGCTGCCCGGGGTCATTGCAAGGCTGCTCCTGGTCATCTTTGAAATGTCAGGGCAAACAGGGTGGGAAATGGCAGATATTGCACCCATTTTCAAGCAGAGCAAGAAGGAACATCCATGGAACTACAGGCTGGTCAGTCACATCTCTGTCCCCAAAAAGGTGATGGAGCAAATTCATTTGAGTAATTCCTTTGCCCACATCCATCAGCTGTTGCTCTCTGAGATGCTCTGGGGTAGCTGAAGTACCCACAGGGTGCTTGGAAGGGTGACCCGGGACCTATGGGAACCCTTCTGGAGCATTCCCTGGTCACCAGGAAAAGGATCTCCAGACACCTCAGTGGAGACAACTCCTTTCTCTCTATTGACTGGGAGGGGAAGTCCAGACAACTTGATTTGACATAGACATCTGCAGGGAGGTGTCTGATGTTGGGGGAGACCAGTGTGTTCCCTTTCTTCACCTACAAAGGAGTCACTCTTCATTTACCCTGGAGGGAATAAAAAGGGAGTGTTCATGGATGATGCAGAGACCCCTTTGAGCAGACACTGTAACACAGATGTGTTGAGACAAGTGCAAATCTGGCCACCCAAACCCAGGGTGTTTCGCTGCAGGTGGTCACCCAGCTTCCCCGTATCAGGGGAGAGAGCCTGCCACCTTAGTGGTGACTCTCTTTGTGCAAGGGGTGAGGAGTGGCAAGGATGCTGCTGGGTGGGGAGAGGCTTTATTGTGCTGGGATCTCTTCAAGACATAGAAATATCTGTCTTTTATGCTGCAGGCCTGAGTATGATAGTAATGTTTAGAAAATGTTAATAAAAATGAAACAATTAAGAGATAAGGGAAGATGAAAACCCAAAAAATCTTGAATACAGTTTCCAGCTTTTTTACGTTCTTTGTGCTCATTTCCTCCTAGTTTAGCTTTGATTTGTTTTGATATACCAGTCTTTGGGGGATTTCATTTTTTTAATTACGATTTTAAATACAAAAATATTTCCAGAACCAGGGTGGGATGCAGCTACAGGGACACAGAAGCTCTACGTCACAGGGAAAGAGATGCCTGGTGGCAGTGCAGGTGTCCTCGGCCCCTCTGCCCAGCCTCTACCAGCAGCTCCTGAGGGGCTCTGGTCTCCTGCAGGAGACCTCCTGGCCTGGGTGACAGCGGCCAGTCCCAGGGAAATACGTCAGATAAACCGGGGCGTCTGCAAGGGGCACTCGATGTCCATGGTCAGACAGCTGAGCTCTGCCTGGAAAGGGGAAGAACTGCCTGAGACTATTGGAAAACACCTGAGCACCTTTTCATCAGTTGAGGTGACGGAAAACTTTGAATAAAGTGATGATATTTTTCCACCATGACCACATGGGAATTTCTAGGAAGTGTATGAACTGAAACTGAAGCTCTGAGCTTCAGGGAGTTAGAAGCCTGCCCTTGTCTCTCAGCAGTCTAATTCTCTCTTCAGCCACCTCCTTCGCTGTGTTCATATCTCTCATTTCCCATCGATCTGTCTGAAACATTGCTAGTGAGGTTCTCCCCTGGGGATGGTGAACCTCAGTGGAGGCAGCTTCCCCTTAGCACACAGCTGAGCAGTGGCGGTTGTTGTTTGTTAAACTCTCCCATGTTTTCCTTCTGTTTGTTTGCAATGAGGAGAAATTCTGCTGTGCCCGTGTGCAGCCAGGTCTGTGAGGGAAGCCAGTGGGAGCTGGTGCAGAGGAGCTGTAACCTCCAGCTGCAGCTGGGCTGGAGAAGTCTGATGTCAGGAGAAGTGCTGCAAGTGCCAGGGGGCCGATGGGAGAAATGGCCGGGCTGGGGAGGTGAGGAATCAGGTTGTCCATGGAGTGTCTGACCTCCAGGAGGAGCTGGTCCTACCCCTCCTGACAGCAGGAGGAGACCCCCTGCATCAACATCAATTAGAGAATGCTGCCATCACTTCTTCTGTTAAATGAAAAACTAAACAAGACACTTAAAAAATTCTTCAGTATTAAATGCGCATTGAAATCTTCCCCTTTACGTGCACTCCAGAGACCTCTCTATTTAACAACCCAAGACTTGAAGACTATAGAAAATAATTGGAAGAGACAGATTTTTGCATTTTCCTGAGCCCCATGGTGTCTTTGGTGCTGAGACCATGAGCCTCAGACACTGAGAGGAGCCTGAACCAACGGCTGAAGAAGTCAAGGTCAGAAGCAACACCTACAGTTCCCAGGAGTGTTACTGGGTCCCACTGAGGGCCATCCCCAACAAAGCCTCCCCAGGGGCTGGTCAGAGCAGAAGGGTGGAGGCAGGAATGAGAGGTAGCAAACCCAATGTAAAGGTGGTTCTGATGCTCAGTCTGCCTTCATGTGTTGAAACCAAAGGGCCAAAGCCTGACCCGCAGCCCCTGGGAAGGGAGATCCTGTCCCTCCCACATTGCCCAGGGCTCTCCTGGGGTAGTGTCATGTGGCAATGTGTGGTGCCAAGGGCAGGACTAGGGTATGGCACTGATGGGTCTGTCCTGGTTGGGGCAAAGAGGCCATGAGGTCTTGGTGCATTAAGGTTTAAGCTTGTCCTGGTAGGCCTTAGCTGCAGAGGCAATAACTATAGGCAAAGGGGGAAAGACCTTGACCCTGTTGGGGACTCTCAGCTATGCCAGAGCCTTCAGCTGTCTTTATCACAGGCTGTGCTCATTGTCCCACACCTGCAGCTCTTCCCCTGCAGGCTCTCAACATCATCCTTTCTTCCCCAACTTGCTCTCACCTCAGCATTTCACTGCCCTTCCTGATATGGAATAGAAAATAATAGACTATTTGACTTGGAAGGGACCTACAACAAGCGTCTAGTCCAACTACCTGACCAGTTCAGGACTGACCAAGTTAAAGCTGTTATTAAGGGCATTGTCCAAATTCCTCTCAAACACTGACCAGCTAGGGGTAGTGTCCACCTCTCTAGGAAGCCTGTTCCAGTGATTGTCCACCTTCTTGGTAAAACAAATGCTTCCTCATGTCCAGTCTAAACCTCCTCTGCCGCAGCTGTGGACTGTTCCCACACGTCCTATCACTGGAGCCCAGGGAGAAGAGAGCAGCACCTCCCACTCCATTTCCCCTCCTCAGGAAGCTGCAGAGAACGACGGGGTTGAACCTCAGATTCCTCAAAACTAGACAAACCCAGAGTCCTCGGCTGTTCCCCATGTGACATTCCTTCCAGCCCTGTCACCAGCTTTGTTGCCCTCCTCTGGGTGCATTCAAGAACCTTCACATCCTTCTTCAGTTGTGGGGCCCAGCACTGCACACAGTACTCAAGGTGAGGCCGCACCAACACTGAATATCTCTCCATCCTCCCTGGCTCTTCCTTGAAACACAAAGCTATGGGATGGTCCAGACTCCCTCTGGGTGACTTGTTGCTGCACAACACTGCCCTTGGGGTGACAATTCTCTGACTTCTTGACCGTTCTCAGCCTACCAAGATTATTTTCATTCTGTTATGTCTTTCTGATGTTGTTTTCCACCACAAAGAAAAGCCCCATCACCTCTGAAACCACCCTTCAAGCACTCTCAGGCTAATGCTTTACTACCTGGAACCTCCCTGCCATTGGCCCAAAGATGTCCATGTCCCTCCGCCTCTACACACAGGTCACGTGCTTGAGGCCCCATACCCCATCTTTGCAGAACTCCCCTGATCACTCTCCACCTCCTCCCAACTCCTACAAAATAGGAGCTGCACAGAGGGACACATCTGTGTGTGTGGAGCCACACCAGTGCTGAGTTGAAGGGGAAGCCAACTCAGGTTTTCTGGGTTGCCACATTCTTCCTAATGCAACCTCCTGGGCAGCTGGCCTTGTTCCTGGGGAGCATGCACCACCGGCTCGTGTGCCGTCCCTCCTAGTGCCCAGGCCCTTCCCTTAGGGTCACTGCTCAGCTGGGCAAGTCCTCACTGGCCCTGATACACGGCGTTATTCTTCCTCCCAGTGCAGGACTGGCCATGTTTCCTTGGAAACATCAAGAGGTTTCTGTTGTACAAATCCCTGAGTTTCTCAAGGTCCCCCTGGACTAGAAGCTCCACTTGTTCAGCTGTTAATGTCTGTGTGCTGATGGCTCACCCTGACTCAGGTGTGTCTCACACAGTAACAGCAGAAGGACTCTCAGGGTACTGCAGGAAATAAAAGGAGGTACTAGTTCAATTTCTGGCCCAGAGAAGACTTACTGCGACAGCCATCTCTAAAACACCAAAGGAGGGTTCAAAGCAAGGAAACTCATATCCAATAGAGTAAGGGCAAATAAGGGTTGATGTGCTCAGCCATGTTAGTGGCCTATATGTATACGAAAACAGAATATTAGACAATATGGATCCCTCCAGGAGCTGGTCTTAGACCCTCCATTTACCCAGGAGCTGGACACGTTTTCCTGCCCTCTCCTGACTCAGACACTAAAGGAAGCATACAGAAAGTGAAAGCAACAGTACATAACCTGACAGAAATAACCAAACACTGTCCAAGCATGCAGGGATGAGGTTAGAGAAGCTAAAGCCCAAATGGAATTGAATCTGGCCAGGGATGTCAATGACAACAAGAAGGTCTTCATGAAATACAAAAGTGTGACAAAAGGAAAATGATGGAAAATGTGGACCCATGGCTCAATGAGACAGGGGACCTGTTTACTCACACATGGAAAAGGTTGAGTTACTGAATGCCTCCTTTGCCTCGGTCTTTAGTAACAAGATTGGCCTTGAGGAATCCCAGGACCCTGAGAGCAGGGGAAAATACAAGAGCAAGGAAGATGTAAAGTTGATGGAACACTGGCCTGATGGGTCAAGGAACATTGACGTGATGGTGAAGCGGCCAAACTGGCCATGGACTGGTGATACAGAAGTCCTTGGGCCGTGATGGGATGCAGCAATGAGTGCAGAGGGAGCTGGCAGATGTCATTTCAAGGCAAACCTCGATGATCTCTGATTATGCATTGTGACTGGGAGAACAGCCCGGAGACTAGAGGAAAGCAAATGTCTTAAGACTCCTGTCTTAAAAAAGGGCAAGAAGGAGGAACTAAGGACCAAAAGGCCAGTCTGCCTCCCCTTGACTGCTGAGAAGGTGATGGCATTTTAAAGAGAAGAAAATAATCAGGAGTAGTCAACATGACTACATGCTTACCAACTTGATAAACTTCTCCCATGAAGTGGTGGCCTGGTAGATGAAGGAAGAGCAGTGGATATTGTCTGCCTGGACTTCAGGAAGGCTTTCAACACTCTCTGCCACAGGAACCTCACCGAGAACCTGTCAATGTATGGGCAGGATGAGCAGACTGGGTGGGGGGGTGGAAAAGGGGCTGAATGGCAGGACCCAGAGGGTGGTGATCAGCAGGGCAAAGTCGAGCTGGAGGCCAGCAGAGAGCGGTGTGCCCCAGGAATCCATACTGGGTGCAGTCCTGTTTAACATTTTCCTTAATGAGGTGGAAGATGGGGCAGAGGAGGGGATGATACACCAGAGCATTGTGCTGCCATCCAGAGGGACCTCGACGGGCTGGAGAAATGGGACAAGAGGAACCTCATGAAGCTCAGCAAGGGGAAGCGCAAAGTCCTGCCCCTGGGGAAGAACAGCCCCATGCACCAGTATATGCTGGGGGCAGCCAAACGGAAAGCAGCTTGGTCAGAAAGGCCCTGGGGGTCCTGGTGGACACCAGGTTGAACAGAAGCCAGTAATGTGCCCTTGGGGCAAATACGGTGAATAGCATCCTCAGCTGCAATGGACTAAGCATTGCCAGCTGGCACAGAGAGGTGATTGGTCCCTCTTATGCAACACTGGTGAGGCCACACCTGGAGTCTTGAGTCCAGTGCTGGGCTTCCCAGTACAAGAGAGACAGGGACATACACAAGGGTGATGAAGGGACTGGAGCACCTCACATGTGGGGAAAGGCTGAGAGAGCTGGGACTGTTTAGGCCAGAGAAGAGAAGGCTCAGGGGGGACTTTCTTATAGTCTAGAAACCCCTGAAGGGAGGGTGCACAGAGGTGGAGCCAGGCTCTTTTCAGTGGTGCTCAGTGACAGGACCAGAGGCAGTGGGCACACGAGGGAACACAGGGGATTCTCTGGGAACATCAGGAAATGCTTTTTCACTGTGGCCAAGCACTGGCACAGGTTACCCAGGGAAGTTCTGGGCTCTGTGTCCTTGGAGCTATTTAAAAGCTCTCTGGACATGGTTCTGAGTACCTGGACCGGGTGGACCTCATTGGGCAGGGTGTTTGGGCCAGATGATCTCCAGAGGTCCCATGCCAACCTCAACCAGTCTGTGATTCTGTGATTCTTTACACCCTCCCTTCAAATATTTGTACACAGTGATGAGATCCCCCTTGAGTCTTGTTGTCTCCAGGCTGAACAGTCCCAGCTCTTTCAGGGAACTAGAGATGCTCAAGTCACTTAATAAACTCCACTGGCCCTAAGATGGGCTTCCTGCAGCAAGTCCATGTCTTTCCCATACTGGGGAGCCCTGCACTGGCCCCAGTACTCCAGAAGTGGTCTCACCAGTGCTGAGTAGAGGGGCAGGATAACTGCCCCCACCCCCAGCAGCACTCTTCCTAATGCAGCACAGGAGGCTGCCGGCCGCCCTTGCCACAAGCATGCACTGCTGGCTTGTGTTCAGCTTGTTGTCCTCCTGGGCCACAAGGTCCTTCCTCACAAAGCTGCTTTCCAGTCACTCAGACACCAGCATGTTCTGGTTCATGAGTTTATTTCTCCCCAGGGGAAGGACTTTGCATTTCTCTTTGTCGACCTCTGTGAGGTTCCCCTCAGCCCAGTTCACCAGCCTGTCCAGGTCCCTCTCAATGACAGTGACACTACCTGGTGCATTCACCACTCCTCCCTAATGTTGTGTCATCCTCAAGCTTCTGGAGGTTGCACTCCAACCCATCATCTAGGTCACAGAATGAACAAGTTAAACACTCTTCATTGCTTCCTGGGGCACACCACTAGCAACTGGCCTCTAGATGGACTTTGTGCCCATGACCACAGCCCTCTAGGTTCAGCCACTGAGCCAGTTCTAAATGCACATTCTTTCCACTTATCTAGCCCAAACTTTGTCAGGAGGAGGCTATGGCAGAAGGACTGACTGGATCCCCTGGATTCTCCTTCTCACCTTTCTTGGACATGGGTCTGACATTTCTTTCTTCCACACCTCTGGAATCTCTCCTGATCCCCAAGATCTTTAAATAACCACTAATGGCACTGCAATGAAATCAGCTAGTTTCTTCAGCCCTCATGGGTGAATCCTGTCAGGCCCCTATTGAAGGGAAGTTGCTACAAGAAATTGCTAATGTACAGGGACCTGTAAAGTAGAACACTTAGTTTTAACGTTAACCATCACTTGTGTTTTACTAGCTTTTATTTTTCCCGTACTTTACTGCAATGTATGTAATTTCATTTATAGTTTTTCATAACTACCCTCTGTAGTCATTACCCACTTGTAAGATGTTTTGAAACCTTTAACTCCTTGCCTAGTAAAGATAAGACAGACCTTGGACAGTCTGAAAAACTCCCTGAGTACATCCCTGATAGCAGGAACCTAAAGAAAACAAGTGTCTAAGAAGACGTCAGTGTCAAGAGAAGCGACTGGAAGCTGGTCTGAACTGACCTGGTGTCAGGAGCTGAAGGAGGGATGAGGTCACTCTATGACCAGATATGGACACTAGAAACCTGAAGTTCACTAAGGGACAGTGTGAGGAAGGCTGTGGGGACCCTAAGGAGGGAGAAGACCCTCACTCTATTTTTACTACGCATGCTCAGAGTATGTAAATGAATTCTGAGAACCCATTAGCATCAGACTGCCTTTTCTAGGAAATCTGATACATATGTGTGCTTTTTGTGTATATTAGTCAGTGTTTTGTTAGTAAGCGTGGCACTCATGGTGGAGCGATCCCCAGTGCTGCCCAGTGCTGCGAATAAAGAATCCGTGCTGAACAGTTATACTGAGTTCTGACTGTGGAGTGAAGCTCTTTGCTTCCACACTGTAGGACAGCTTGTGGGGGAGACAGCCATGTCCTCTAAGAAGCAACATCTCTGTGTATAATTTTTATTAATTCTTCAGTTCTTGCAAATAGAGACATTTCCAGAGTGTAGCCTGAAAAAGTAAGATTTACATATTACAGAATTTTAAAATTTTTGGTTGCTATTTTCTTCAGTGTTCACCTTCCAGATCAAGAAATACCTGCATTCTCCAATTGATACTGACCCTGTGTGTGCCCTGATGGAGTCTGAAGAAGCATGTAGGAAAAGCAATCTCAGGGAGGTCACACACTCTATGGCCAACCTTTGTCACTCCGTCCCCACCACTGAGGTCTCTCTTCTCAGCCCCCTGGGCTTTTCCAGATCCAGCCTTTCTGTCTGTAGCTGAAGGCTGCAACTCATTTGCACCAATTCCCACCTGCTCCATTTGCGGAACTGGCTGCACACACACTCACAGGAAGTTGTTTCTTAATTGCCAACAAAGAATAGCAAAGGAAACAGTTCAACAGAAAAGAAAAAAAAAGAAAAAAAGGCCTTTGCACCTGCCCTTTCCACAGTGGGTGACTGTATGGGGTGTATGTGACAAGGGGTTGGTAGCTGGAGGGGCTGCAAGGGTGGCTCTGTGGGACGAGGCCAGGGGTTGCCCTGTGCCAGACAGATCTGTTTCCAGCTCCACAATGGTCTCAAGGCAGGACACAGATCAGCCCATCAGCAAAACTGGTCGTGCCTCTGTGAAAACATATTCAAGAAAGGGCAGAAAACACCAGACAGGTAGGGGTGGAGGGAAGAAATAAATTGAGAAAAAACAGAAGGAACACTAAGTTTGAAGAAAGACCAAGAGGTGCTCCATGGTGGAGCAGATCTTCCCTGCAGCCCATGGAGGGTTAGTGCCAGAGCAGAGAAAAACTGTGGGAAAGAAGGAGTAGCAGAGAAAAACTGTTATGTACTGGTTGTGACCCCCAATCCCAAACGTCCCTGCACTGCTCAGGATGGGGGAGAGGAGCCTGGAGTGAAGGAGTGAAGCTGAGCCTGGGACAGGGAAGATGAAAGGCATTGTTTAATGTTTATCTTTTCTCCCCAATTACCTGAATTCAGAATTAAATCTCCATTTTAATTGGCAATAATTTGAGTTACTTTATCCCAGGTCAAGTCTTGCCCGCAATGGGAACTGGGAAGTGATCTCCCTGTCCTTGTCCCCACCCAGCAGCTTTCTCATTCCCATTTTTCCTATTTTCTCCCCCATCCCATTGGGGTGGGGGTGGGAGAGGCAGTGAGCCAGCAGCTGGGTGGCAGTTTGGTGATTAGCCACGGTTAACCCACCACAGCAATGAGATGCCTCGGCTGGTGGATGAGGGCAGAGCAGGGAAGGTGTTTCACCTCCGTATTAACAATTCTTTTCACGCTGCATCCCGTCACACCCTGATAGGCGTGAGTGAGGTGGACTGGAAACAGGGTGAATGGCCGGATCCAGAAGGCCATGGCCAAGAGCACAAAGTCCCCTTGGGAGCAGGGCACCAGTGGTGAAGCCCAGGGGCCAATGCTGAGTCCAGTCCTGTTTAACAGATGGGTTTGCAGATGGGAATGGGAAGGGATGGGATGCAGATGGGAAGCTCGAGGGAGCTCGTGACTTCAGGGTGTGACTCTCTGTGAGTGAATATGGACAGAGTCTGGGGCAGGGGTTGCTTTGGGGGTTCTTGGGGTCTCTGCTTGACAAGTGTTTTCCTTTGGTATAAAGTCATCTCCATAGTGGAAAGTGCCTTTAAGTGGAGGTAAGCTGAACCTAACATACAACAGAGGAGTGCATTTTATTTTATATAGAATCATGCCTTCCGTTGATTTAGCTTTTCAGTAATTAAACATCATTCTGCATCTGCATCCGGCATGATTTTCAATTACAGCAGGTGGGAGTTGGTGTCAATGGGCTGAAAGATGCAGCTATGGCCTGTTGTGGAGAAAGCTCAGATTTGAACAAAGGTGCTGGAAGTCCCAGGGGGCTGATAAGAGAAATGTGGAGTTGGAGGTAGGGACAAAGATTGCCCAGAGAGTGTCTGACATAGAGGGTCTTGGCTTCCCTAAATATTCACCCTCTATCAGCAGATGCTCAGGATCAATATCCATTGGAGTTTGCTGATGTCACTTAATGTGTGAGCAGAAACACAAGGAGTAGCAGAAAAAGAAGAAATTGTTTCTTACTGATGTTTAGGACTGAAAGCTTTTCACTTTGCCTGCATGCCTGAAACCTCTCAAATTAACCACTTCAGAAGGGAGGAATTAAGTGATGCCCAGAGACTTGGCTTGTCAGGGGGATTTGCGTGTTAATGAGCCCTCTGGTGCCAAGTTCCTGAACTGCAGGTCCAGAAAAGGGATTGAAGTGGCCTCTAGAGAAGGGAAAGTCAGCAGCAAACCTCCAAGTTTCTGAGGGTGTTAGTGATCCCCAGCGAGGGCCATGACTGAAGAGGCCAGGGAGGGAATGAGGAGTCAAGGTTCCTGTCCCTGGGGGCTGGGGAAGAAGCAAGTCAGAGGCACCGCTTACGGGTTGCAAATCAAATGTTCAGGGGACTGTGAAAGGCCTTGATGTGTTTCATCAACAGGATGGTCAAGCCCTGACGCCCATCCCCTGGGAACGGGGATCCTTTCCCTGCTGGGATGCTCAGGGCTCTTCCTGGGGGCAGTGAGATGCAGGAGGGTGTGATGCCGATGCAGGACAGCGGTAGGACTTCCCCCAGGCTCTGTGGAGGGTGGGGGAGGAGGCAACAAAGCGCTGTGGCTGTAGGAACTGGTGTCCTCTCAGTGTCCTCAGTGGAAGCGACATCAGCCATAGGCGAAAGGACAAGGATTTCAGTTCTGCTGGGGGATTCCAGCCTCAGCCAAAGGTCCATCCCCACCACAGGCTGTCCCACACTTTCCTATGCCTGTGCCTGTTTCTCTGCAGATTTTAACCACCACCCCTGCTTCCGCACCTCACTCTGACCTCATGCTCTCTCCTCTGGCCTCTCAAACTCTACTGATGATTCTCTGTCCTCACTATCACCTCAAACACAAACCTCACTTTCTGAGGTTTGCCAAAGGCTGTGAGATCCCCATAAGCTGTGCAGTCTCTTACAAACCCTGCCAATTCTCGTCTATCTCCAGAGATTTCCCTTCCCCCAGTCTCACTTGGATCCTCTAATTACCCCTATGTCCCAGCACTGAACTGCACATCCTCCTTCTTCTATTGCCTTAAAATCAAAACTCAACCTGTTTCGCCTCAATATGATGCACTCCCCCACCTCTACTTCCCATCTTTTTCCTGCCTTTTACACACATGCTCACAGACACACACTACCCTACACTCCCATGTGTACCACAAACGCTTCTGCTTCACCCGCAACGATGAGACCTCAGTACAGGAGGTCTGTGCATCCTCCAGGCTCATGGATATTTCCTGAGATCCATCCAAGTATGGGAGTTAAGGAAGAAATGAGAGGCATCTCAGCCTCCCCATCAGCCCCAGGGCTGAGGGCCAGCCATGGCATGAGGAGACAGAGGCCAGTGTCTCCCTGTGTCCCCTGCTCCTGTCTCCAAGGCATCCTTATTGTCCACTGCAAGCAAGACCATCTGTGCCAGACCCCTTTCCAGGAACAGACTACTGTCCCAGAGGTACCTCAGGCTTCTCCAGCTGCCCCAGCAACAGAGAAACTTGCCACAAGCTGCTACATTCTGAAATAGGTATGTCTTGGACATTTATTATCCGCTGGAAGCACAGTGCTCATCCTTTGCTTTTCTCCAAGTCTGTCCCTACCCCCAGAGAGCCTTTCAGCAGTGAAATGTTTCCATGCTGACCTGTCCTACCGCTCCTAGCCTGTCCGTCTGCTCTCTACAGGGCCCTGAGCTGGTGGTGCTGCTCTGCAGAGCGAGTGGGCTGTGGTGACTGAAAGCCATGGGGTGACAGTCCCAGACAGATCCCTGTGATCATTCACCATCTCCAGGGGAACTGGACACCTACGGGAGAAGGCTCAGCCCAGGCCCATTCCCCAACACATCGCCCCATGCCCTTCTCCCATGGAGAACCTGAGCAGAGCAGCTCGACCTTGTGGGGGCAATTTCTTCAGCCTGACCTCAGCTTTGGAAGAAGAGCCCAACCTCCAGACATTGAGGAAATCCCCTTTCATTAAAGAGATGCCACATGGGAGGCCAGCTGTACCATTGTGTCAGACACATGAGAACTGATCCCTGGGTCAGACAGGCTGGTTCATGCCTCTGGGAAGTGGAGTGGGTGCAGACGTGGACAAACAGGTTTATCACAGACAAAATGCCCAAAGAGCAGGAGGTTCCTGAGATGAATATGAAATCACTTCTGAAGAGACATGGGCAGGTTAATGGTGCTGAGAAACAGCTGATTGAATCAGCTTCTTCAGTGTCTGTTTAAACTCCTGGTTCCTCATGCTGTAGATGAGGGGGTTCACTGCTGGAGGCACCACCGAGTACAGAAATGACACCACCAGGTCCAGGGTGGGGGACAAGATGGAGGGGGGCTTCAGGTTGGCAAACAGGCCAGTGGTGACAAACAGGGAGACCACAGCCAGGTGAGGGAGGCACATGGAAAAAGCTTTGTGCCGTCCCTGCTCAGAGGGGATCCTCAGCACGGCCCTGAAGATCTGCACATAGGACACCACAATGAAAACAAAACATCCAAAAACTAAACAGGCACTAACCATGATAAACCCAACTTCCCTGAGGTAGGAGTGTGAGCAGGAGAGCTTGAGGATCTGGGGGATTTCACAGAAGAACTGGTCCAGCGTGTTGCCTTGGCAGAGTGGTAGTGAAAATGTGTTGACTGTATGCAGCACAGCCCAGAGAAACCCAGTGCCCCAGGCAGCTGCTGCCATGTGGACACAAGCTCTGCTGCCCAGGAGGGTCCCATAGTGCAGGGGTTTGCAGATGGCAACGTAGCGGTCGTAGGACATGATGGTGAGGAGAGAAAACTCTGCTGAGATCAAGAAGGCAAACATAAAGACCTGGGCAGCACATCCTGTGTAGGAGATGTCCCTATTGCCCCAGAGGGAATTGTCCATGGCTTTGGGGAGAGTGGTGGAGATGGAGCCCAGGTCGAGGAGGGAGAGGTTGAGGAGGAAGAAGTACATGGGGGTGTGCAGGTGGTGGTCACAGGCGATGGCGGTGATGATGAGGCCGTTGCCCAGGAGGGCAGCCAGGTAGATGCCCAGGAAGAGCCAGAAGTGCAAGAGCTGCAGCTCCCGTGTGTCTGCAAATGTCAGGAGAAACGCAGTTACAAAGCTTCTGTTGGACATTTACTTCATCTGGGTAGGGAGGCCTGTCCAAAAAGAAAAAAGCAGTTCAGGGCACAACTGATTTTTTTGTGCAAAACTTCCTTACAGAAAGACCTTCATGCAGCTTCCGGGCTGGAGCTCCTGTGTTTGCTGGCTGAGGGGACAGTGGGGAGCAAGGGATTCTGCTGTGGGCTCTGCAGGAGTCAGTCCTGCTGTGCCCCAACAGGCAGAGAGGAACCCGCAGTCATCGCTGGTTAACTCCACTGCTGACATCCAAGAGATTTCAGCCTTGTCCCTCCCAGGGCCCCCAGCTGCAGAGCAGAGCTGTGGGGCTTTGCTCTTCTGCCTTTGGCTCCTGTTGCCCTGTCCTACCTGAGGAGTGCGTTCTGAAGGCAGACAGCCTGGACATTGCTGCTGCGCTACAAGTGCTCCATGGAGAGTGCGGGGGTGCAAACGGGCAGAGCCTTAGTGCAGAGTGAGGAGAGCCAGGCTGTCCATCAGACTTGCTCTCAGCTGCCCTGGGCTTGCACCTCTGGAATCTGCAGGAGGGTCACACCCAGCTGTTCCCTTGACAGGAAATTGGATGCTGCTGGGAGCAGAGGAATCCAGCTGAAAACTCCCCTCCCCAGTAAAGATCTCTGATCTTCTGGATTCCTTGAGGATGAGGTGTTCATAAAAATGAGCTGGGTTTATCCCCAACCCATGGGCAACATTTCCCAGAGACCCAGAGGCTCAAAGGGGTCTTGGGCACCTTGCTGCCATGGACACATCTGCATGGCAGGACCTTCAGAGCCAGTTGCTGAGCTGCAGCTGAAAGCCCCATCCCCAGAGAGCCTGAAAACAGGAGCAGCAGCAGCAGGGGCAGGTGGAGAACCAAGGAGCAATGCCCCAATGCTTCTGCCAAGGGAGGCAAGGCCAGGAAGGGACAGATGGGCAGTGGGGAGAGTCTCCTCTGCTGCAGCTCTGGCTGCACAGGAGGCAGCTCCTGCCATGGACCCTGGGGCTGTGAGGGCAGAGGGTCTGCTGGGTGGAGGAGGAGACCAGGGGGGCTTGTTAGGTAAACAGCACTTTCACTGAAGGTCTAATAGGGAGGTGCCCAAATACCACCCCCGCCCAGATAGTGCTATCAGCCTTTTTCACTCCCTGCCAACGACTCTGGTGTCTAGTGCTGTGCTTGCCTGGAGCTGTTTTTCTTTCCCCTTATCTCCTCCCTGTCAGTGCTCACAGCCCCCATCCCACTGGATGTGTGCTCAGCTCTGCCCTTCAGACCCCTCCTGGCAGCAGGGCCCTGCCCAGGGACATCTGTGTTTCTACAGGTCTAAAGAGCAGGTCAGGAAAACACTGACAAGATGACTGAGCTTTCTGTAGGCAAATAAATGCTTGAAGAAAATTTATCAAATTCCTAAAACACCTGCTGCTCTGTCAGGGTAATGCTGTAGAAGTGTCCTTGTGTTGTCCAAACCTGACAGCTGCATTACGATACCCCACAAGCACAGCAGGACACTGAAAGCACAGACTTCAGAAAGCACCTTTCCTTCCAGGTAGCCCCTGCCTTCATGTGCTTCTTGAAATGCTGCCTCTGCCAATGTCCTGGGGGTGAGGTGGAGCTGTGAGCAGCCCTGACCCACGCAGCACCCTCTCCACAGCAGAAGGACCCTGCCCTGCCGGGGGTCTCTCCTTCCCCACACAGCTTCTCCCCACAGCGCCGTGGGCAGCTCCCCGGGCAGGCTGAGTGCTGACCCTGGCAGGCGCCTGGCAGAGTCCCTGCCCCAGCACACAGCCCCTGGGCTGCAGGGACCCTGCTCTCAAGGACAGCCCTGGGCACCCCTGGCTGCACCCGCGCCTGCACACCCCTGCAGCCGTCCCCGGGAGAAGGCAGCCGCCATGGCCTGTCCCTCTGACAGTGCAGCAGGGAAGCCCTGCTCTGGAGCACGGCCTCCTCCTCCAGACACCAGGGACATTCCTGGGGCTGTGCCGGCTTCACCACATCCCTCCACCACCTGCAGCTGCATTGCCCTGCACCCACAGACTTACTGTGTCAAGGGCTGGGAAGATTTCTCCTCCAGTGAGCTCTCAGCATCCTGCCACTGCCGTCTGCCTTTCCCCTCTCTGTGCCCGGCTCCTCTGCCCTCGGTGCCTGCAGGCAGTGCCCTCAGCCCTGCTGTGCTTTGCAGAGGAGCTGCTCCTGGGCAGAGCTGTCTCTCTGCAGCGCTGACCACTTGCCCTCAGCTCCCTCTGGCCCAGGAGTCCAGCTCAGCTTCACAGCAGAACGCAAGCCCAAGACATTCATTGACTTATCTTGTGGGTTTGGTGCCCAGTCCATGAACCTCAGACAGGGATAGGACGATGAAGATGCCTGTCAGAAGTCAAAGTCAGATGCAAACTCCACAGTTTCTTGGAGTGTTAATGGGTCCCAGTGAGGAACATTACTGACAAAGCCTCCCCAGGGGCTGGTTAGAGCAGAAAATTCCGGGCAGAGGTGACAGGGAAACAAAGGCCATGTCAAGGTGGAACAAATTCTGAATAAACCTGGATGTGCTACATTAAGCCTAATGCTGAGGTCTGATACCCAGCCCTTGGATTTCCCTTCCCAGGGCAACATGTCCCTCACACATTGCTCAGGGCTCTTCCTGGGGCAGTGTGATGTGGGGATGGGCAATGCCAAGGGCAGGACTATGGTCCAACACCTCCCAGGCTCTCGGGTGGGGAAGGGGAGGCCATGAGACCCAGTGCTGGAAGGGGAAGGTGCTTCCTCATCGGCATCAGTGGCAGAGACAACAGCCAGAGCCAAGGGCAGAAAGAGCTCATCTCTGCTGGGGCATTGTCAGACTTTCTTCATCCCTCTATCATCTCCACCACAGGCTGTCCCACCGTGTCCCACACCTGCACCTCTTTCTCTGCAGGCTGGAGACCTCCACCCGGCTACCACACCTTGCTCTCACCTGAGCATCTTCCTTCCTTTACTGAGATCTCTCCATCCTCCCTGGCTGCTCCTTGAAACACAAAGCCTGGGGCTGCTCCAGTCTCCCTCTGGGTGACTTCTTACACACAACACTGCCCTTCGAGTGACATTTCTCTGTGTCCAGTCTGGGCCTCCCCAGCTGCACTTTGTGGCATTAGTCCTTTCTCATGATGTATCTCACTACAAAGAAAAGCTCCATCATCTCTGAAATCCCCCCTCAGTCACTCTCAGGCTACTCCTACAGTGCCTGGAGCCTCCACACCGCTGGGCCGAAGAACTCCAGGTCCCTCAGCCATCCCACACAGCTCATGGGCACCAGGTCCCAAGCCCCACCTTGGCAGACCTTCACTCAACACTCTCCAGGTCCTCTCTACTTCTCCAGAATGGGGAGCCACACCCTGGGACACATCCATGTGTGTGGGGCCACACCAGTGCTGAGTGGAGGGGGATGGTAACTCAGGCTGTCGGGGTGGCCCATTGTTCTCCAAATGCAGCCCCGTAGGCAGCTGCACTTGTTCATCGTGTCCATCCTCTCCTGGCTTGTAGCGCATCCCTCGTAGTGCCCAGGCCCTTCTCCTCAGAGTCGCTGCTCAGTCGGTCAGGTCCCAGCCTGTCCTGATGTACGAGGCTGTTCGCCCCCTGCTCCCAATGATGTAGGATTGGCCACTTTTCCTTGTAAAACTTCAAGTTTGAGAAATCCCAGGTTTTGTCAAGGTTCCTATGGACTGTAGAAAAGTTTGTTCAGCTTTTAATATTTGTGTGCAGCTGGCTTATCTTGACTGGGGTGTCTCTCACAAGAGAACAGCATGAGGAGATGCAGGGCACTACAAATCCCCTCTGCTGGAGAAATTGCGGGGTCCTGGTGGTCTGGTACTGATATGGCCATGGGGCTGGACCCTGAGGGGAAGATTCCCTTTATGGAAGAGAGCAGCAGGAATGTGTGGAGCTCTGCCTGGGGATGGAGGATGAGTCAGCTGAGCTGAAGGGTCATGTGGTGGGTGGATGTCTGCTATGGACCACCAGATGAGGAAGAGGAAGTAGATATGAAGCCTTCTGCATTCAACTGGATGAAGCCCTGCACCTCATGGCACTCCTAAACTCTCCCAATATTTGCTGAAGGGGCAACACAGCACAGTGAAATCCATCCAGGAGGGTTTGGGAGTTAATTGACAACATCATCCTGACAAGGGTGACTGAGGAGCCAGTGAGGGGAGGTGTCCTGTAGGAAATCATACTTAGAAACAAGGAAGAGCTGGTCAGGGATGTAACATTCAGGGGTGAGAAAGTAGAGTTGAGGCTCCTGAGAGAACAGAAGAAGGCAAAGAGCAGGACTTCAGTGAGCAGGCTTTGGCCTGCTGAGGAACCTGCTTGGCAGAATCCCATGGGATATGACACTGAAGACAAGAGGGGAGACGTGTTTGATGGCCAAGGATCTCCTCTTCAAGCTCCAGAATAGCACCACCAGATATGCAGGAATTGAAGCAACACTGGAGAAGGCGCATATGGATGAGAAAGGAGCTCCTGACAAAAATAAGCATGAAGAGGCAGCACAGAGAATTTCAAATCTGGCTGCCTTCCAGCCTCAGATGTTCCATTACTCTCTGCTGGAGAAATAAATTTTTGTGTTTCCATGCATGTGTCTGCGTGTTTGTCTGTGTGTGTTTGTCTGTGTTAGGGGGTAGTGGAGGGATGAGGGGATCCCAGGACCAGCTGCTGGGCAGGTGGAGAGTCTAAGATCGGCTCCTGGAGAGATCACTACTGGACACGTGTCTATAGAGGCTGATGTTTCCCACTCCCACAGCCCAGCATACAAACAGCCCAAACCTCGTTTCTCCTTTCTCCACTGACAGTGGTTGTGCTTGGCCTACAGACCTCCTGAGGTCCCTTCCAGGATGAGTGATGGTGCATTTCCTTCCACCACAGCTCTTCCCTTGATGATTATTGGGAGAGCACTCACGTTCCCCATGACCATGGAAGGGAGCAGACATAAGTTTGTAGCAATCAAGTCTTAAATTTTGTCCCACTGAAGTCATTGACTACTCGGCAGGGAACCTCTGATGCAGGATTCATCATGTCTGAGCTTAACCTTTGCTTTTCTTTTTCTTCCTTTTCCCTCCCAAGTTCTTCTCTTTGATCACCCTCACACATTCCTCTACAAACAGCCCAACTCTGCTCTTTCCCCACTGCCCCTGACTTTGCTTGCTTCCTGCCGTCCTAGAGTGTTTCTAAGAGGGTTGTCGTGTTGATTCCTCCCTTGGTCAGTACAAACCCAGCAACTCCTTTTATTAGCTGTGGTGTCCTGCAGTTTCTTATCCTGTGATCTTGTGTTGATGGCTCACCGCAATCAGGGTGAGCCACCTGCACACAAATATTGACAGCCAGAAAAATGGAGCTTCAGTCCAGGAGGCCTTTGAGAAACTCTGGGTTTTGGCCAACAGAAAGGTAAAGTTTTAGAAGGAGAAGTGGCCAGGCCTGCATTGGAGGGAAGAATGACCTCTATCGATCTCCAGGTGTAAGAAATCCAGAAAGGAAGGCAAGAGACCAGCATGGCTGAGTGGAGACCTGCTGGTCAAAGTAAAGGGCAAGAAGGAAATGCACAGGCAGTGGCAGCAGGGACAGGTACCCTGGGAAAAGTAGAGGGACGCTGCTGGGTTGTGTAGGGATGGGGTCAGGAAGGCCAAGGTGCAGCTGGAGATGAACTTGGCAAAGGATGCAAAGAATAAGAAAAAGGACTTCTACAGGTAGATCAGCCTGAAAAGGAAGGTCAAAAAACTTGTATCAACTCAATGAACAAGACTGGAAAACTAGAAATAACGGACAGTGAGAAGGCTGAGGTACTTAACAAGACTTTTTCCTCAGTCTTCACTGCAACTTCTCTTCCCAAACCTCTCGAGTGGATGGACCACAAGACAGGGACTGGGTGAGCAAAGTCCCTCCCACTGTAAGAGAAGGTCAGATTCAGGACCACCTGGGGAACTGAACATACATAAGTCTGTGGGACCTGACAAGATGCATCCCAGAGTCCTGAGGGAATTGGCTGATACAGTTACCAAGCCACTCTCCAGGATATTTGAAGTCCTGGCAGTCAGGGAAAATCCCTGGTGCCTGAAAAAAAAGGGAACCATTGCACCCCTTTTTGAAAAGGGTAGAAAGGAGGACCCTGGGAACTACCGACCTGTCAGCCTCACCTCTGTGCCTGGGAAGATCATAGAACAGATCCTCCTAGAAGCTGTGCTGAGGCACTTGGAGGACAGGGAAGTGATTTGAGACGGTGTGCTTCACCTTGGCTGACCTACCTTTTGGCCTTCTAAGATGGAGTGACAACATCAGTGGGCAAGGGAAGAGCTATGGATGCTGTCTATCTGGGCTTCTGTAAAACCTGTGACACAGTTCCCCACAACATGTCCAGCTGTCAGGGGTACTCTGTCCACCCCCCATCACCACCCCAAGGTGCCTGGGTCATTCCATGTGCAGCTGCCCCATGCAAGAAGCTGGACTGATGCTGAGGAACATGGTTGGATCCATGCCGGATGCAGGGGGTGACTCTGCTACCAGGGCTGGTGTCTCTGCCAAGCCTGGCTTTGCCCTGGGGGCTCTAGGCGTGGGTGCTGGGGGTGCTCTAGGAGGAGTCCTGGGAGGGATAAATCTGCCCTTCACCTTTTCCAGCTTCACCCAGCACTCGCCACACTGCAGAGGAAGATGAAGGTCGCAGGGCTCACCATGGCCCTGCTCTTCCCCATCCTGCTGTGCACCCTAGAAAATGCTCAAGTGACTCCCCAGTGCCACAGGGAGGTGCTCAAGGCTGGGGATGGGTCTTGGCTGCATGACATCAGGTCTCCTGCAGAACAAAATCATAGTGGGGAGCATGAAACCCCTTGCCTTGGCCTCTCCCTTTCCCAAGCCAGGGGCTCCTGCAGGCTCCCCTGCACCTCCAGCCCCCAGCAATGCAGCTTTCTCCCATCCACAATTCCATCTGTTCCCCCCCTTCCCCCATAATTAATGTTCTTGTGCCCAGAGACTCAGTTCCTGTTGGAATGGTTGGACCTGTCTCTACCCTGGTACTGCCCCCACAGATTTCTTGTCCTGATAACACCACGTCCATCCCTTTTGTGCAACCCCATCCCATTGTTTTGGTCCCCTCAGGCATCTTGTCCCTGGGATCTCTTTCATGTCCTATCTAGGGTCCCCAAATCCCCTCCCTTTGATCCCTCCTGATGCCTTTCTTTTTGTGTTTTGCTTTTCATCCTGTCCACTGCAGTAGTGTCCCCAGATCCCCTTCCTTGAACCCCCACTCCCAAACACTCTCCCAATGTTGTCATTTTGTCCTCTGCAGTCCTCTTCCTTCTGTCCCCACCAACCACTGTGCTTGAAGTCTCCATGTCCCCTCCACCTGAATTCCTTTAATCCTCACTTGAATTCGACACAGTCCTGTCCCTGCAACATGTCCAGCCCATCACCATGGTGTCCACTAATTCACCCCAGTGCACTGTCTTTGGGTCTCCCCCCACCTCAACCCCATCCTCTCTGAAAGACATGAATTCCTCACTCTCTCCTTGTCTCCATCCCCACCCCTGGTCCTTGCATGGACAGGTATGCCAGGTGACGCTTGGAGGAATGGGGCCAGGCAGAGCAGAAGGGATTTTCCTGCTCAGACCAGGGGGAAGCCATGGGCCTGTGGGGACTGGGGACACCTGTGTCTCACCCCAGCCCCACCAAGATCCATCCAGACCAGCCCTTTGCTCTTCTTCCCTAGGCATTCTTTGAAGCAAGTGCAGGTTATGGCGTGGTGGTAAGTAGTGGGGTGGACTTGGAGGGCATCCAGTCTGGGGAACTGGAGGGCACTTTGGTCCTCCCATCCCTTGCTGGTACTGGGGACATCCCAGAGACCAGTGAGGTCTCATGGTCTTTCTAACAGGCTGTATTTAAAAGGTAGGTACCATGACTTCTGCTGGCCTCAGACCCTCCCCTCCCATGGCCAGGACACTTCAGGGCATCCAAGTGTGCTCCAGTAAAACCCTGGGTTTTACCACCTAACCCTCCAAAGCCCTCGTTCCCATACTCTGATCCCGTCACCCGTGCTTTTGATCCTGGTGCAGCAAGCTGTGCAGATCCCACCTGTTGAAGTGTTATTTCATTTTGCTCCTGTGAGCTCTTTCAGTGTTTTCTTACAAGGAAAACATTAGTAGTCATCACTTCTACTGCCCCGAAACGAGGATGTCCACATGGACATTTGTTGCTGCAGTTTTGTATGAAGGAAAGGACGTGTAGATGGCCTGATCGCCAGTGGCAGGTGGCATCTTCCTGCACTCTTGTCTTTTACAATCAAATTTAACTTACGACCAAGGGATACACTCAGCCCAACAGGACCTGAAGCCCAGGCTGTACATGGAGCAGAGCCCAGGCCTGGGTCTACTCAGCTTTACTGTTATGATGATCATTGACTCCTCAATGCACCGTGATCTTCTCGTCAGGCTCAATTAACCTCTTGATGAAGGACAGCAGGAAGATGGATCCTTTAGACAGCTGGAGAATGGACAGAAATTTAGGTCCTGGTAACTAGTGGGGACTTTGAAGACCATGGACCTCTGCTAGGTGGCCTTGGTTGAAGGGAGGGTGGAAAATAATCCCTGACCCAACATGGGGGAATGCCCTCCTGGACTTGTTTTTCACAAGAAGACAGGGCAGGACTGGTGGAAGATGTGGAGGGCAGCTGTGGCTACAGTGCAAGTGAAGGTGGCAGGG
Source organism: Strix occidentalis (assembly GCA_030819815.1). Classification (NCBI taxonomy): domain Eukaryota; kingdom Metazoa; phylum Chordata; class Aves; order Strigiformes; family Strigidae; genus Strix; species Strix occidentalis. Next base: position 727,106 of record JASWHU010000078.1, on the reverse strand, counting down.
TTGAAAACCCTGAGGGAAGTCAACAAGAGAAATTGTAACAGTACTGAGAGGAAGGATCACCTCCACCAACCTGCTGGCAGTGCTCTACCTAATGCAGCCCAGAAAGCCACTGGCCACCTTTGATGCAAAGGTGCAGAGCCTGGAGAAGAGACGGCTTTGGGGAGACCTAATAACAGCCTTCCCATATCTTCTTGGGTGTCCTCATGGAAATGCAGCCAGGCTCTTCACTATTGTGCATGGTGAGAGAATGGGGGCCAATGGGCATCAGCTGAAACAAGGGAGGAAAAACTTTCTGCTCATCAAGACGGTCAAGCACTGGAGCAGATTTCCCAGAGAGCTTGTGTCATCTTCATCCTTGGAGCTTTTCAAGCTGAAAATGAATGGAGCCCTGAGCAACCTGCCATGACCCAGAGGTGACGCTACCTTGAGCAGGAAGTTGGACTAGAGATCTCCTCAGGTCCCTTCCAGCATGAATGATTCTGCATTTTGATCCACCATGGATCTTTCCTTCATGATGGGAGGGAAATCACTCAGGTTCCTGGTGGCCACAGAAGTCAATGAGAAAGTTTGCTCAGATGATCTGTGAATTTTTTGATGCAGGCATGCTTGGCAGGTACCTCCAAACAGTCCTGATCATTTCCATTGCTTCACCTTTTCCTGTCTTTTCCTGCTCAAAATTTCTTCCCCTTGACCATCCTTGCACCCCCCAATGCAAATAGCCCATCTCTATTTACCTTTTCCTCTTTGGTCCTGGTTTGACTTTGAAGTTTCATTTGGTGTTTCTGAACTTGTCACCATGGGAATGTGTACCTTGGTGAACAGTATCATTGAATAGGTGCCTCCTTTTATTATCTGTTATGTCCTGCAATTCCTCATGCTCTTACTGTGTCAAAGTCACCCCATGTCAGGGTGAGCCATCTGCAGGCACACATCACCAGATGGCCCAATGGACCTTCATTCCTGGGGAACCCTGAAAATCTCTGGGGTTCAGTCAGTAGAAACCTCATGAAGCTTTACAAGGCCAAGTGGCCAGTCCTGCACTTGGGGACAGAATAACCCCATAGATGGGGGCATGCGGGGACCTGACTGGCAGAGGAGTGACCCCGAGGAGAAGGGCCTGGGCATCACTAGCGATGCCCTACAAGGCAGAGGTGCATGTCACCGTGAGTAAGGCCAGCTGCCTGTGGGGCTGCGTTAGGGGGCATGTGGCCAACTCAGACAAGGGAGTGATCATCAGCACTGTGGTGGGCACATCATGACTAGTGTGTCTGGGTGTGGGGCTCCCTGTTCTGAAGGAATGAGGAGGAACTGGAGAGGCTCCAGAGCAGATCTGCCAGGACGGGGTTTGGTGACTTTGTGGAGAGGCTGAGAAACCTGGGCTTCTTTAGCCTGGTGAGGTGGAGCCTCAGGGCACTGTACAAATAGCCAGAAACTGCTTGAAGGGGGGTTTCAGAGATGATGGAGCATTTCTTGGTGGCTGGAAGAGAAGGAAATCTCAACAAAGTGTATCTTGGAAGGTTCAGACGGCATTTGAAGAAGAATCTATCTCACTCAAATGGTGGCATTGTGGTGCAAGAGATCACCCCGAGGGAGTCAGGATCAGCCCATGGCTTTGTCTTTCAAGGAACAGGCGGTGAGGGTGGAGAGACATCAGTGAAGGTGTGGAAATGCTGAGGTAGGAGCTAGGTGGGAAAGCAAGATGGGTGTCTGCAGCCTGGAGGGAAAGAGGTGCAGGCATGGGACAGTGTGGGACAGCCTGCAGTCGAGATGGCCAAGGGGTCTGGCAAGGACCAAGTTCTTTCTCCCCTTGGCTATGGCAGTTGCCTCTGCCACCGAGGCCTAACAGGAAAAAAATTATTTTGAGGCTCTGGACTTCACTTACTCTTCACCATTGCTTGGGGAAGCCGGGAGGTGTTGTGCAGTTTTCCTACACTTGGCATTGCTCACCCTCACACCCCACTGCCCCCAGGAAGAGCCCTGAGCCACACATGAGGGGCAGCATCTCCTTCCCAGGGCCTGAGGGTCAGGGCTTGGCCTTTCTGCTTCATAAAACAAACCAAGGGGTTTCTCAGCATTACAGCCACCTGCAGGGTGCCTTTGCCTACCTGCAATCACAGCCTCCAATTATCTGCTCTAACGAGTCCCTGGAGAGGCTTTGTCAGTAGTGGCCCTCAGTGGGGCCAATCAGTGCTTCAAGGTACTTTGAGCTTTGCTGCTGACTTTGACTTCTTGAGTACTTTGCTCAGTCTCCTCTCAGTATCTGAGGTTCATGGACTCAGGGCCAAATACACCATGGGGCTCATTAAAATAAAGAAAACCCTAATGAGCTATTTCTCTTCCTTTAGTTTTCTTCAAGTCTTCAGGACTTGTACAGATCATTGGAGTCATTTCACAGTGTAGTTAAGCAGGAAGATTTCAAAGAGGATCTAGTAAAAATTATTTTTTATTTTAAAGGTTATTTTTATTTACTTTTCAGATTAGAGAAGAGGTGATAGAAGCCTTCTGCAATTGATATTGACCCAGAGGGTCTCCTCAGGAGCTCTGCACAGGTAGCAGAAGCAGCCCCTTGAGGTCTGGCACTGTCTGGACAACCTTGCTCCTCACCTCCCCAGCCTCACCATTTCTGTCATTGGCCAGCTGGGATTTACATCCCCTTTCCTTACATCCGACTTCTCCACTGCAGTCTGCAGCGGGAGGTTACAGCTCCATTGCACCATCTCCCACCTGTTTTCCTGAGAGAACTGGCTGCACACAGGCACAGAAGAATTTTTCCTATTTGCAAGCAAAAAACAATGAAACATGATCAAGTTCCATAAACAATAAATCACACTCCTCAACCATATACTAAGTACACGATATCTCTAATGAGGTCGCCTTTCAACAAGGGATAATCTTATGAGAAATATTTTAGTTACATAGATACAAAAAGGTAGATATAAACATAATGAAAGATTTGGCTAAAGAGACAATTAGACTATTGAGAGACAGACAAGGTTTGAGTCCCTGAAGCTCAAAGCAGCAGCACAGGTGAGAGGTGTCTGAATGAACAAAGAGTAATGGAAGGAGAAAACTGCAGTTCTGGGCCCCACAATTTCAGAAGGGTGTTAAAGTCCTTGAATGAATCCAGAGGGGGGCAACAAAACCACTGAAAGGGCTGGAAGGAATGTCCTGTGAGGAGCAGCTGAGGACTTGGTGTTTGTCTAGTTTGGAGAAAAGGATGTTTAGGGGTGACCTCATGGCTCTCTGCAGCTTCCTGAGGAGGGGATGTGGAGATGGAGGTGCTGAGCTCTTGTCATGGTATCCAGTGACAGCACGTGTGGGAACGGTTCAAAGCTGCATCAGGGGAGGTACAAACTTGGCATCAGGAAACATTTCTTTACCAAGAGGGCAGTATAACACTGCAACAGGCTTCATAGAGAGGTGGTTGATACCCCAAGCCTGTCAGTGTTTGAGAGGCATTTGGACAATGCCCTTAATAACAGGATTTATCATCAGACCTGAAGTGGTCAGGTATTTGGAGTAGATGGTCATTGCAGGTCCCTTCCAACTATTCTATTCTATTCTATTCTATTCTATTCTATTCTATTCTATTCTATTCTATTCTATTCTATTCTATTCTATTCTATTCTATTCTATTCTATTCTATTCTATTCTATTCTATTCTATTCTATATTCCTGTACAAGGTGGATCCCTCCAGCAGCTGGGCTCGGACACTCACTCTCCTCAGCAGCTGCCCCTGGATACCAGCCTCCCCAGTTGCAGGCACCTGGACATACAAGCCCTCGAGGCCGCAGCCCCCTTCCAGATGCTGGTACAGACCACCCCAGTCACACACAGACTCTTAAGTTCACTCACTCCAGTCTCTCAGTTGCTGGCACTAATGACATATGGGCTGTCTGACCCCCTGCTCCTGCTCCAGTTGCTGCACTCACACCCCCATGCTCACATGTTCACACAGAAGAGAGATTCCCTCACACAGGAAAGAGTTAGAAATTAAGTTTAATGAGAAGACAGGACAGGCTGCCCTTGTTGGGGTTCTCCCCTAAACATCCCATAATAAGTCCTGTGCAATCCAAAAATGCTCTTCCCCTGCATCCCATCATGTGTCCCACACCCCTAGGCAACAATCCCCTCAGTCCAAATGCTGACCCAGAGCTGCTCTCAGTGGCTCATCCTGACGGGTTTCACCCCTGGACAAGGGGGCTGGTGGCTCTCCCAGGGCAGCCCTGGAAGGAGCTGGGACAAGACGTTCATTCCTCAGGAGCCTGTAAATTGGGATCCCACCTGCCCCTGTGCCTCGGGGCTCTTCTCGGTTTGTGGAGATGGGCTCCTGATGAGCTGGTGGCTCTGCTGTGATGGGCCTGGGAGCAGCTGGGGCAGGGTGTTGAGTGAGTTACTCCTCCTGCCATTGTTGGTGCCGCCTTTGTGTGTGCAGATGAGCTGCTTCTCACTTCACCTGACACAGTCCAACAAGAACAGAAATCTCCTGAGGCATCTGTGTTTGGAGGTGACACACCTGTGCACTGGTGTTATTTAACAGATGAGAGCAGATCACTGGAATTGCTGTCCAGAAATGCACCGTGATTAGGGGAAAAGCTGTAGTGTCGCACGGGCAATGGCTTCGTTCAGGGCCAGGATCACCGTCTTGTTTCTAAGTCTGTAGATGAGCAGATTTAAGAATGGGTACAGGGCAGTGTTCAGCAAAGCTACAGATCTGTTTGTCTCCAAGGAAACACCTTCTGAAGGCCGCACGTAGAGAGCAATGCAGCTCCCATATGCAATGGCCAAGGTGGTGAGATGGGAAGAACACGTAGGAAAAGCTTTTTTCCTCGCAGAGGCTGCTGGAAGGTGTAGAATACAGAAAAGGATGCGCATGTAAAATGCCAGAGTTAAACATAAGGAAGCCAGTCGGCCAACTGATATTAAACCAGAGTCTATTTTCCACAGCTGGCTGCTGTCAGAGCAGGACAACTTGAATAAGGGGCAGTTGTCACAAAAGAAATGGTGGATCTTGTTGGAGCCACAGCAAGTCAGCTGGTAGAGGAGCAGCAGACGGTAACTCGAGAGTGTGATGCCCATGACCCAGCAGCAGCAGCCAGGTGGATGCAGAGCTGAGGCTTCATGATGGCGACGTAACACAAAGGCTGGCAGAGAGCAACGTAGCGGTCAAAGGACATGACAGCAAGGAGAACCAACTCTGTACAGCCCAGGGCAAAATAGAAATAGGATTGGGCAAAGCAGCTGCTTAGAGAGATTGTTCTCCTACCAGAACCCAGGATCACAAACAATTGGATGCTTGTGGAGGATGTAAACCAGATTTCCAGGAAGGACAGATTGCTGATGAAAGAGTACATGTGGGTTTGCAGGCGGTGATACACACACGAGGGAAATGGTGGTTGTGTTCCCCATCACTGTTGTCAGGTACATGAGCAGAAGGACCAGAGAGAGAAATGGTCAAACACTGAGAAGCCCTCTGGGATGAACTCAGTAACTGCAGTTGCATTTTCTGGTCCCATGCTGAATTTCAGCTCATCCTGCTGAGACAGGAACACGGCAAAACCCAAGTGTGATACTTTCACAGTCTGGGTGAAGAGTTCTGTCCTTCCTTTTCTGCTTCTTTCCTTTCTAGCACTCTTCCTCCATAACACCGACAGAGAGAGTCCTTCAAGCTTTTCTCACAGTCTGATTTTTGATTTATATTTCAGTTAGAGTCCTCAGAGAATTTGCTGTCTTCTTTCTACCTTTTTCAAACCCTCACCCAGAATTCTTTCTCCAGAACAGAAGATTTTAAAGAGGCTGTTGGCTGTTTCACCCCATTCCTGGGAAATACCAAATTCACTCAGACCTGCTGCAAGCATCTGTCACAGCTAAGTGCCAAACTCATCTCTTCTACTGCACAAATGCTAAACCATCAAATCAAATCACATCAAATCAAATCAAATCAAATCAAATCAAATCAAATCTGTATGTTGAAAGCTATTCTTTCTACTTTCCAGTACTTGCCTTTTTGGACTAGAAATCCCGGAGAATCTGTTGATTTCAAAACAAATAATATCAAGCACTCTTCTGAAATCCCTGCTTTCTTCCTCAGCTTCTTGATCTCTTTTTGCTCAGAAAAGGGGGAGGGGGTTTAAGAGGGACCAAGGAGAACTTGTCTTCTTTACCTCTCCATATAATGACTGAAATGTATTATGGTTCCACAGAGCATCACAGAATCCCAGAATCCCAGAATCGTCAAGGTTGGAAAAAACCTTGACAATTCTCCAGTCCAACCATGAACCTCACACTGACCGTTCTCAATTCCACCAGATCCCTCAGCACTAGGTCAACCCGACTCTTCAACCTCTCCAGGGATAGGTACTGCCCCCCTGCCCTGGGCAGCCCATTCCAACGCCCAACAACCCCTTCTGGAGAGAAATCCTTCCTAAGAGCCAGTCTGACCCTGCCCTGGCGCAGCTTGAGGCCATTCCCTCTTGTCCTGGCGCTGGTTCCTTGGCTCAAGAGACTCATCCCCCCTCTCTGCACCCTCCTTTCAGGGAGTTGTAGAGGGCGATGAGGTCTCCCCTCAGCCTCCTCTTCTCCAGACTAAACCCCCCCAGTTACCTCAGCTGCTCCTCATACGACATGTGCTCCAGACCCTGCACCAGCTCCGTTGCCCTTCTCTGGACACGCTCGAGTCATTCAATGGCATTTTTGTAGTGAGGGGCCCAAAACTGAACACAGTCATTGAGGTGTGGCCTCATCAGTGCCAAGTACAGAGGCAAGATCCCTTCCCTGTCCCTGCTGGCCACGCTAGTACTGATACAAGCCAGGATGCCATTTGCTTTCTTGGCCACCTGGGCACACTGCTGGCTCCTGTTCAGCCGGCTGTCAATCACCCCCTCCAGGTCCCTCTCTGACTGGCAGCTCTCCAGCCACTCCTCCCCAAGCCTGTAGCGCTGCTGGGGGTTGTTGTGGCCCAAGTGCAGCACCCGGCCTTTGGCCTTATTGAAACTCCTCCAGTTGGCCTCAGCCCATCGCTCCAGCCTGTCCAGGTCTCTCTGCAGAGCCTCCCTACCCTCGAGCAGATCAACACTCCCACCCAACTTGGTGTCGTCTGCAAACTTACTGAGGGTGCACTCGATCCCCTCATCCAGACCATCAATAAAGATGTTAAACAGGAGTGGCCCCAACAATGAGCCCTGTGGGACACCACTCGTGATCGGCCACCAACTGGATTTAACTCCGTTCACCACAACTCTTTGGGCCCGGCCATCCAGCCAGTTTTTTACCCAGCAAAGCGTGTGCCCATCCAAGCCTCGAGCAGCCAGTTTCGCCAGGAGAATGCTGTGGGAAACAGTGTCAAAGGCCTTATTGAAGTCAAGGTAGAAAACATCCACAGCCTTTCCCTCATCCAATAAGCAGGTCACCCTGTCCTAGAAGGAGATCAGGTTTGTCAAGCAGGACCTGCCTTTCATAAACCCATGCTGACTGGGCCTGATCGTCTGGTTGTCCCGCATGTGTTGTGTGATGGTACTCTGGATGAGCTGCTCCATCAGCTTCCCGGGCACCGACATCAAGCTGACAGGCCGTAATTTCCTGGATCATCCTTCCAACCCTTCTTATAGATGGGCGTCACATTGGCCAGTTTCCAATCTGTCGGGACCTCCCCGGTCAGCCAGGACTGCTGGGAAATGATGGAAAGCGGCTTGGCGAGCACCCCAGCCAGCTCCTTCAGCACCCTCGGGTGTATCCCATCCGGTCCCATAGACTTGTGTGTGTCTATGTGATGCAGCAGGTCACTATCTCCTCCTGGATTGCGGGGGGGTCATTCTCCCAGTCTCTGTCTTCTGGCTGAGGAGGCTGGATTCCCCCAGTACAACTGGTCTTGTTATTAAAGACTGAGGCAAAGAAGGCATTAAACACCTCAACCTTCTCCTCATCACTTGTTACCATGTTTCCTCCTGTATCTAGCAGGGGATGGAGACTCTCCCTGGTCTTTCTTTTGCTACTGACATAGAAACATTTCTTGTTATCCTTGATTGCTGAAGCCAGAGTAATTTCCAGCTGGGCTTTAGACCTCCTGATTTCCACCCTGCATAGCCTCACAGCCTCTTTGTAACCATTGTGAGTGGCTAGGCCCTTCTTCCAAAAGCTGTACACCCTCCTTTTCTCCCTGAGTTCCAGCGAAAGCTCCCTGTTCAGCCAGGGTGGTCTTCTCTGGTGCTGGCTTCTCTTACAGCACCTGGGGACTGCTTGTTCCTGAGCCATTAACACTTCCTTCCTAAAGAGTACCATTTTTCTCGTAATGATGTTGTCGTAACCTTTCTAATTCACTGTCTGCTTTTCTTTTCTGACCAAGAGTTTGGGTGAATGAGGAGCCATGATCTGTGTGTCTTTTAACAAAATAAAGGGCATGCGGTGACTTTTCCTTCTTCTGAGACATTTCCTCTAAGACTTTATGGACATGCAAGAAAAATTCCTGTGTGCAGAGGTGGAGAGGAAGAGAGTCCCAGCATGGCAGCCCTGCCAGGGAGCACTTGGTCTTCTAGAGATGTTTTCTTTTCACTTCCACACTCACTTCCACACTCTCTTTCTGATCCCTTCAGTTTGGTGTAAGGCCTGAGTGCTCTGTCAGCTTGGTCGCACTCCTGCTGCATGACAGTCCTGTGACTGCAGGCAGGGAGAGGCAATGGGCACTTCTGTGACAGCACTGGCCTCCGTAAGAGCGGCTCCATCATGAAAGAGGATCTGCTCAGGGCAGTGCCTGAAGGCTGAGGTCTTCTTCCAAACCTGATCTCAAGAACATGCCCAAGAATGTGGCCAACATGAAAACATCAGTGAACAGCTGAACAGTGTGATTTGCAGGGTGGGGGCACACAGCAGTGTCCTCGCACAGCCAGGCCTCCTGGGAGAGACTTGAAGGACCAGGGTATGGCCTCTGCCCATACTCACTGGACACACTGGGGAAGCTGCCTGTGCTGGTTTGGCTGGGAGAGAGTTACTTTTCTTCCTAGTAGCTGGTATGGGGCTGTGGTTTGGATTTGTGCTATAAACAGTGTTGATAACGCAGGGCTGTTTTCGTTATTGCTGAGCAGGGCTTACACAGAGTCAAGGCCTGTTCTGCTCTTCACCCCACCACACCAGTGAGCAGGCTGGGGGTGCACAAGGAGCTGGGAGGGGGTACAGGTGGGACAGCTGACCCCAACTGACAAAAGGGTTGTTCTATACCTTATGGCATCATACTCAGTTATATAAGGCTGGGGATGAAGGATGAACATGGAGACATTCAGAGTTACAGCATTTGTCTGCCCAAGTCACTGTTATGTGTGATGGAGCCCAGGCTCATTGCAAGTGCTCCTGTTTGCTACGTCTCCATCACATGTGATTCTGGACTGTGCCCTCAAAAGTTTCAGAGCAATCAAGAGAGGTTCTGACATCCATGCAAAAGGCAAACATCAAAAAGAACTTCAAGAAGGGCAGGAATGAGAAATGGGACAATTACAGGCTGGTCAGCTACCTCCATCCTTGGGACAGTGGTGGGACACATCCTCCTGCAGCCATCTCCAAGGTAGTTGAAGGAGAACAAAGGGATTGCTGAACCAAAATGCGCAGGGGAAAGAAGGGCATGTTGTGCACACGGAATTTTGCAAGGCCTTTGACATGGTCTCCCATGGACTCCTTATAGCCAGGTTGGTGCTACCTGGGCTGAAGAAGTGGATGTTAGGGTGGGTGGGAAGTTGGCTGGATGATCAAGCCCAAATGTCATCAGTGGTACAAAGTCCTGTGTGCAGCCGGTCACTAGTGGCATCCCTCAGTGACCAGCACCTGGGCCAACACATTGAACATCTTTCCTATCCTGTATGATGGGACAGAGCTCACTTTCAGCTCCTTTGTGGGTGATGCAAAGCTGGACAGAGGCCTTGAACAACCTCACCTGGTTCACCCTGCCTTCAGCTTGAAATTCAGACAAGAGGTTGTTCAGGGCTCTCTTCACACTTGAGCTACTCTATGATTCCATGAATTTTTCCCTTGATGAGGCTTTTTGAAAATAAAAGAGGCAGAAGAGGACTTATAAAAGTGTAAACATAACTACAGCAGTTCCCGTGAATAATGTTTCTCCAAACAGACCGTTAGTAAGAAATATATTTCATAGATGTTTATAAACAAGCAGACTTCGACCTGGTCAGGTCCTGGGCAATAAGGAGGGTGATGGATGAGCATGGTATTATGAGGTCAGTTGTGTCTCAGAATCTCACAATTCAGTAGGAAGCGTGTGGCTGTGAAGGGGACCGTGAGGTCAGTTCTGTCTCTGGAGGTGACAGCCCAGCAGCAGGTACACGGCTGGGAAAGTGCCTCTGCCAAAGTACCCATAGGCCTTACCCAGGAGAAGGGCTTGGACATGGGCTGTCATGTCCATTCCCCCTGAGTACATGTGGGACAGCAGCAGGCACATGGCTTGGTCACGTCCATCCGAGAAGCTGAAAGGCCAGCAGCGGTCATGTGGTTTAGAAGATCCTGGTGGGGTTCCTGCTCTCTGGTCAGGTGAAAGGCCACAGGAAGCCTTTGGGTTGTGTTCCCTTCTGGAAGGGCAGTTTCTGAGGTGGTAGAGCTTTCCTTGGTAGTGGGAAACATCAGTGAAGGTCAGGAAATGCTGGGGTGGGAGCAAGGCGGGGAAGGGAGATGGGTGCTCCAGCCTGCAGGGAGAGAGGGGCAGGAGTGGGACAGGGTAGAACAGCCTGTGGTGGGGATGGCAAAGGGCGCTGGCAAGGATGGAAGGTGCCAACAAACCCAGGTCTTAATCCCCTCATGTCACGGATGAGTATTTTAGATCACTTAAAGTATCATGGGGAAAGGTATTAGCAAAAAGTGATTTTAATGTGAATTTGTAACAGTGTGACTTAATGAAATTTGATGGCAAGTTTCACTCTATTACTTACTACATGGAAGAAACACAGAAAGGAAAGTTGCAGTAGAGTCGAGTTAGAATGATTTACACAGAGACCGAAGACGCAGGAGTGTAAGGGGGACCCTCCCGTTGCATCATGAGGTTCAGATCAGACCCCCTTGCTTTTTAAACTCCTCCTCAGAGAGGAGTCTAGGTGCAGCTAGATCCAACCTTAGTCCCAGACCTGGTCAAGGGTTTATGTCTAATGGAATTTATATAAAGAGTAAGAAAAATATCTTGTTGATTTGTTATGCTAATTTGTTGGGGAATGAGTGATTATATATCCCACAAAATTTTGAGGTAGCAGAAATTTAAGATTTATTAACACTGTGAAGGTAAACCACAAGATTAGGTTGAATGATTTTTGGCAATAATTAATCACTGGCACTTAATCATTTATAAGGTGATTTCATAAAATTCTTTTTAATCAACAACATAAAGTTTCCTAAATCAAATAGACACACACACAAACACACACGCACAGACAGGTACAGAGTTTAACGTATGATAGTAAATTATTGGTACCAAATGATCACTGAAACTTCCTTTCCTCATTTCTCAGCAGAGAAGTTTTGAACCCTTTCTCTTCATCGGCATCTCTCAGCAGATGATCTTTGAAATCTTTGTGAAATCTGTTCTTTGAAATCCTCACAAAATCTGCCCTAAGAGGCATCCCAGCTCAGAGGGTGATACTGGGGCACAGCCTGTTGTGATCCCGTAGAGCTCAAAGGGTCACACTTAGGGTCGCTATTTATAGGATCACGAGATGATTGACTTTGGTCAGTATTTTTTTCATATCGGCCACAATTCTTGTCAGGTAATTCTGGTACCTCTCAGAGCGGGCTACGATCCAGGCAGCAGGAGTTTCAGGTACAGTTAGGAAGTGCCTAATCATCCTAACAAACTGTAGTTAAAACCAGGACAAGAAAGTACCAGATTGTCCCAACTGGCTGCACTTGTAGCCAAGATAAAAACCTGACAGGTCATCCCAGCCCACTGCACTTGGAACCAAGACAAGAACACAATGTTGGCTGGTCCTGACATCACAAGGTGGCCCGGAGGGTCTGCACCACCACACCTTGGCTATGGCAGTTGCCCATGAGAAGATATGTCCTCATGGCACTGGGTCATCGTTGCCTCCTCACAGCCCCATGGGGAAACTGGAAGTTGTTGTGCCCTTGTTGTCCTTTCCTTGGCATTGAACCTCCCTTATGAGGACAGGCTGAGAGAGTTGGGGGTGTTCAGCCTGGGGAAAAGAGGCTCTGGGGAGACCTTATAGTGGCCTTCCAGTACTTAAAGGGGTCTACAGGAAAGCTGGGGAGGGACTCTTGATCAGGGAGTGAGGGATAGGAGGAGGGAATCACAACTGTAAACTGAAGAGGGTAGATTTAGATTAGATATAAGGTAGAAATTCTTCCCTGTGAGGGTGGTGAGGTACTGCCACAGGTTGCCCAGAGAAGCTGTGGATGCCCCTGCCCTGGAAGGGTTCAAGGCCACGTTGAGGAACCTGATCTAGTGGAAGGTGTCCCTGGCAATGGCAGGGGGTTGGATAAAGATGGTCTTCAAGGGTCCTTCCAAACCAAACAATTCTACAATTCTATGGACACCCTTGTTCCTCACCTCGCCAACCTTGTTATTTCTCTCATTAGACCCCTGGGACTTGCATCACTTTTCTTTACATCAGACGTCTCCACTGAAGCCCACACCTGACTGTGACAGCTTCTTTGCAGCAATTTCTACCTGCTTTCCTTAGAGCACTGGAGGTAATCAGGCACAGAAGGGTTTTTTTAAATTGGGAGAAAGAAAAACAAAAAGCACATCACACTGGGGGTCTTTATTCACTCCCTTGATAATACAAGCAAGGAACAGACCAATCATTTACAGAGTGTGCCTGGATACATCTTGTCTTCAAGGATGACATCCTACAAGGACAACAATGGTCCACACCAAAACTCAGTTGAAGCTTGAACAGGAATTCAAGGGCACCAAGATGAGCTTTTGGCACTTCAGGAACAACTGAAGAACAAACAGAGATACTGTGGGACCACTGCTGAATTTAGAAAGAGCAGGTGTAGGTAGATCTGAGATGGTCTGTGTCCTCTTTGCCTCAGTTACCACCAGTGAGGTCTCCCAGGCCTTTGTGTTTTCAGTCAGGACTCAGGACTGGAAAAACCAGCGGTGGGTGGGGATCAAGGCAGGGGTGACTTGAGCAAACTACACCCTTACCAGTCCATGGGAGCAGTGGGGCTGCACCCAAGGGTGCTGAGAGAGGTTTTCACCAGGACATGCTGGTCTGTTAGGATCCCAGTAAGAGAGGCACTCAGACTCTGTGAGGCATCATTTAAAATGCTGTTCGTTAGTGCTAACACCATAAGGAGAGAATCGTAGAGCTAATCTTATGTCCCTCGTGATGGTGGGAACCCCAGGGGATGTAGCATTGAATGGGCTTCTGACCTAAAAGCAGCATGCCATGCGGACCCAATCTGTCGATGAGAGTCTCCTGGTTTGGACATTCAAGCTACTCTGGGACTTTCTTAGAAGGAAACAACATTATTTCTCATCTCTGCAGTCAAAGAGGAACAACGTCCTCATGAGAACTTCTTGCTGCACTGTTAGGTACAGGCACAGCCAGGCAGGTGGCATAAGGAGCAGTAGAGAGTGGGAGCTGCCTGCAGGCTCCTCTGTGACAAAGAGCTGCTGAGGTTGTCCTGTGGCCAAGGGACCCGTGCAGCACAGCACAGGCGTGAAGACCGCGCTGTACATGCAGCAGCACAGAGCAGCACAGCACTGACTGCTCAGGTTTCCCTGGGAGAAGGCTGGGCTCCACCCTGGTGCCCCAGCTGAGGTGCTGCGGCCCAAATGTGAACTGCCAGGAAAAGCTGTAGGTCCACTGCTTGTCACAGGAATGTGACGTTTTTGGATTATATGAGTAGAATAGTGTAGCATGGCATAAGATAGAACAGAACAGAACAGAATAGTTGAGTTGGAAGGGACCTACAGTGCCCACCTAGTCCAACTGCCTGACCACTTCAGGGCATATCAAAAGTTAAAGCAGGTTATTAAGGACATTCTCCAATGATGGAATGTGGACACTGACCACTTCTAGGAAGCCCTTTCCAGTGTTTGACAATCTTCTCACTATAGAAATCTTTCCTAATGTCAGGACCGAACATCCCCTGATGCAGTTTTGAACCATTCACATGCATCCGGTCCCTGGGTCCCAAGGAGAATAGATCAGCATGTCCCGCTCCATTTCCCCTCCTCAGGAAGCTGTGGGACTGGATGGGTTACACCCAAGGGCGCTGAAAGAGTTGGTAGATGTCCTTGCTATGCCGCTTTCTATGATTTACCTGAAGTCATGGTTAACTGAGGAGGTACCGTTGGACTGGAGGGTGGCAAATGTGACACCCATCTACAAGAGAGGCAGAAAGGAGGATCCAGGAAACTATAGACCTGTCAGTCTGACCTCGGTGCCAGGGAAGGTCATGGAGCAGGTCATCTCGAGTGCCATTGAAAGTCATATAATGGACAACCAGGGGATCAGGCCTAGTCAGCATGGGTTTATGAAAGACAGGTCCGGCCTGACAAACCTGATCTCCTTCTATGACAAAATGACCCGACTATTGGACGAGGGAAAGGCTGTGGATATTGTCTACCTGGATTTTCGAAAAGCATTCGACACAGTTCTCCATAGAATTCTCATAGAAAAACTATCTGCCCATGGCCTGGATGAGCGAACGGTCTGCTGGGTCAAGCACTGGCTGGATGGACGGTCCCAGAGAGTGGTGGTCAATGGAGCTCAATCCAGCTGGTGGCCGGTCACAAGTGGTGTTCCTCAGGGCTCGGTGTTGGGACCATTTCTGTTCAACATCTTTATTGATGATCTGGATAAGGACACGGAGTGTATCATCAGTAAGTTCGCAGATGACACCAAGTGAAGCGGGAGTGTCGATCTGCATGAGGACAGGGAGGCTCTACAGAGAGACTTGGATAGATTGGATCGGTGGCCAACGTTAACGGGATGAGCTTCCACAAGGACAAGTGCCAGGTCCTGCACTTGGGCCACAACAACCCCGTGCATGGCTACAGGCTTGGGGAGGTGTGGCTGGAGCTGTCTGGAAGAGAAGGATCTGGGGGTTCTAACTGACAAGCAGCTGAACATGAGCCAGCAGTGTGCCCAGGTGGCCAAGAAAGCCAACGGCATCCTGGCTTGGATTAGAAATAGTGTGACGAGCAGAAGCAGGGAGGTGATAGTCCCCCTGTGCTCTGCACTGGTGAGGCCACACCTGGAGTGTTGTGTCCAGTTTTGGGCACCTCAATCCGAGAGAGATCTCGAGGTGCTGGAGCGAGTGCAGAGGAGGGCAACGAGGCTGGGGAAGGGCCTGGAGAATAAATCCTGTGAGGAGCCATTGAAGGAGCTGGGACTGTTTAGTTTGAGGAAGAGAAGGCTGAGGGGGAACCTCATCACTCTCTACAGCTCCCTGAAAGGACATTGTAGAGAGATTGGTGCTGGTCTCTTCTCACAGGGAATTAGCGATAGAACAAGAGGGAACGTCTTTAAACTGCAACAGGGGAGGTTCAGACTGGACATGAGGAAAAAAATTTTCACCGAAAGAGTGGTCAGAGAGTGGAATAGGCTGCCCAGGGAGGGGGTGGAGTCCCCATCCCTGGATGTGTTTAAGGGTCGTTTAGATGAGATGTTGGCGGATGTGGTGTACGGGAGAACTTTGTGGAGTCGGGCTGATGGTTGGACTCGATGATCCCAAGGGTCTTTTCCAACCTGAATGATTCTGTGATTCTGTGATTAGGAAAACTCTCTTTCCTGAGAGATGATCAAACACTGGAAAGGGCTTCCTAGAAGTAGTCAGTGTCCTGAAATTAGACAATGCGCTTAATAACATGCTTTAACTTTTGATCAGCCCTGAAGTGGTCAGGCAGTTGGAATAGGTGGTCACTGTAGGTCCCTTCCAACTCAACTATTCTATTCTGTTCTGTTCTATCTTATGCCATCCTACGCTATTCTACTCATATAATCCAAAAACGTCACAGTCCTGTGACAAGCAATGGACCGACAGCTCTTCCTGGCAGTGCACATTTGGGCCGCAGCACCTCAGCTGGGGCACCAGGGTGGAGCCCAGCCTTCTCCCAGGGAAACCTGAGCAGTCAGTGCTGTGCTGCTCTGTGCTGCTGCATGTACAGCGCGGTCTTCACGCCTGTGCTGTGCTGCACGGGTCCCTTGGCCACAGGACAACCTCAGCAGCTCTTTGTCACAGAGGAGCAGATAGGTCAGCATGTTCCTCAAACCATCAACAAGAATTAACAAGGAACTTCTAATCAGAAACTACAGTCCTTGAAGAAGAGAAACATCCCGGGACATGGAAGCTTGTTAAAATTGTCTTATGTGAATAAGCTTAAGACCCCTGCCCGGATACAGACCCTTACCCTCTGAGCTTGTGCAGAATGTTGACAAACACACAGTAAGTTACTAAACAATAAGGGATAGGAGTGATAAATGACTAAGCAATAATCATTGTACGAAATATGTAAACCCTAGATTGGAGTGTATAAATACTTTGTAATTCTTTGGTGTGGGGTGCTTGATTTGTGGATACTTTCTCCCTAGCACCCTGTGCAGAATAAAGCAATATCTCCTCTCTAAACTAATTTCTGGTTTTGAGAGTCTATTTCAGATAACATTCAAGCTGTGAGAATTCCTGTGCAAGCTCTCAAAAGAGGTGTCCAGTCATGCTGATCTCCCAGAAAGGGCAGGAGAGCATTTCCATCCTGCTGTCCTGTGGGCATCTCCTTCTTTATGTGCACGTTTGAGATGTTTCCCCCTAAGCTCTGTTTTGTTTATTACCATGTCCCTTCTGATCTCATCATTCAAGACCCTTTCCTTGAAAGTCTGTCCACCGCTTCCTCATGTGATTATTGGCCATTGTCTCCTTTCATCCACCCACCCTTCAGTTTAAAGTCTTCTTTCCAGGTTGCCCAGCCTGTTAGCAAAGTCCTCCTGTGTCTGCTGCTGTTCAATCACCCTCCCCATTCAGCACCAGACCAGCATTTCCCTTGTTCATTCTTGCTCTCTAATGAGTCATTCAAGCTCATATTCTTGCTCTTGACTTCCCTTGCCACCACCAGCTCCAGGCAAGCTTTGCCTTCCTAAAAACAATGAAGTCAATGTATATAAATTTCTCCTTTGTAAACTGTCCTTGCTGTCACCTCCTGGCAGCTGCTTCCTGGCCCCTGTCAGAGCCAGCCCTGTCCCTGCACTGACCCAGCCTCCCTGCCCCACACATGCATTATCGTCAAGGGAAGGCCCGTGGTGCAGGGAAAGGTTTCTAGGCCAATCAAAACCACGGTCAGTGGAGGAAGGGAAACAAGGGTGGGCTGTTGGTATGTTATACTCTGTTACTGAAAGATATATACATATACAGACACACAGAGAAAATAGATCCGTCCAAGAGCTGCTCTTACACCATCTGTCTATCCAGAACCTGGCCCCGGGATCTTCAAGTCCACCTGTTCCCCCACCCACAGACACACACACAGACACACAGACACACACACACACCCCCCGATGTCTCTCCCCAGCACAGTCACAGAACTGTTGAGGCTGGAAGGCAGCCAGCTTCCACCTTCTCTGTGCTACCGCTTTATGCTTCATTTGAGTCAGCAGCTCCTTTCTCATCCCTTCCAGCCTCCTGCCACCTTTGCATGACTTCCTGCATGTCAGGGTGGAGCCTTCTGGAGCTGGAAGGGATCCTTGACCATCAAAAAGCTCTCTGCATCCCTCTTCTCTGCAGGGTGCTATCCCATGGGATTCTTCCAATCACACCCCTCAGCAGGCCAAAGCCTGCTCTCATGAAGCCTTGTTCCCTTCTCTCACCAGCCTCAGCTCTACCTTCTCACCCCTGACTGTTCCATCCCTGACTACCTCTTCCTTGTTTGTAAGTAGGAAGTCCCACAGGACACCTCACCTCACTGCCTCCTCAGTCACCCTTCTCAGGACAAGCCAACAAGCTCCAAAAGCAGCCTGTGTGGCTTACACCTTGCTCTGTTGCCCCTTCTGCAGATACGGGGATAGTGTAAGTCCTCCGTGAGGATCAGGGCCTGCAAACATGTGGCTTCTTCCAGTTGTCTGAAGAAGGCCTCATCTACATCCTCTTCCTGACCAGGAGGTGTGGAGCAGACGTCCACCCACTACAGCATTGTTCATGTTGTTCTTCTCTCTAATGTTGACCCCTCAGCTCTCAGCTGACTCCTCATCCATCCCCAGGCAGAGCTCCAGGCATTGTTGATGCTCTTTTCTATAAAGAACAATTTCCCCTCTGGGTCAAGACCCATGGCCTTATCAGTACCAGATGCCCAAGTCCCAACAGTTTCTCCAGGAGGTGGTTTGGGCAACCTTATTTCTCCAGCCAATACTTG
Organism: Strix occidentalis; assembly: GCA_030819815.1. Classification (NCBI taxonomy): domain Eukaryota; kingdom Metazoa; phylum Chordata; class Aves; order Strigiformes; family Strigidae; genus Strix; species Strix occidentalis. Next base: position 708,747 of record JASWHU010000078.1, on the reverse strand, counting down.
TAAACCCTCTGGGCTCTCTATTATCTGATCTAGACTTACACTCTCAAAAATACTGGGCTTCCAGGCCTCTTCTACTCACTGGTTGCTCCGGTTTGATGTTCATTACTGGTTACACCCACCGACATACTCACCAACGTGACATGCACACACACCGGTCTCACCAGTTGCTGGCCCCCAAAAGAACAGCTGGAAGAGGAACTGACATCATTTACCTGGACTTGGGCAAAGCAGTAGACACTCTCCTACATGACATCCTTGTCTATAAAGTAGAGATATGTGGATTAGACAGATGAACCACTCAGTGATAAGGAATTGGCTGGACAGTCTCACTCCAAGAGCTGCAGTCAGTGGCTTGATGTCCAAGTGGAGAGTGCTGGCGAGTGGCGTTCCTCAGGGTCAGTGTTGAGACCGGTGCTGTTTAAGATCTTTGTTGGTGACATGGACAAAGGGATCGAGTGCACCCTCAGAAAGTTCACCAAAACTAAGCTGTGTGGTGCGGTCGACACACTGGAGGGAATGGATGTGCCATCCAGAGGGACCTGGTCAGGCTGGAGAGGTGGGACTGTGCAAACCTCATGGAGTTCAACAAGGCCAAGTGTAAGGTCCTGCACATGGGTTGGGGTAATCTTAAACTCAAATCCAGGCTGGGCGAGGCGTGGATTAAGAGCAACCCTGCAGAGAAGGACTTGGGTTTAATATGGGGTGGAAGACTGACTGTGAGCCAGCAATGTGCACTTGCAGCCCAGAAAGCCAACTCTATCATGGGCTTCATCTAGAGAAGTGAAGCCAACAGGTCAAGGGAGGGCATTCTCCTCTGCTAATCCACTCTTGAGACACCCACTTGCTGTGTCCAGCTCTGGGGCCCCCATATAAGAAGGACATGGACCTGATTGAGGGGGTCTAGAGGAAGCCACAAAGTTATGGGGGGACTGGAGCATCTCCCCTATGAGGACAGGCTGAGAGAGTTGAGGTTGTTCAGCCTGGAGAAGAGGCTTCAGGGACACCTTAGAGTGGTCTCCCAGTACTAACTGGGGCCTACGGGAAAGATGCAGATGGACTCTTTATCAAGGAGTGTAGGGATAGGACAAGTGGTTATGAGTTTAAACTGAAAGAGGGTAGATTAAGATTAGTTATAAGGAAGAAATTTCTTACTGTGACGGTGGTGAGACACGGGCACAGGTTGCCCAGAGAAGTTGTGGATGTCTCCTCCTTGAAACTTCCCTAGGCAGCCTGTTTCAGAATCTCAACACACTCATCATAAAATATTTCTTCCTTATATTAAATCTAAATATTTTCTCTTTTAGTTTAAGGCCTTTGCCCCTTGTTATGTCACAAAGCCCATGGTAAAAAGTCTCACTCTCTCTTTCCTGGACTATCACCACTACATTTTTATCTATAAAAACCTCAGACGGTGCCCAGACATCTCCCAAGATGATGTTTAGAGGCCTCAAGCACATGACCAGTATAGAGAGGCTGAACACTCTGGGCTTACTGGTGTGGAGACTCCAGACAGAATAGGAGTAGGCTGAGAGGGCCTGAAGAGATGTTCCAGAGATGGTGGAGTTTTGCTTCATAGTGGAAAACAGCATGAGAATGAAATAACACCAGAAAACGCAGCTGGGGAAGTCCAGGCAGTACACAGGGAGAAAAAGTATTCACTCCAAGAGCAGTGCTGCAGTGTAACAGATCACCCAGAAGGAGTCTGGATCAGTGCAAGGCTTTTGGAAGATTTCAAAAACCAAAACTCAGCATTTCAAGAAAGAGCCAGGGAGAACGGTGAGATATCACTAAGGGAAGGAAGATGCTCAGGTGAGACATGGGAGGGTGAGTACAACCTGCATGGAAAAGGGTGCAAGTGATGCAACACCCTAAGACTGTCGCCTGTGGTAGAGATGACAGAGGGTTGTAGAAAAGCTGAAAGCCCCCAACCAAGTCACCCTCTTCCTGATTTGGCCATGGCTGGTGTTTCTGCCACTTATGCTTAAGAGGAGGCACAGTCCCCTGCAGCACTGGGGCCTCATTGCCCCCTTGTCCCTACTCAGGAGCCTGGCAGGTGCACATCTCCATCGCCCACTGCCCCAGGAAGAGCCCTGAGCAATGGGTGAGGGACAGGATCTCCCTTCCCAGGGGCTGGGGGTCACAGCTTGGTCCTTTGGTTAATGGGGTCAGGGCTTGGTCCTTTGGCTTCATCAAACACATGCAGGTTTCCTCAGCATCAGAGCCACCTTTGCTTTGCTTTTCCCTACCTGCCATCACTGCCTCCACATTTCTGCTCTAGGTGGAGCCTGGGGAGGCTTTGTCAACAGTGTCCCTCGGTGGGACCCATTAAAGCCACAAGAAACTTTGGAGTTTGAATCTAACTTTGACTTCCTCAGAGATTTCTTCAGCACCTTCTCAGTGTTTGGGTTTCATGGACTCAGCACCAAACCCACCGGAGGGGTCATTAAAATGCCTTGGGCTGCTCCTCTGCTATGGAGCTGGGCCGGGCTCCTGGGACAGAGGGAACTCAGTGCAAGTGGTCAGCGCTGCAGAGAGACAGCTCTGCCCAGGAGCAGCTCCTCTGCAAAGCGCGGCAGGGCTGAGGGCACTGCCTGCAGGCACCGAGGGCAGAGGAGCCGGGCACAGAGAGGGGAAAGGCAGATGGCAGTGGCAGGATGCTGAGAGCTCACTGGAGGAGAAATCTTCCCAGCCCTTGACACAGTAAGTCTGTGGGTGCAGGGCCATGCAGCTGCAGGTGGTGGAGGGATGTGGTGAAGCCGGCACAGCCCCAGGAATGTCCCTGGTGTCTGGAGGAGGAGGACGTGCTCCAGAGCAGGGCTTCCCTGCTGCACTGTCAGAGGGACAGGCCATGGCGGCTGCCTTCTCCCGCGGACGGCTGCAGGGGTGTGCAGGCGCGGGTGCAGCCAGGGGTGCCCAGGGCTGTCCTTGAGAGCAGGGTCCCTGCAGCCCAGGGGCTGTGTGCTGGGGCAGGGACTCTGCCAGGCGCCTGCCAGGGTCAGCACTCAGCCTGCCCGGGGAGCTGCCCACGGCGCTGTGGGGAGAAGCTGTGTGGGGAAGGAGAGACCCCCGGCAGGGCAGGGTCCTTCTGCTGTGGAGAGGGTGCTGCGTGGGTCAGGGCTGCTCACAGCTCCACCTCACCCCCAGGACATTGGCAGAGGCAGCATTTCAAGAAGCACATGAAGGCAGGGGCTACCTGGAAGGAAAGGTGCTTTCTGAAGTCTGTGCTTTCAGTGTCCTGCTGTGCTTGTGGGGTATCGTAATGCAGCTGTCAGGTTAGGACAACACAAGGACACTTCTACAGCATTACCCTGACAGAGCAGCAGGTGTTTTAGGAATTTGATAAATTTTCTTCAAGCATTTATTTGCCTACAGAAAGCTCAGTCATCTTGTCAGTGTTTTCCTGACCTGCTCTTTAGACCTGTAGGAACACAGATGTCCCTGGGCAGGGCCCTGCTGCCAGGAGGGGTCTGAAGGGCAGAGCTGAGCACACATCCGGTGGGATGGGGGCTGTGAGCACTGACAGGGAGGAGATAAGGGGAAAGAGAAACAGCTCCAGGCAGGGACAGCTCCAGGCACCAGAGGCATTGGCAGGAAATGAACCAGTCTGACAGCACAGGCTCGGTGGGGGGTGTTATTTCGGCACCTCCTTATTACCCTTCAGTGAAAATGCGGTTTACCTAACAAGCCCCCCTGGTCTCCTCCCCCACCCAGCAGAGCCTCTACCCTCCAGGCCCTGGGGTCCATGGCAGGAGCTGCCTCCTGTGCAGCCAGAGCTGCAGCAGAGGAGACTCTCCCCACTGCCCATCTGTCCCTCCCTGGCCTTGCCTCCCTTGGCAGAAGCATTGGGGCATTGCTCCTTGGTTCTCCACCTGCCCCTGCTGCTGCTGCTCCTGTTTTCAGGCTCTCTGGGGATGGGGCTTTCAGCTGCAGCTCAGCAACTGGCCCTGCAGGTCCTGCCATGCAGATGTGTCCATGGCAGCAAGGTGCCCAAGCCCCCTTCTAGCCTCTGGGTCTCTGGGCAATGCTGACCATGGGATGGGGATAAACCTGACTCTTTTTTATGAACACCCCATCCTCAAGGAATCAAAAATCTCAGAGATCTTTCCTGGGGAGGGGAGATCTCAACTGATTTCCTCTGCTCTCACCAACACAATACAATTTCCTGTCAAGGGGACAGCTGGGTGTGACCCTCCTGCAGATTCCAGAGGTGCAAGCCCAGGGCAGCTGAGAGCAAGTCTGATGGACAGCCTGGCTCTCCTCACTCTGCACTAAGGCTCTGCCCGTTTGCACCCCCGCACTCTCCATGGAGCACTTGTAGCGCAGCAGCAATGTCCAGGCTGTCTGCCTTCAGAACGCACTCCTCAGGTAGGACAGGGCACCAGGAGCCAAAGGCAGAAGAGCAAAGCCCCACAGCTCTGCTCTGCAGCCGGGGGCCCTGGGAGGGACAAGGCTGAAATCTCTTGGATGTCAGCAGTGGAGTTAACCAGCGATGACTGTGGGTTCCTCTCTGCCTGTTGGGGCACAGCAGGACTGACTCCTGCAGAGCCCACAGCAGAATCCCTTGCTCCCCACTGCCCCCTCAGCCAGCAAACACCAGAGCTCCAGCCCGGGAGCTGCATGAAGGTCTTTTTGAAGGACAGAGACTGGGAGTGGTGCGGGTACAGTGAGAAATGGAGCAAATTTTGCACAAATAAGTCACTCGTAACCATTCACTAACTTTTCCTCCTTGGGCAGTCCCTAATTTGCAGAGGAAGCAAATGTCCAACGGCAGCTTCATCACTGAGTTCCTCCTCCTGGCATTTGCAGACACACGGGAGCTGCAGCTCTTGCACTTCTGGCTCTTGCTGGGCATCTACCTGGCTGCCCTCCTGGGCAACGGCCTCATCATCACCGCCATCGCCTGTGACCACCACCTGCACACCCCCATGTACTTCTTCCTCCTCAACCTCTCCCTCCTCGACCTGGGCTCCATCTCCACCACTCTCCCCAAAGCCATGCACAATTCCCTCTGGGACAAAAGGGATATCTCCTACTTGGGATGTGCTGCACAGTTCTTTTTCTTTCTCTTCTTGATCTCAGCAGAGTATTTCCTTCTCACCATCATGTCCTACGACCGCTACGTTTCCATCTGCAAACCCCTGCACTACGGGACCCTCCTGGGCAGCAGAGCTTGTGTCCACATGGCAGCAGCTGCCTGGGGCAGTGGCTTTCTCTATGCTGTGCTGCACACAGCCAATACATTTTCACTACCACTCTGCAAGGGCAATGCTCTGCACCAGTTCTTCTGTGAAGTCCCTCCGATCCTCAAGCTGTCCTGCTCAGACTCCTACCTCAGTGAAGCTGGGCTTATTGTTGTTGGAGTCTGTTTAGGTTTTGGATGTTTTGTTTTCATTGTGGTGTCCTATGTGCAGATCTTGAGGGCTGTGCTGAGGATCCCCTCTGAGCAGGGACGGCACAAAGCCTTTTCCACGTGCCTCCCTCACCTGGCCGTGGTCTCCCTCTTTGTCAGCACTGGCACGTTTGCCCACCTAAAGCCCCCCTCCATCTCCTCCCCATCCCTGGACCTGGTGGTGTCATTTCTGTACTCGGTGGTGCCTCCAGCTCTGAACCCTCTCATCTACAGCATGAGGAACAAGGAGATCAAGGATGCCCTTAGAAAAGCATGTGAATACATATTATTCCAGCATTAATAAAATGTCCACTACCCTCATATAACTCCAAGGTATTTGGTAAAATCCCAGCCTATTATTTGTTTATTTTTGTCTTCGTATTTGTATTTGGTTTTTAAACATATTATATATTGTAATCATGTATTATTCATACAACTCCTTCTTGGAACTATTTAGAACTAATTTTTTCTGGTTTGTAAACCTCATGTATAGAAGGAACCAGGCTCTTTGCATAGCTAAAAAAGGCAGAACATAATCATTTGCCTCTTCTCCATTCTCTTAGATCTTCTCTGGAGCTGGGGTCCAGCACCAACAGGCAGAATGGATTCAGGCGCCAAGGGTCCAGCTGCCCCATGGAGGAGCAGCCCCAATGCCCCTTGGGCTGCCCCTCTCTACCTCAGCAGGCACTGCCTCTCTGCTGCCTGTGAGCTGGGGCTGCTGCTTACCTGAAGCCACGGCCAAGGACAGCAGCAGGATGTGACCTTTTCAGTGCTGCATTCTTCTTACTTCTACACTGTCCCGCTCTGCCCTTGCATTTGTGTCACTGCCAAGATCTTGTGTATATTTGGACAGTTCCATTCTGTACACACTGGCACCCCTGCAGGGGGAGCAGGCCATGTGGACCAGTGTCAGAGCTGGCCTCCATGCCAGCACCACCATCACCAAAGGGGCTGCACAGGGCAGGACCAGAAGGCTGGACACCTCTTCCAAAGCTGGTATCAGGAATAGACTCAGGAATCTGGTCCCTCATAAGGACTTCTGCTCTTCTGAGGTTCTTGATGGTTTTACAGGGACAAGTGCAGAGACCTAGTGGGATCTGTTTAGGGGCAGAGGGCTGGACCAAGACCTCCCTTCTTGGTTGCACATGTCCATGCAGACAGCAACTGGTCTTTGATGTACCTGCCTGGCACTGTCCCACCTGCAGTGGGGCTGATGGCAGATGCCATCCTGGAGAGGAATCGGGAGCTGCCAGGAGAGCTCAGGGCATCTCCAGGGACAGTGTGTGAGTCTGGGGGGCGCAGTGAGTGGTACCTCATGAAGTGAGTGACCATTCAAGGTGGAGTCTCCTGGAGGGAAAGGTGAACCTGAGGGCAGCTTGGGTTAATGAGGGCCCTGTAATTTCTGGAGAGGCTCTGAGGTTCCAGGAGAAAAAGGGACACAAGATTGGAGAGTATTTCCCGACAGCCTCCTGGATAGCCCATGGGCTGGATCTGCTGCAGCTCTCCCTTGCCTTTTGGGCCATTGGAGGCACCCCATGGTCCTGCTCAGGCCAATTCTTGGCCCTTGAGCCATCCAGGGAAGATGGAAATGGCCTCAGCAGCAGTGACCCCCATCTGCTTGGCTCTGCTTCTCACCCCCAACAGGAGAGTCAGTGGAGGGTCACCCCATGGGTCCAGGACACCATATTCCCCTTGCTCGGCAGAGCAGCCCTGCCAGCTTGGGGCCCTGAAGGGAGCATGGGGACAGAGCCAGGAACAGCTGGGCAGGCCAGTACGGACACTCTCACATGGAGAAAGGCTCCCTGGGGAGCAGGTGTGTCACTGGAGAAGAGCAAGGGAACATTTCTGGGTCAACAGGGAAGAATCCATGAAAAAGAGAAAACTTTCTGTAGGCATCCACTTATGACAGGATGTTCTGTCATTGGACCTGGAATTTTTTGCTGTCCTTGGAGAGGGGGTGACACTGAGGGGGCACAATAGGTGTCTGGTGACTTGTTCCAGGACCATCTGGACATGAGACCAGGAGCCCTACAGTTTCACTACACCACCATTTCCTCATGCCATGGTGAGACTCCATCCTTGGACTTGATGAATAATCTGAGACCCCTCTCTGCCCCCCAGCAGCTGCTGTGCCCTTCAGAGGGGCTGGGGCTGTGGGGTGGATGCCCAGAGCTCTGCAGCACCCTGCAGCCCAGACTGGGCTCCTCTGCGGGGTTAAGCTGGTGAGTGGGCAGGGGAGATGGGAAGAGCTGGGAAGGGGCTGGGCTGGGCTGGAAAGCGCCCAGGAGAGGAGACCACCAATGTTAACTGAGCTGTATGACCATGCAGGGATAGGACACGCTGCAGTGGGTGTGTGGTGCAGACCCAGATATCATGGAAGGGAGTCGAGACATGCAGGTGCAGGAGAGAGGAGGCCAGTCTGTGCCCTTGGTGGCATGGACAGACCACCAAGGTGTCCCAGAGCATTTATCACCTGCCAGCTCGTTCCATTGGCCATTTCTATCACTGGCCACTCACCCCAGTTCATGAGTCATTTTACTCTGTGTCCGTCTCTTTTCTCCTGCTGGTCTCGGTGCCTGTGTTGGGGGAAGAGCCAGCCCTGCTCCAGCCTCTCTTCTTGCCCAGAACTTGGCAGACCCCAGAGCACGGCACTTTGGGAACATTTTCTGGGACAAAGCTGAGGCTTATCTGGGGCCAGGCCATGGGGGTTGCAAAAGCAGGAGAGCTGGTGGGGATGGATGCTGAGGTCTGGCAGGGGGGGTCTGGTGGGGGATGTTTCCCAACCCCAAATACACCCTGTCCTGGGCAGTGTCTGATGAGGGGGCCATGACGGCATGTGTTGGGCAGTGGGGCTGCACTAGTGCAGGGCTGGGTCACAGGTGGGGGCCATGACACAACAATCAGGAGGTGGAAGCAGGAACAGGCTATGAAGGAGGCATTTAGAAATATGACCTGAGCTGAGGGCGTGTGTTTAGGAAAGCCAAAGCTCCCCTGGAGTTGAGGAGTCTGCAGGCAACATCCAGAGCAAACTGAAGAGCTTCAGTCACTGCGTTTGCAGTAAAAGGCTGAACAAGGCCTGTTGGTGTGCATGCTGGCTTACTGAACTTTCTGCCCACACTGACAATGGAAAAGTACAACCAGCATGCAGGTCAGAAGATTAACGATATCTGAAAACAAGAAATAGTTACAAGAAGGCCAGAAGAAAAGAATGTGCTCATTAAGGAAGAAAGTGATAAAGAAGGGACCTTTTGGAATTGCAAAAGCAGGAACTTATCTACTGGCTATGTGCGAGTAGCAGTGTTTGTGGAAAGTACCAAGGGGAGATATTTTTAGAATGCACAACAGTATATAAGGACTTGCTGCTTTTTTTAGAAGGCACAAGAGTATATAAGGGCTTGCTTGCTAATAAAGCTTTGAGCTTGACTTCCAATCATTTTGATTGTCTGTGGTTTTGTCTCCTGTGGCCTGGACGGGATTTCATCCCCACAAATGGTGTCCCCGATGTGATCTGCTAACAACGTGATCGACGTGATATACGACCGACGTGATCTGCTATCAACGTGATTGAAGTGATATACTACCGACTCAGTCAATGGTGGGGACAATGCCCTTCTTAAAGAAGGTAAACACAAGGCAGGGAAGAAACGGCTGCGGGGTGAAGAAACAAAGAAAAAGGGACGAAAGTGCGCACAAGGTGAGCACCAGGGGAAGCGTGGTATCCGCGGAAGAAAAGTCGGTCCAGGGGTTTTTAATGACATTAGTGGACCGGCAGGGTTTATCAGTAAACCCAGAAGCGCTGTCCAGATTATTAAAATGGGGACAGCGGACAGGACTTTTTTTTCAGACCACGAAATATGTTTGACCTAGGACTTTGGGACTCTTCTGGGGGAGAACTATGACAAGTGATCACTATAAGAAATTCTCAAACACCAAAGGCAACTCAGACTTGGGGAATAGTTAAAAAGATGTTAGAAACTATAAAAGCTGACACTGCTACTGATGCTGCTGTAGCTCAATTTTTTCATGCGGCTGCCGAAATGAAGGATTTGGGGAACAGAGAGTTAGGTACTACTCGGACAGAATCGCCCCCACCCATTGCTTTACCAGTTGGGGTCGCTGAATATGCTGAGTCTGTAGACTGTGATAATCTTTTAGACCCTGACACCGTGAATCCTAAAAGAGACTCTGGCCTGTGTCCTCCCTTAGCTGGGGATGATCCGTCGGTAAAAGTGAGGCAAGAAGCCTTGGCGCGAGGGGATACGGACATGATGAGAAAGGTTGTCGCTCCTGTAATTTATGAGCCAGGATGTCAGCCATGTTGGGAAGGACTGCATTCTTCTGTTATTAAAGAACGACAGAAAAGCGTTAATGAGGATGGGCCTCAAAACTCATTTAGAACAGGTGTACTGGAGGCAATCGCTCATGGATGTCAATTGGTCCCATGGAACTGGCTGGCACTTTTAATATCGGTACTAACGCCGGCACAGTATTCTATCTGGAAACAGAGTGTGTGGATCTCTGTACTCAGCATTCGCGCCCCCCCACCCACAAGCGCGGAGTTGGTGGTGGTGGTCCGGGGCCTCCCCCAGCACCACCCCCGTCGCGGGGCGACCACCTGCGGCCGAGCCCGGCACCGCGCTCTCGGCCCACGCCACCCCCAACACCAAAAGCTGCAGTTTTTGCAGAAGGTGCTGACACTGGGATGCAGCGCCCCTTGTTTGTCAACACCACATAATCAACTGGCAATGGCTTTATATATTCTCAATGGTGTTCTGATGTTTGTAGTATTTGTCATTTTATGTTGTGTGAGTAATAAGCGTAAGGGCCCCTTTGTGTGGGTGTGTGACTGTTCTGCATGTGAGATGCAGCCCAGCTGCAGTTGCAGAGTGTGGACTTCTCTGACCCGCAGTTCCGTTATCCCGCGAGGGAAGCGGCCGGGGAGGAACGAAGCGCAGGGCAGACTCTGTACCGGTGGGGGGGTAGTGCAGGACGAGGGAACATGCCTTAGTACAGAGCGCCCTAGTGCCTGCCCGCTGGGTCATCGGTGCTGCCGGTTTGTTCATGCTCAGTGTTTGAAGTGTCACAGGTGAAATATCTCCTCTAGCGGGAGGCAGTAATTCTGTGTTAATTGTTGTCTTGAATTTAGGTGCGTACTCTGTGGGGAGAGTGCACCCTTGTACCATCTGCCTGAGGGGGATGTTGTCAGCTTACTTGGGTAGCGTTTTAAGGTAAAGTAGATGAGATGGGAAGCGGCCAGAGTGGGGGAATAGTCAAAAGGGTCCCCTAGGCTGTATTTTAAAATGCTGGAAGAAGATAGGGGGACGTCCAGGTGCAAGTGTGAATAAAAAGACACTAATCAAATATTGCAATCAGTGGTGGTTTATAATAATTTAGTCGATACCGATCAGGTGTGAACCTAGCAGCCTCTGAGTCAGTAACATTATTAGATAACACGGTATCCTTGATACCAACAGGAGTATATAGAATGTTGGGAAATAAAAAAAGAAAAAAAAAAAAAGAAACAAAAAAAAAAGAAACAAAAAAAAGAAACAAATAAAAAAAAAGGGAAAAAAAAGTGCATTATTACTGGGAAGATCATCTACAAGCTTACAGGGGTTGTTCGTTTTACCAGAGGTCATAAACGCCAATTATGAAGGGAAAATCAGAATTATGGCCTGGACCCCTGGACCCCCGTGTTCAGTAACAAAAGGGTCAAAAATTGCTCAGCTTGTTTATTTTACTGCGGCTCCCCGTAATAGTATGCCGAGAAGCCGGGGTGACTCAGGATTTGGATCAGCAGGTACTCCTCAAATATTTTGGGCTCAGACAGTGACACAAGGTCGACCTCTGATAAAATGTACCCTCACCAAAGCAGAAGAATCTGTTGCACTGACAGGCATTTTAGATACTGGCGTGGATGTGACCGTAATATCTGTGAGCAGACTGGCCGTTAGCTCGGGTAACTCGAGTGCTTTTCGGGGTTGGTGGTCATGCTGTAACATTTCAAAGCAAAGATCTCATTCATGTAAGGGGCCCAGTTCTGGGTAGCAAATATTTGTCCATTTATATTGGAAACCCCTGTTACATCATGGGGTCGTGACTATGGCTCGATGGGGAACTCAAATCGGATCAAATTTGTCTTAATTGCCACTGCAGCACAACCCACCCCTAAACCCACCCTGAAACTAACCTGGAAAACAGAATCACCCGTGTGGGTGGGTCAGTGGCCCTTGCCAATGGAAAAGTTGCGCCACCTTAATGATTTAGTTCAGGAACAGTTAAGTGCAGGACATCTCGTACCTACCACCAGTCCTTGGAACTCCCCGGTGTTTGTTATTTTAAAGAAAAGTGGTAAATGGTGACTTTTACATGATCTCCGACACATTAATGATGCCATGGAGGATATGGGTATGTTACAGCCAGGAATGCCCTCCTCAGCAATGATTCCCCAAAACTGGCATCTTGTAATAATTGATCTAAAGGATTGGTATTTACCATTCCCTTGCATCCAGATGATGCACCTAAATTTCCCTTCTCTGTTCCCAGTATTAATGTCAGTGAACCTGCAAGACGGTACCACTGGGTTGTTTTGCCACAAGGCATGAAAAACAGCCCCACGATGTGTCAGTGGTTTGTTGCAAAGGCTTTGAGCCCTGTTAGAACGCAGGTCCCCCGGGCTGTTATATATCATTATATGGATGACATCCTTATGGCAGCAGAAACACCGGAGATCATGGAAAAGGCTCTTGCTTTAACCAGAGACTCAGTATCTCAAATGGGGTGACAAATAGCACCTGAAAAGGTACAGAGATCATCACTGTGGCAGTACCTGGGGTGCAGAATTTGTGAACAGACCATTGTCCTGCAACACCTTAAACTTAAAACTGATGTTAAGACTTTAAATGATTTACAGAAACTGCTGGGAGCCATAAATTGGATACAGCTGTTGTTGGGCCTAACTAATGATGATCTGCATAGCTTGTTTGATATTTTGCGAGGAGATCCTTCACTGACATCACCCAGAGTACTTACAGAGAAAGAGAGACAAGATCTCCACCGTGTAGCTAACGCCATCTCAGAAACACAAGCATCGCAATGTGTGCCGAGCCATACAAAAACAGTTTTCTTTATCAAGGCATCAGGCTAAAGACATAATCGCGACTTGCCCTGAATACCAGAGGACTCCCTCTCTTCAACAGCCAGTGGTGTCAACCCTTGGGGACTCACCTCCTCAGAATTATGGCAATCTGACATCACTCACTTCGCTGCATTTGGAACGTTAAAATATGTACCTGTGTCTGTTGATACCTTTTCTGGAGCAGTGTCTGCGTCCTGCCATACAGTGGGGAGTCAAGCATCTGCCCGGCATTCCCCACTCACCGACCGGACAGGCCATTGTGGAGCGTACGCATGGCACGCTAAAGCGTCTATTGCAACAACAAAAAGGGGGAGATGGAGGGTATCAATCTACACCTCACGGAAGGCTAAATAAGGCATTATATGTCATGAACATTTTAAACATTTCCCCTGTCTCACAGGTGCCACCAATATTGCGTCACTTCTCATCGCAGATACCACATCAACAAGAAGTCCAGGGCAAGGCTCAAGTGTTAGCAAAAACCCTGGAAAGTGGTAACTGGGCAGGACCATATCCTTTAATAACCTGGGGAAGAGGTTATGTTGTGTCTCCACAGGTCACGGTCCCCAGTGGTTACCAGCAAGGTGTGTGCGACCACACCTGAGGCGTGAGAGGCAGCTTTTGGTGGACACTCAGGAGCCAGCTGTGGGTGCTGTGGATGCCCCTGTGCCGACAGTTTGCGGTCTCTTCGACTGGTCATTTAAGCAGAATGTTTGGGTAATGCTTGCTGCTGCAATAGGACCAAATAGACTATCTCGGTCCTTAATCACACTGCAGTTGCCAACTCTTTTAAGACAAAATGCTGACAGTAATTGCAACTCCTTGATGAAATATATAGGCTTACTAGTCACTAGTGAAAGATGTAGCTTAGACGAAATGTAGTTATTAATAAGGATGAAATGCTGTAAGAATGTGTGTATTCAACTTTCTTTGTTTAGCAATATTAAGAATTAAGAACTCAAGTGTTTAACCTTATTAGAAACTCCCTTGGTTTTCCCCCTTGAGTGGTGGCCAGACTCTGGGTGGAACCCAACAGGAGGATGAGATCAGATGTTTCCGCTCAAAGAAAATTGCCAGTTATTGTGGCCTGTTGATTTAGAGGCTGGACCTGCTTGCAGCGATGTTGGATGCCTCACCTACGGATGGACGCATCGCGTAGGATTTCCGGTTTGCGAGGAAGGGCACTCTAAATTCTCGCTGCATCCAGGGTTCCCCAGCAATTGCGGATCTGAATGTTAGTGCCCCATTAAGTAAGTGTGCTATTCCATATTTTCCTTACTGTTTACTTTTGTAGTATTTAGTCATATCCCCTAATTATGGGTACTGAAATTAGCCTACTCTTTTTAACTAGTAACTGTAACCACTGTATTGTTTCTAGCATTCTGTGAAACTGTTTTAAGTATGTTGTATTTTTGAAGTTTGCCTAACCCTTAATTGATAAAGTCTCGAAATAAGTCTTGCAGGTGCAGCTGCAAAACAAAGAAAGGGGAGATGTGGGAGGCATTGGCCTGTCAGCCTTACACAGCCTCTGAGCAATAGCTAGGGTTGATGAAGAACAGGCCTCGGAAGATAGATAAGAAACTGCTGAGTTGTGCCAAGGTGACAGGGAAAAACAGCGGACAGCTGCAACACTGAACTGCGAAAAAGCACTAAGCTGTGACAAGTTACCGTCGCGGTAGGGCGGAATGCGCCAGGGAATATGGGAAATTAGTTCAATTGACCCATGAAACTGATAACGGACCAGCCTATACCTCTCAAAAATTTATTCTTTTTTGTCAACTCTGGGGTATACGTCACATCACAGGTATACCACATTCCCCCACGGGGCAAGCCATCGTGGAGAGAGCGCATCAAAACTTTAAAAGCGCTTTTGCAAAAACAAAAAGGGGGAGAGGTCTTGGCTGTTGCAGAACCATTTGCAAAAGCGGTGTATGTGTTAAAGTACTTACGGCTCACAGGTGATAGGGAGGAGCCACCAGTAGTAATACATAGTATGGGTCTGAAATCCGGTATAAGCCGGTGTGGAGATGGTGCTTTTGCTCAGTACAAAGATGTTGCTATAGGAGAGTGGAAAGGACCTGTGGAACTAACAATGACGGGTCGAGGCTATGCCTGCGTTATTACCGATACCGGCACTAGATGGGCTCCATCTCGCTGGGCGTGGCCTTGGAAAGGAGATCAAGTTTGTGATTCTAAGCCTTGTGATGGTTCTGACAGCGATTAATGTTCATCCAGCAAAAGTAGTGTTTCCCCGACCGAATATAGGGGTAACTATAGCTAATGAGAGAGGTCAAGAATCCTTTTGCCTTTCGATGGCTACTCTGTCAGACCCATTCAGAACATGTTTATTGAGAATCCCTTACTCTGACCCACAAGAATTCATTGGGTTTGTGTCAGATGATAGATGGACAAAAATGAAATTTTCACAGGCCAATGCCATTGCTCAAATTACCCAGCCTGGCACCAACACCACAGCCCTTTGGCAAGGTCAACTTATCATGAGCAAAGAATTGTTCAAAGGTGGAATCATTGTAATTATTGTGATTAATGTGCTTGCTATTATTTTGCCGTGCTCAATTTCTTGTATTAGACAATCGCTGCAGAAAAGCTTGCAAGGAGTTTGGATTGCTCAAAAACAAAAAGAGGGATCTGTGGGGATTCTAAAGGATTTCCTGCGAGGAAATGGGCATGTGAGCAATCCTGCATATGAGCAAGACTGGTAAAGTCTCAGCTTCGGCAAGGATGTGACTAGGAAATGACCCTGAAAGAATGAGGAAGAACCCAGGAAAATAAACAACTTCAGGGTGTGGGTTTGGGCGGAGAAGGAAGTTTGTACAATGTCGATGTGGCAGTTTTCATCCAATCAGAAGAGAGCTTAAGGCACATGTGCAAAGCTAACTGTCCAATCAGAAAGAATTATACCATGTGATCATATCATGTGATTCTCACCAACACTATAAAAGGCTTGCTTCACTACAATAAAATCGGCATTGCTGGATCACGTTGATTGTGTGCATGTCCTTATCTCCCGCAGAAGTCCTGCTCTTTGCCTTTTTCCCTTCTCTCAGGAGCCTCAGCTCTACTTTCTCACACCTGACCGTTACATCCCTGACCAGCTCTTCCTTGTTTCTAGCTATGATTTCCTGCAGGACACCTCCCCTCACTGCCTCCTCATTCACCCTTGTCAGGGAGATGTTGTCAATTAACTCCAAAACCTCCTGGATGACTTTCACTTTGCTATGTTGCCCTTTCAGCAAATATCAGGATAGTTTAGGTCTGCCATGAGGACCAGGGCTTCTTCCAGTTGAATGATGCTTCTTCATCTACTTCCTCTTCCTCATCAGGGGGTCCACAGCAGACATCCACCCACCACAGTGTTGTTGCCATAAAGCTGGTATGAGAAAACCCTCTAAGACTCAATGTGAGTTTCAGAAAGCAGCACTCTTTATTTCAGTACGGAGCGCACAGGGGAGAGCTCCTCCTGAAGTGTGCATGCCGATCGTCTCCAAAGTAAAAACTTATATAGTAGCCAATCATCCATATTCAACATTATTCTGAGAAATTATTAACATATTCAACACTTTTCTTGGAACTCATTACTATATATGTAAATGTCCTTCTTGCATGTGCACTTAAGATCTTAGGTGGTCTTCAGGGGCCCTCTGGTGGTCTCCGATAGTCATCACGGTGCTCGCTGGTTGACCCTTTTCCTTGCACATGCTCGATTTCTACTTGGCTAATTCCCATCTTCTTGCTTAACTCGTACCAGTTCTGTCCAGAACAATTCTTTCTTCTCGCAGGTCACCTGAGCCAGTACCTGCCAGTAAGATTTATTTTTCTCTTCTCTTCTTAACGCTGAGTTAACCAATTACAACTATTTCATAATTTAAAATTTCCACTAACTACTACGTATAGAAGATGATGAAATTACAATTTTTACTTTAACAATTTTTTATAAAGACCTTTTATTTTACTGTATTGATCAGACTGATTTGATTTTATATATATATTTATCAATATCTATCTTCATTACTGTCATTAATCACTTTTATCCATTCCATTTCTTGATCCCTAAATCAGGATAGTGAAGGTAAGGGGATTTCAAGCAGCATTGTTGGTGCATAACAAGTTTCCTTAGTCACATAAGACCTAAACAAATATTATAACCATCACACATGGTTCCTAAAGCTCATCTAGTTTCTACGACTGAGTTTCACATCACACAACCTTCTAACATTCTATTTCTACCACATTTAAATCTAGTGCTTTTTATAACAGTGTTGCCCATGACAACTCTCTCATCCATTCCTGGCAGAGCTCCACACGTTCCTGCTGCTCTCTTCCAAAAAGGGCAACTTCCTGTCCAGGTCCAGCCCCATGGCCTTATCAGTACCAGACCCCCAGGACCCCACAGTTTCTCCAGGAGGGGGGATTTGTAGCTGTCTGCCACTCCTCATGCTGTTCTCTTGTGAGAGACACCCCAATCAGGGTGAGCCAGCAGCACGCAAACATGAAAAGCTGACCAAATGGAGCTTCAGTCAGTGAGGACCTTGAGAAACTCTGGGATTGGGCCAATGGAAGTCACTTGAATTTTTACAGGGAGAAGTGTCCAGGCCTGCATGGGTGGGGGGCATCAGGACAGGCTGTGACTTGGCTGGCTGAGCAGCGACTCTGAGGAGAAGGGCCTGGGCACTGCAAGGGATGCCCTACGAGACAGGAGAGGATGGACATGATGAACAAGGGCAGCTGCCTACGGGGCTGTATTCGGAGGACTGTGGACCACCCAGACACCCTGAGTTACCATCCCCCTCCACTCAGCACTGGGTGTGTCCCAGGGTGTGGCTCCCCATTTTGGAGAAGTGGGGAGGACCTGGAGAGTGTTGAGTGAAGGTCTGTTAAGTTGGGGTTCAGGACCTCGTGCCCATGACCTGTGTGGGGTGGCTGAGGGGCCTAGAGTTGTTTCACTCAGTGGTGTGGAGGCTCAGGCACTATAGGAGTAGCCTGAGAGTGGCTGAGGGGGGATTTCAGAGATGATGGAGTTTTTCTTTTTAGTAAGATAGAGGATGAGAAAGAAATAATGCAACATAGTGCAGCTGGGGAGGCACAGACTGGACAAAAGAAAAAAAAAAAATCACTCCAAAGGTGGTGTTACAGTGAAATTCATCACCCAGAGAGAGACTGGATCAGATCAAGTCTTATTTTAAAGGGAGAACCAGTGAGGATGACAAGTATCAGTAAAGGAAAGAAGATTCTCAGGTAAGGACAAGGTGAGACAGTATCACAATAGAACAGCCTTTGGTGGAGATGACAGAGGGTTGTAGAAAAGCTGAAAGCCCCCAACCAAGCCAACCTCTTATTGACTTTGGCCATGGCTGGTGTTTCTGCCACTGATGCCTAGGAGGAGGCACAGTCCCCTGCAGCACTGGGGCCTCATTGCCCCCTTGTCCCTACTCAGGAGCCTGGCAGGTGCACATCTCCATCGCCCACTGCCCCAGGAAGAGCCCTGAGCAATGGGTGAGGGACAGGATCTCCCTTCCCAGGGGCTGGGGGTCACGGCTTGGCCCCTTGGTTAATTGGGTCAGGGCTTGGCCCTTTGGCTTCATGAAACACATGCAGGTTTCCTCAGCATCAGAGCCACCTTTGCTTTGCTTTTCCCTACCTGCCATCACTGCCTCCACATTTCTGCTCTAAGTGGAGCCTGGGGAGGCTTTGTCAACAGTGTCCCTTGGTGGGACCCATTAAAGCCACAAGAAACTCTGGAGTTTGAATCTAACTTTGACTTCCTCAGAGGTTCTTTAAGCAGCTTCTCAGTGTCTGAGGTTCATGGACTCATCACCAAACCCACCTGAGCAGTCATTACAATGTCACCTTGGGCTGGTCCTGTGCTGCAGACCTGGGCCGGGCTCCTGGGACAGAGGGAGCTCAGTGCAAGTGGTCAGCGCTGCAGAGAGACAGCTCTGCCCAGGAGCAGCTCCTCTGCAAAGCGCAGCAGG
The DNA here is from genome assembly GCA_030819815.1 of Strix occidentalis. Taxonomy (NCBI): domain Eukaryota; kingdom Metazoa; phylum Chordata; class Aves; order Strigiformes; family Strigidae; genus Strix; species Strix occidentalis. The sequence goes on along the minus strand of JASWHU010000078.1, from coordinate 690,227 downwards.
GCTGAGGGCACTGCCTGCAGGCACCGAGGGCAGAGGAGCCGGGCACAGAGAGGGGAAAGGCAGATGGCAGTGGCAGGATGCTGAGAGCTCATTGGAGGAGTGATCTTCACAACATAGTAAGTGTCCTCTTTTTTACTGGGTGGGCAGTGGGAGATGGGAATCTATTTCTCCTTTCTGGAGCAGGCTCTAAGACCCCATTTCTTGTTTGCAGATGTCTGAGCCTCTCCTGAATCCTTACACACACAGAGATGCCTCTGGGCATGGTCCTGCTGCCAAGAGGGGTCTGCAGGGCAGAGCTGAGCACACAGCAGGTGGGATGGGGGCTGTGAGCACTGACAGGGAGGAGATAAGGGGAAAGACAGCTCCAGGCACCAGAGGCATTGACAGGGTGGGAAAGAAATAGGCTGACAACAAAAGTTCAGGGTGGGGGGTGGTATTTGTGCAACTCCCTATTAGACCTTCAGTGAAAGTGCTGTTTACATAATAATCCCCCCTGTTCTCCTCCCCCACCCAGCAGAGCCTCTACCCTCCAGGCCCCTCGGTCCAGGGCAGGAGCTGCCTCCTGTGCAGCCAGAGCTGCAGCAGAGGAGACTCTCCCTGGCCTGGCCTCCCTTGGCAGAAGCATTGGGGCATTGCTCCTTGGTTCTCCACCTGCCCCTGCTGCTGCTGCTCCTGTTTTCAGGCTCTCTGGGGATGGGGCTTTCAGCTGCAGCTCAGCAACTGGCCCTGCAGGTCCTGCCATGCAGATGTGTCCATGGCAGCAAGGTGCCCAAGCCCCCTTCTAGCCTCTGGGTCTCTGGGCAATGCTGACCATGGGATGGGGATAAACCCGGCTCTTTTTGCCAGACACCCCTTCTGCAAGGAATCAAAAATCTCCGAGATCTTTCCTGGGGAGGGGAGTTTTCAACTGGATTCCTCTGCTCTCAGCAGCAGCATCCAATTTCCTGTCAAGGGAACAGCTGGGTGTGACCCTCCTGCAGATTCCAGAGGTGCAAGCCCAGGGCAGCTGAGAGCAAGTCTGATGGACAGCCTGGCTCTCCTCACTCTGCACTAAGGCTCTGCCCGTTTGCACCCCCGCACTCTCCATGGAGCACTTGTAGCGCAGCAGCAATGTCCAGGCTGTCTGCCTTCAGAACGCACTCCTCAGGTAGGACAGGGCACCAGGAGCCAAAGCAAGAAGAGCAAAGCCCCACAGCTCTGCTCTGCAGCCGGGGGCCCTGGGAGGGACAAGGCTGAAATCTCGTGGATTTCAGGAGTGGAGTTAACCAGCGATGACTGCGGGTTCCTCTCTGCCTGTTGGGGCACAGCAGGACTGACTCCTGCAGAGCCCCCAGCAGAATCCCTTGCTCCCCACTGCCCCCTCAGCCAGCAAACACCAGAGCTCCAGCCTGGGAGCTGCATGAAGGTCCTTCTGGAAGGACAGAGACTTGAAGGGGTGGGGGTACTGTGAGAAATGGAGCAAATTTTGCAAAAATAAGCCAATCCGAACCATTCACTAACTTTTCCTCCTTGGGCAGTCCCTAATTTACAGAGGAAGCAGATGTCCAACGGCAGCTCCATCACTGAGTTCCTCCTCCTGGCATTTGCAGACACACGGGAGCTGCAGCTCTTGCACTTCTGGCTCTTGCTGGGCATCTACCTGGCTGCCCTCCTGGGCAACGGCCTCATCATCACCGCGATCGCCTGTGACCACCACCTGCACACCCCCATGTACTTCTTCCTCCTCAACCTCTCCCTCCTCGACCTGGGCTCCATCTCCACCACTCTCCCCAAAGCCATGCACAATTCCCTCTGGGACAACAGGCACATCTCCTACTTGGGTTGTGCTGGCCAAGTCCTTTTCTTTCTCTTTTTTATCTCAGCAGAGTTTTCTCTCCTCACCATCATGTCCTACGACCGCTACATTTCCATCTGCAAACCCCTGCACTACGGGACCCTCCTGGGCAGCAGAGCTTGTGTCCACATGGCAGCAGCTGCCTGGGGCAGTGGCTTTCTCTATGGTGTGCTGCACACGGCCAACACATTTTCACTACCACTCTGCCAAGGCAATGCTGTGAACCAGTTCTTCTGTGAAATCCCCCAGATCCTCAAGCTCTCCTGCTCACACTCCTCCCTCAGAGAGCTTGGGCTTATCATGGTTAGTGTCTGCTTAGCATTTGGATGTTTTGTTTTCATTGTGGTGTCCTATGTGCAGATCTTGAGGGTCGTGCTGAGGATCCCCTCTGAGCAGGGACGGTACAAAGCCTTTTCCACGTGCCTCCCTCACCTGGCTGTGGTCTCCCTCTTTATCAGCACTGTCATGTTTGCCCACCTGAAGCCCCCCTCCATCTCCTCCCCATCCCTGGACCTGGTGGTGTCATTTCTGTACTCGGTGGTGCCTCCAGCAGTGAACCCCCTCATCTACAGCATGAAGAACCAGGCGCTTAAAGAGACATTGAAGAAGCTGGTTCAATCAGCTGTTTCTCAGCACCATTAACCTGCCCATGTCTCTTCAGAAGTGATTTCACATTCATCTCAGGAACCTCCTGCACTTTGGGCATTTTATCTTTCATAGCCGTGTTTATCCATGTCTGCATGCACTCCACTTCCCCAGAGGCATGAACCAGCCTGTCTGACCTAGAGGTCTGTTCTCATGTGTCTGGCACAATGGTACAGCTGGCCTCCCATGTGGCATCTCTGCAATAAAAGGGGATTTCCTCAATGTCTGGAGGTTGGGCTCTTCTTCCAAAGCTGAGGTCAGGCTGAAGAAATTGCCCCCAGAGGAGGCTTCGGTTCTCCATGGGATGAGGTCATCGGGTGATGTGTTAGTGAATGGGCCTGTGCCAAGCCTTCACCCGTGGGTGCCCAGTTCCCCTGAAGTTGGCGAATGATCACAGGGATCTGTCTGGGACTGTCACTCCATGGCTTTCAGGCACCACAGCCCACTCACTCTGCAGAGCAGCACCACCAGCTCAGGGCCCTGTGGAGAGCATGGGGACAGGGTAGGAGTGACAGGTCAGTTCAACATGGAAACATTTCAGTGGTGAAAGGCTCTCTGGGGAAAGGTACATCCCTGTAGAAGAGCAAAGGAGCAACACTGTGTTTCCAGGGGGGAAGGAATAACCAAGAGAAACGTAGTTCTGAATTCACCAGCTTGGGGTAAGTTTCTCTATTACTAAGGCAACTGGAGAAGCCTAAGGAGCTTCTGGGACAGGATTCTTTTCCTGTGAGGGGGGCTGGCACGGAGGGTCTTGCTGGGAGTGGACAATAAGGATGACTTGGAGACAGGAACAGGGGACACAGGGAGACACTGGCCTCCATTTCTTCATGCCATGGCTGGCCCTCAGCCCTGGGGCTGATGGGGAGGCTGAGAGACCTCTCATTTCTTCCTTCACTCCCACACTTGGATGGACCTCATCCATGAGCCTGGAGGATGCACAAATGTCCTGTAACTTCAGGGGAAGTAGAAGGGTTTGTAGGACACATGGGAGTGCAGGGAGAGAGAGATGTGTGTGTGTAAAAGGCAGGAAGAAGATTGGAAGTAGCAGGGGGTGGGAGTGCATCATACTGAGAGGAAATAGGTTGAGTTTTGATTTTGAGGCAGCAGAAGAAGGAAGATTTGCAGTTCAGTGCTGGGACATGGACTAAGTAGAAGATTCAACTGAGGCTGGGGGCTGGGACATCTTTAGCGACTGAGGACCATTATCAGTGCTTTGGAAGAGGCTGCACAGGTTATGGGGATCTCACAGCCATTGTCAGACCACAGAAAATGACAGTATTGTGTTTGAAGAAATAGCGAGGACACAGAGTCCTTGTTAAATGTTGGGAGAGCATGAGGTCAGAGTGAGGTGGGGAAGCAGGGGTGGTGGTTTAAAATCTGCAGAGAAACAGGTAGAGGCATAGGGAAGTGTGGGACAGTCTGTGGTGGGGATGGCTCCTGTGTTGAGGCTGGGATCCCCAACAGAAATGAAAACCTTGTCTATTACACTATGGCTGCTGTGTCCTCCATGGAGGACCCTGAGAGGACACCAGTTCCTACAGTCACACCACATTGTTACCTCCTCCCCAACATTCCACAGCACCTGGGGGGAGTCTCACCACTGTCCTGCATTGGCATCACACCCCCCTGCATCCCACTGTCCCCAGGAAGAGCCCTGAGCATCCCAGCAGGGAAAGGATCCCCGTTCCCAGGGGATGGGGCTCAGGGCTTGACCATCCTCTTGATGAAACACATCAAGGCCTTTCACAGTCCCCTGAACATTTGATTTGCAACCCGTAAGCAGTGCCTCTGACTTCCTGCTTCCCCAGACCCCAGGGACAGGAACCTTGTCTCCTCATTCCCTCCCTGGCCTCTTCAGTCATGGCCCTCGCTGGGGATCACTGACACCCTCAGAAACTTGGAGGTTTGCTGCTGACTTTCCCTTCTCTAGAGGCCACTTCAATCCCTTTTCTGCACCTGCAGTTCAGGAACTTGGCACCAGAGGGCTCATTAACACCCAAATCCCCCTGACAAGCCAAGTCTCTGGGCATCACTTAATTCCTGACTTCTGAAATGTTTAATTTAAGAGGTTTCAGGTGTGCAGTCAAAGTGAAAAGCTTTCAGTCCTACATGTCAGTAAGAAACAATTTCTTCTTTTTCCACTACTTCTTGTGTTTCTGCTCACACATGAAGTGACATCAGCAAACTCCAATTCATATTGATCCTGAGCAGCTCCTGAATATGTCGGGAAGCCAAGACCCTCTATGTCAGACACTCTCTGGACAATCTTTGTCCCTACCTACAAATCTACATTTCTCCCATCAGCCCCGTGGGACTTCCAGCACCTTTGTTCAAATCTGAGCTTTCTCCACGACAGGCTGTAGTTGCATCTTTCTGCGCTTTGACACGAACTCCCACCTGCTGTACTTCGAATATGACCTGCACTTGGACACAGAAGGATGTTTAATTGCCAGAAAGGTAAATCAATGGAAGGCATGGTTCAATCAAAAATAAAATACCCTCCTCTGCTGTATATTAAGTCCACCTTACCTCCTCTGAAGGCCACTTTCCACAGTGCAGATGGACTTAGACCAAAGGAAAGCACATTATTTTGTCAAGCAGAGACCCCAAGAACCCCCAAAGCACCCCCTGCCCCAGACTCTGTCCATATTCACTCACAGACACTCACACCCTGAAGTCACGAGCTCCCTCGAGCTTCCCATCTGCATCCCATCCCTTCCCATTCCCATCTGCAAACCCATCTGTTAAACAGGACTGGACTCAGCATTGGCCCCTGGGCTTCACCACTGGTGCCCTGCTCCCAAGGGGACTTTGTGCTCTTGGCCATGGCCTTCTGGATCCGGCCATTCACCCTGTTTCCAGTCCACCTCACTCACGCCTATCAGGGTGTGACAGGATGCAGCGTGAAAAGAATTGTTAATATGGAGGTGAAACACCTTCCCTGCTCTCCCCTCATCCACCAGCCAAGGCATCTCATTGCTGTGGTGGGTTAACCGTGGCTAATCACCAAACTGCCACCCAGCTGCTGGCTCACTGCCTCTCCCACCCCAGTGGGATGGGGGAGAAAATAGGAAGAATGGGAATGAGAAAGATCCTGGGTGCTTAAAACATTAAAACAACACCTTTGCTCTCCCCTGTCCCAGGCTCAGCTTCACTCCTTCACTCCAGACTCCTCTCCCCCATCCCGAGCAGTGCAGGGGCGTTTGGGATTGGGGGTCACAACCAATACATAACAGCTTTTCTCTGCTACTCCTTCTTTCCCACAGTTTTTCTCTGCTCTGGCACTAACCCTCCATGGGCTGCAGGGAAGATCTGCTCCACCATGGAGCGCATCCTCTTCTTTCCCCAACCGTGGTGTTCCCTCTGTGGTTTCTGTCCTGGTTTAACCAGGATAGGGTTAAGTTTCCCCAGCAGTGGGGGGGGAGCTCTAGCCGGGTTATTCAGATACCATGCGGACGTCACATCCTGGCAGGTCACATTTTCCTGGCGCGGAGCGCGGTGCACTCGTGGTTTTGTACATCGTGCTTCAAACTGCTGTATTTGGTAGCTATTTTGCTCTGTTCATTGCTATCACTATTACTGTTATTGTTATTGCTGTTGTTTGTTGTGTTGCTATTGCATTGTTGTATTAAACCTTTCCCTATTTCAGTCTTGGGGCTTTGTATTTCACTCCCTTTGTGGGGGAGGGGCAGCGGCCGCGTGGTCTCAGACCCCGGCAGGGACTAAACCACCACAGTTTCTCAGTGTATTTGTTCACTCCACCCCTACCTGTCTGGTGTTTTCTGCCCTTTCTTCAATATGTTTTCACAGAGGCACGACCAGTTTTGTTGATGGGCTGATCTGTGTCCTGCCTTGAGACCATTGTGGAGCTGGAAACAGATCTGTCTGGCACAGGGCAACCCCTGGCCTCGTCCCACAGAGCCACCCTTGCAGTCCCTCCAGCTACCAACCCCTTGTCACATACACCCCATACAGTCACCCACTGTGGAAAGGGCAGGTGCAAAAGACGGACTTTTTTTTTTTTTTTTTTTTTCTGTTGAACTATGGTTTCCTTTATTGTCCTCTGTTGACAATTCTGAAACAACTTCCTGTGAGTGTGCGTGCAGCCAGTTCTGCAAATAGAGCAGGTGGGAATTGGTGCAAATGAGCTGCAACCTTCAGCTACAGACAGAAAGACTGGTTCTGCAAAAGCCCAGGCAGCTTTATATATAAATCTTCCTTTTTTAGGCTACACTGTGGAAATGTCACTGTTTTAAAGAATTGAAGAATTAATAAAAATTATGCACAGAGATGTTACTTAGAGGACATGGATTTCTCCACCACAAGCTGTCCTATGGGTCTTGCATCTCTGTTCCTCACCAGGCTGTAGACACCAGCACACTACCCCATCTCTCGCTCACCCCAACACCTCCTCTCCTTTACCGATGTCTCTCCATTGGTGCTGCCTTTGTGGCTCCAGCAGGTTCCAAGGAGCCCTGTCAGCTCTCCTTCATCCAAGGGTGCATTGCTGAGAGGCTGCTGAAGCTTGTCCAACCCTTGGAATGTTACCCCAGCTGCTCTTCCACACGAGCACCACTGAGACTGCCCCAGGAGACCTGGAAAGTGTCAAGCATGATGACATGACTCTGGACACAATGTTCAAAGGCATTTGGGTGATCTTCTCCTCAATACTTTTGGAGAAGGGAAAAGGTTCGAGAAGGGAACAGACCCTGCAGATAAACAATTGGTTATGCCACTGGTGTTAGTAATGGGTTTCTATGACCTTGAGACCCTCCCTAAGGAAGAGATGGGATTCACCTGATGAAGTGGCACAAAGCTATCCTTGCTAGCAGGCTGGGCAACCTGGAAGGAAAACTTTAAACTGAAAGAGTGAATGAAAGAAGACAATGGCCAACAATCATGTAAGGAAGTGAGGGACTGGCTTGCAAGGAAAGGAGCTTGTATGGTGAGATCAGAAGGGACATGGTAAAAAGAAAACAGAGCTTAGGAGGAAACACCTCAAACATGTGCACATAAAGAAGGAGATGCCCACAGGACAGCACGATGGAAATGCTCTCCTGCCCTTTCTGGGAGATCAGCATAGCAGCACACCTCTTTTGAGAGCTTGCACAGTAATTCTCACAGTGTGGAGAGCAAACAAGAGGAATTAGATGTCCGTGTGCAGTTACAGAGCTCTAGTCTCATTTGGATAACAAAGATGTGGGGCATTGCTGACACCACTGCAGTGCTGCGATGGATGGATGCTGGTGTTTCAGAAGGACAGGCTGAAAAGGGGAGGGAGGGGAGCTGCCCTGCCCATGAGAGAGCAGTGGGAATGCATGGAGCTCTGCCTGGGAAGAGGTGATGCGTCAGCTGAGAAGCAATGGATTAGTGGGCAGAGCCACATGGGCTACACTGCAGTGAGTATCTGCTGTAGGCAATCAGGGTGGTTTGGGAAGAAGCAGATGAGGCATCTTCAGATGTTCACAGGCCTGGCTCCTCATGGGGACTGGAAACCCCCTGATCTCTGCCAGAGGGGAAACACAGCAGGGCACAAGCTGTCAAGAAGATTTCTCCAGGGTAACATGATAACTTCACAAACATTGAGACATGGGGCTGGGAAAGCCAGAGCCCATCTGGGGTTGAATCTGGGAAGGGATGTGAAGGGCAGCAAGAAAAGTTTCTAGAAGTACATCAACATCTGAAGGAAAGCTACGGAAAATCTGTGACTCTGCTGAATGGGGCAAGGGTCCTGGTGACACAGGACAAGGAAAAGACTGAGGTGGTAAGAGCAGCCTTCAGGAACCCCAGGACCTGTGACCAGGGGGAACATCTGGAGTAAGGAGGACTTAATCTTGGAGGAGGTGTGCTAAATTAGAGAACATTTAGACAAACCAGACATGAACAAGTCCTTGGGGCCTGACAGGATTCACCCATGTTTGCTGGCAAAAAAATCTGATTTCATTGCAATGTCATTATTGAATATTTTTGAAAGCTGTTGGGGATCAGGAGAGATTCCTGGAGCCTGGAAGAAAGAAATTGCAGCCCCATGTTCAAAAAAGTCGAGAAGGACGATGTGGGGGAGACAGTCAGTTCTTCTGCCATAGCATCGTACTAGACAGTCTGACAAATTTGGGCTAGATAAATGGAAAGGGATGTAGATTTAGAACTGCCTCAGTGGCTCAGAAGGATGGGGTCATGGGCACTGTGGTGGTTTAGTCCCTGCTGGGGTCTGAGACCATGTGGCCGCTGCCCCTCCTCCACAAAGGGAGTGAAGTACAAAGCCCCGGGGCTGAGATAAGGAGAGGTTTAATACAACAGTGCAACAGCAACACAACAAACAACAATAATAACAGTAACAGTAATAACAATAAACAGAGCAAGATATCTACCGATACAGCAGTGAGAACAGAGCGATGGCATAACACATGTGTTAACCGACTGTCTCCCGCTGCCGCGCTTTGGCGTCAGGATGTGATGTCAGCATGGTATATGAATAACCTGGCTAGAGCTTCCCCCCCACTGCTGGGGAAACTTAACCCTATCCTGGCTAAACCAGGACATAATCCACCCCTTTATTCTATACCATGCGCGTCACATCCAGCTGCCATTTAGCAATTAGCATTAACAAAGAAAAATTAACAAAAGCACAGTATAACTCACGGTGTGTTTTCACCCACAATCAAGTCCCCTTGTGGTACGCAACGGACCTCTCTATCCTTCTGCATCACCCACCAGGTGCACCCAGGTCCTTGAGCAAAAACAATCCCGTGGATGGGTTTGCCTTTGCCCGGCGCAGGACTAGCCCAGACCATTTTTCCCAGCAGGTCCCTCATGCGCACCACAGGGACTTTATCTCTGTCCACAACATGTGGAAGTTTTGACTGAGCCAGGCCAGCTCGATTGGCAGATCCTCTTGTGTTCACTAACCAAGTGGCCTTTGTCAGATGTGTGTCCCAGTGTTTGAAGGTTCCACCCCCCATTGCTCTCAATGTAGTTTTTAACAGTCCATTGTAGCGCTCGATCTTCCCAGAGGCTGGTGCGTGGTAGGGGATGTGGTAGACCCACTCGATGCCGTGTTCTTCTGCCCAGGCATCTATGAGGTTATTTCGGAAGTGAGTCCCGTTGTCCGACTCAATCCTCTCTGGGGTGCTGTGTCTCCACAGGACTCGCTCTTCAAGGCCCAGGATGGTATTTCGGGCAGTGGCGTGGGACACTGGATAAGTTTCGAGCCATCCAGTGGTTGCTTCCACCATTGTAAGCACGTGGCGCTTGCCTCGGCGGGTCTGTGGCAGTGTGATGTAGTCGATCTGCCAGGCCTCTCCATATTTATATTTCATCCATCGATCTTCATTCCGCTGGGGCTTCACCTGTTTGGCTTGTTTGATTGCAGCACACGTCTCACATCCGTGGATGATCTCTGCGATGGTGTCAATGGTGAGGTCCACCCCTCGATCTCGAGCCCACCTGTATGTTGCATCTCTGCCTTGGTGGCCCAAGGTCTCATGGGCCCACCGGGCTATGAAGAGTTCACCTTTACGCTGCCGGTCCAAGTCCACCTGAGCCACCTCGATCTTAGCAGCCTGGTCCACCTGCTGGTTATGCTGATGTTCATCAGTGGCTCGACTCTTGGGTATATGGGCATCCACATGGCGCACCTTCACAACGAGGTTCTCCACCCGGGCTGCAATGTCCTGCCATACTTCAGCGGCCCAGACGGGTCTGCCCTTGCGTTGCCAGTTGTTCTGTTTCCATTGCTGCAACCACATCCACAGGGCACTTGCCATCACCCACGAGTCAGTGTAGATATAGAGCCTCGACCACTTTTCTCGCTCAGCAATCTCCAAAGCCAATTGGATGGCTTTCACCTCTGCGAACTGGCTCGATTCACCTTGTCCCTCAACAGCTTCAGTGGTTTCTCATGTGGGATGCCACACTGCAGCCTTCCATCGTCGATGTTTTCCCACAATGCGGCAAGGCCCATCAGTGAACAGGGCATATTGTTTTTCTTCCTCTGGCAGCTCGTTATATGGTGGGGCCTCCTCAGCACGTTTCACCTCTTGTTCTGGTGACATCCCAGCATCTTTGCTCTCTGGCCAGTTCATGATCATTTCCACTAATCCTGGGGGGTCGCGGTTCCCTATTCGAGCCCGTTGTGTTATCAACGCAACCCATTTACTCCACGTGGCATCTGTTGCATGATGTGTGGAGGGAGCCTTTCCTTTGAACATCCATCCCAGCACCGGCAGTCGAGGTGCCAGGAGGAGCTGTGTCTCAGTGCCAACCACTTCTGAGGCAGCTCGAATTCCTTCGTACGCTGCCAGTATCTCCTTCTCAGTCAGGGTATAGTTAGCTTCAGAGCCTTTGTATCCCCGGCTCCAAAAGCCTAGAGGTCAGCCTCGGGATTCCCCATCTGCTCTCTGCCAAAGGCTCCAGGAAGGGCCATTCTCCCCAGCTGCGGTGCAGAGCACGTTCTTAATCTCCTGCCCAGTCCGGACTGGCCCGAGAGCCACTGCCTGGGTAATCTCCTGCTTAATTTGTTCAAAGGCTTGTTGTTGCTCTGGGCCCCATTTAAAATCGTTCTTCTTGCGGGTTACGTGGTAGAGAGGGCTCACAATCAGGCTGTAGTTTGGGATGTGCATCCTCCAGAACCCCACAGCGCCCAGGAAAGATTGAGTCTCTTTTTTGGTGGTTGGTGGGGCCATGGCTGTTATCTTGTTTATCACCTCCATTGGGATGTGGCGACGCCCATCTTGCCATTTTATTCCTAGGAACTGAATCTCCCTTCCAGGCCCCTTAACTTTCTGTCGCTTGATGGCAAAACCAGCCTTCAGGAGGATTTCAATTACCTTCTTTCCTTTCTCAAAGACTTCCTCAGCTGTGTCCCCCCATACAATGATATCATCAATGAACTGCAGGTGTTCTGGAGCCCCACCTTTCTCCAGTGCAGTATGGACCAGTCTATGGCAAATGGTGGAACTGTGTTTCCACCCCTGGGGCAATCGATTCCAGGTGTACTGGATGCCCCTCCAAGTGAACGCAAACTGTGGCCTGCATTCTGGTGCTATTGGAATTGAGGAAAACACGTTAGCGATGTCAATCGTGGCGTACCACTTGGCTGCCTTCGACTCCAGCTCGTACTGGAGCTCTAGCATGTCTGGCACTGCAGCACTCATCGCTGGCGTAACTTCATTCAGGCCACGGTAGTCCACGGTCAGTCTCCATTCGCCATTAGGTTTTCTCACTGGCCATGTAGGGCTGTTGAAAGGTGAATGAGTCTTGCTGATCACCTCCTGGCTTTCTAGTCGACGGATCAGCTGATGGATGGGGACCAGGGAATCTCGGTTAGTACGGTACTGCCGCCGGTGCACCGTCTTGGTAGCAACTGGCACTCGCTGCTCTTCAACCTTAAGCGACCCCACCACCGAGGGGTCCTCTGAGAGGCTGGGTAAGGTGGACAATTGCTCAACCTCCTCCAGGGCAGCTATACCAAAGGCCCACCGGTACCCTTTTGGGTCTTTAAAGTACCCTCTCCTGAGGTAGTCTATACCTAGGATGCACGGGGCATCTGGGCCAGTCACAATGGGGTGCTTATGCCAGTCCTTCCCAGTTAAGCTTATTTCAGCCTCTAATAGGGTCAGCAGTTGGGATCCCCCTGTCACTCCGGAGATGCAGATGGATTCGACCCCACTGTGGCTTGATGGCATCAGGGTGCACTGTGCGCCAGTGTCTACCAAGGCCTTATATTCTTGTGGTTCTGATGTGCCAGGCCATCGGATCCACAACGTCCAGTAAATCCGATTATCCCTTTCCTCCACCTGGCTGGAGGCAGGGCCCCTCTAATCCTGCTCACCATCACTCACTTGATCTAAGAGTGACTCCTGCAGGAATGACTTCCTGGTCCCCTCAAGAGGGTCAAGCATACTGTTGGCCATTCTATTCTGTCTGGGGGATTTCTGACTAGACACTGGAGCTGCATCTCTCTTGGAAGACTCCCCTTTCATGGTGGTCTTCCCTTTCAGTTGCTGTACTCGTGCAGCTAGGGCGGAAGTGGGCTGTCCATGCCACCTTCTCATGTTTTCCCCATGGTCGCGGAGGAAGAACCACAGGGTGCCCCGTGGTGTGTACCTTCCACTGCCCTTCTCTTGGGTGGGGAAGTGCCTGCTTCTAATGGCTGAGACATCGGCCTGTGCAGGCGGAACATAGGACATGTCCTGTTCCACTTTCTGGAGCCTCTGAGACAGTTCCTCTACGGCTGAAACCAAAGCATGTTGGGAGGAAGGGAGACTTCCCTCATAGTGCCGGAGCTGCATAGTCACTTCATCCACTGTCTGATTGTCTCGCCACCAGGATGCTGCTGCTAATGCTTTGGAATGTCCCTCTGGTCCACTTTGCAGGAACTTCTGCCACATCAGCTGTGTGCAAGGGACCTGATCTGGATCCATTGGTGACTGCTCATTATTCAGATCACCATAGATCATATCAAACACAGCCATTTCCCTGAGGTTTTGGATGCCTTTCTCCATGTCGGTCCACTTGCCTAACCGACATAGAGCATCATCCTTGTAGGGGTACCTCTCCCTCACAGAGAGCAGGAGTCACTTCCAAAGGCTGAGGGTTTGAGCCTGTTTCCCTATTGCCTTGTCTATACCAGCCTGCTTGGCTAAAGGTCCCACCTGCTTGGCCTCTCTCCCCTCCAATTCCAAACCAGCAGCTCCACTATCCCAGCACCGGAGCAACCAGGTGCAAATTTGCTCGCCTGCAATGCGGCTGAAATCCTTCCGCATATCTCGCAACTCACTGAGGGATAGAGATCGGATGGTTACCTCTGGCTCTTCCTCCTGCTCTCGTGATGGGCCTGGTTCATTATCACCCTGTGCACTGCGAGGGGATTTTTTGGTATATTTGGTTTTCCGTATCGGGGCAACTGATACTGGCACTGCTTGTCCCTCCGGCTCAGCTGCTGTGCTGGTGGAGGCGACCGGTACTGGCGCTGCCTGTCCCCCTGGCCCAGCTGCGGTACCAGCAGGTTCACTTTCAGACCCTGCAGCTCTTTCTCCCCCTTGAGGGCAGTGATCAGTGTTAAGGGTGATGAGGTAGGCATGGGCAAGCCCCCAGCACATCGCAAGGATTTGTGTCTCCCGGGGTTTGTCTGATTGGCCGCACACCTTTTCCAAACACTCCACCAGTTTATCAGGACTCTGCACTTGTTCGGCAGTGAGATCCCAAAGCATTGGGGGTGACCACTGACTCAGGCACTTGCCCATCTTTTCCCACACACCTTGCCATCTATAACTATCTGCCCCCGGGGCAGGTTTCCGGGTGGTGCTATTGTTGGAGAAGTACCGCATGGCCCAAAACAAGATCTGGCAGACATTTAGAAAGCACAGTGCCGCAAGCACAATGGCCTGGGTGCTCCAGGGATAGCTGAAACTCTCAAAAACCGAGAGAATCTCTTCCCCTGGCTCACCCATAGAGGGGGTGAGACCCCAAACAAAAGACCAGGCAGCAAACAGGTACCGGTTCACCCCCACAAGCAGCGAAATGAGCCCATTATAAGCAGACAGTAACCAGTAGAGCAGAACAAGACCCTTGATACATTTTCCACCGAGAACAAACACCAGCACTAGGAGCATAGAGTGGAGATGAGGATTAATCCAGCCCCACCACGCAAGCAAATTGCCCAGCATTGCAAACATTTCTTATCAACCGATACAAGTAAAAACAGAAAAATCACACCTAACAGATTGCTCTAACACACTTCTCCTTTTGTCCTTATTTCAGTCTTCTCCAGCCTCACGTTGGGCGCCAAAGTTGTGTTGGTTTAGCCCCTGCCGGGGTCTGAGACCACTCGGCCGCTGCCCCTCCCCCACAAAGGGAGTGAAATACAAAGCCCCAAGACTGAAATAAGGAAAGGTTTAATACAACAGTGCAATAGCAACACAACAAACAACAGCAATAACAATAACAGTAATAGTGATAGCAATGAACAGAGCAAAATAGCTACCAAATACAGCAGTGAGAGGAGCAGATGTACAAAACCACGCGTGCACCGCGCTCCCGCGCCAGGAAATGTGACGTGCCAGGATGTGACGTCCGCATGGTATCTGAATAACCCGGCTAGAGCTCCCCCCTCACTGCTGGGGAAACTTAACCCTATCCTGGTTAAACCAGGACACCAGCACAGTAAAAGAACTGGAAGGCAGCCAGCTTCCACCTTCTCTGTGCTGCCTCCTTATGCTTCGTTTGAGTCAGCAGCTCCTTTCTCATCCCTGCCAGACTCTTGTCACCTTTGCATGACTTCCTGCGTGTCAGGGTGGAGGCTTCTGGAGCTGGAAGAGATCCTTGACCATCAAACAGCTCTCTGCACCTCTCTTCTCTGCAGGGTGCTATCCCATGGGATCCTTCCAGCCAAGTCCCTCAGCAGGCCAAAGCCTGCTCTCATGAAGCCTTGTTCCCTTCTCTCACCAGCCTCAGCTCTACCTTCTCCCCCCCGACTGTTCCAGCCCTGACCACCTCTTCCTTGTTTGTAAGGATGAAGTCCCACAGGGCACCTCACCTCACTGCCTCCTCAGTCACCCTTCTCAGGACAAGCCAACAAGCTCCAAAAGCAGCCTGTGTGGCTTGCACCTTGCTCTGTTGCCCCTTCTGCAGATACGGGGATAGTGTAAGTCGTCCATGAGTGACAGGGCCTACCAATATGAGACTTCTTCCAGTTGTCTGAAGAAGACCTCATCTACTTCCTCTTCCTGAGCAGGAGGTCTGGAGCAGACATCCACCCACCACAGCATTGCCCATGTTGTTCTTCCCTCTCATGTTGACCCCTCAGCTCTCAGCTGACTCCTTGTCCATACCCAGACACAGCTCCATGCATTCGTTATGTTCTCTTCCAGAAAGGACAATTTCCGCTCTGGGTCAAGACCTATGGCCTCATCAGTACCAGATGCCCAAGAGCCCACAATTTCTCCAGGAGTTGGTTTGGGTCACCTTCCTCCTCTAGTAAGGGACAGTACTCTTGCTGACCCTCTGGTTTCTCTTTTATCCAATCTAGACTTACACTCTCAAAAATACTGGGCTTCCAGGCCTCTTCTACTCGCTCGTTGCTCTGCTTTGATATTCATCACTGGTTACACCCACCAACATACACACCAACGTGACATGCACACACACCAGTCTCACCAGTTGCTGGTTCCCAAAGAACAGTTGGAAGAGCAACGGACGTCATCTGCTTGGACTTGTGCAAAGCAGTAGACACTGACCCAGATGACATTATTGTTTCTAAACTGGAAAGACAGGGATTTGATGGATGGAGCACGTGGTGGATAAGGATTTAGCTGGATGATGACACTCCAAGTGTTGTGGTCAGTGGCTCGATGTCCAAGTGGTGATCAGTGACGAGTGGCATCCTCGGGGCTCGTGGTTGGGACTGGCACTGTTTAACATCTTTGTTGGCGACATGGACAGTGGGATCAAGTGCACACTCAGCAAGTTCACCGACGACACCAAGCTGTGTGGTGCAGTTGACACACTGGAGGGAAGGGATGTGCCATCCAGAGGGACCTGGACAGGCCGGAGAGCTGGGCCTGTGCAAACCTCATGGAGTTCAACAAGGCCAAGTGCAAGGTCCTGCCTATGGATCGGGGCAAACTTAAGCACAAACAGAGACTGGGCAAAGAGTGGTTTGAGAGCCCTGTGGAGAAGGGCTTGGGAGTGTTGGTCAATTGGGAGTGTTGACTTTGAGCCAGCAATGTGCGTTTGCAGCCCAGAAAGCCAACAGTGTCCTGGGCTTCATCAAGAGAAGTGTGGCCAGCAGGTTGAGGGAGGGGATTCTGCCAATCTGCTCGACTCTCGTGAGACCCCACCTGGTGCACTGTGTCCAGCGCTGGGGACCCCAACATCAGAAGGACATGGACCTTCTCAAGCAGGTCCAGAAGAGGCCATAAAGATAATCAGGTGGCTGGAGCACCTCCGTTATGAGGACAGGCTGAGAGATTTGGAGTTGTTCATCCCAGAGAAGAGAAGGCTCCAGGGAGGTCATATAGTGGCCTTCCAGTACTTAAATGAGGCCTACAAGAAAGATGTGGAGGGACTCTATCGGGCATTGTAGGGATAGGAGGAGGGGAAACAGCTTTATTCTAAAAAAGGGTAGATTTAGGTTAGTTATAAGGAAGAAATTCTTTACTGTGGGGGTGGTGAGACACTAGAACATGTTGCCCAGTGAAGTTGTGGATGTCCCCTCCCTAGAAGTTCTCCAGGCAACCAGTTCCAGTGTCTCAACACCCTCTTTGTAAAACATTTCTTCCTTATAACAAATCTAAACCTACCCTCTTTCAGTTTAAAACTGTAACCACTTGTCCTGCCGTTACAGGTGCTGGTAAAAAAAGTCTCACTTTGTCTTTCCTGGCCCATGATCACTATGTTTTCATCTGCAAACACCTTGGGGAGCGCCCAGACATCTCCCAAGATGGTGTTTGGAGGCCTCAAGCACATGACCAGTATAGAGAGGCTGAACGCTCTGAGCTCACTGGTGTGGAGACTCCAGACAGAATAGGAGTAGCCCGAGAGTGTTTGAAGAGAGGTTTCAGAGATGGTGGAGCTTATCTTCATAGCAGAAAACACCATGAGAATGAAATAATGCCAGAAAGTGCAGGTGGGAAAATCCAGGCTGTACACAGGGAGAAAAAGTATTCACTCCAAGAGCAGTGGTGTGATGTAAGACATCACCCAGAAGGAGTCTGGATCAGTGCAAGGCTTTTGGAAGATTTCAAAAACCAAAACCCAAAATTTCAAGAAAGAGTGAGAGAGGACAGTGAGATATCAGTAAAGGAAAGAAGATGCTTGGGTGAGAGCAAGGTGAGACAGCTGGGTGGGTGAGTACAACCTGCAGGGAAAGAGGTTCTACCTCAGCCTGCAACACCATAGCACTGTCACCTATAGTGGAGGTGACAGAGGGTTGTGCAAAAGCTGAAAGCCCCAAACCAAGTCACCCTCTTCCTGACTTTGGCCATGGCTGGTGTTTCTGCCACTTATGCTTAAGAGGAGGCACAGTCCCCTGCAGCACTGGGGCCTCATTGCTCCCTTGTCCCTACTCAGGGGCCTGGCAGGTGCACATCTCCATCGCCCACTGCCCCAGGAAGAGCCCTGAGCAATGGGTGAGAGACAGGATCTCCCTTCCCAGGGGCTGGGGGTCACGGCTTTGCCCTTTGGTTTAATGGGGTCAGGGCTTGGCCCTTTGGCTTCATCAAACACATGCAGGTTTCCTCAGCATCAGAGCCACCTTTGCTTTGCTTTTCCCTACCTGCCATCACTGCCTCCACATTTCTGCTCTAAGTGGAGCCTGGGGAGGCTTTGTCAACAGTGTCCCTCAGTGGGACCCATTAAAGCCACAAGAAACTTTGCAGTTTGAATCTAACTTTGACTTCCTCAGAGGTTTCTTCAGCAAGTTCTCAGTGTGTCAGCTTCATGGACTCAGCACCAAACCCACCTGAGGGGTCATTAAAATGTCACCTTAGGCTGGTCTTCTGCTGGGAGCTGGGCTGGGCTCCTGGGACAGAGGGAGCTGAGGGCAAGTGGTCAGCGCTGCAGAGAGACAGCTCTGCCCAGGAGCAGCTCCTCTGCAAAGCGCAGCAGGGCTGAGGGCACTGCCTGCAGGCACCGAGGGCAGAGGAGCCGGGCACAGAGAGGGGAAAGGCAGACGGCAGTGGCAGGATGCTGAGAGCTCACTGGAGGAGAAATCTTCACAGCCCTTGACACAGTAAGTCTGTGGGTGCAGGGCAATGCAGCTGCAGGTGGTGGAGGGATGTGGTGAAGCTGGCACAGCCCCGGGAATGTCCCTGGTGTCTGGAGGAGGAGGACGTGCTCCAGAGCAGGGCTTCCCTGCTGCACTGTCAGAGGGACAGGCCATGGCGGCTGCCTTCTCCCGGGGACGGCTGCAGGGGTGTGCAGGCGCGGGTGCAGCCAGGGGTGCCCAGGGCTGTCCTTGAGAGCAGGGTCCCTGCAGCCCAGGGGCTGTGTGCTGGGGCAGGGACTCTGCCAGGCGCCTGCCAGGGTCAGCACTCAGCCTGCCCGGGGAGCTGCCCACGGCGCTGTGGGGAGAAGCTGTGTGGGGAAGGAGAGACCCCCGGCAGGGCAGGGTCCTTCTGCTGTGGAGAGGGTACTGTGTGGGTCAGGGCTGCTCACAGCTCCAGATCACACCCAGAACTTATAGTGAGATCCTTTTTGAAGAAGGACATCAAGGCAGCATTTACCTGAAAGGTTAAGAGTCTGTGCTTTGAATATTCCCCTGTTCACTGCTTCGGTGCATAGAGGGAGGTGGGAATTCATTTCTACATTCTGGAGAAGGCACTGAGATCCCAGTTCTCCTTAGGAGTTTTCTGAACTGCTCATAAGCACCTGCACTCACAGAGATGTCCGTGGGCAGGGCCCTGCTGGCAGGAGGGGTCTGCAGGGCAGAGCTGTGTACACAGCGGGTGGGATGGGGGCTGTGAGCACTGACAGGGAGGAGATTTAGGGACAAAGAGCTCCTGGGTGTGACAGTTCCAGGCAGTAGAAACATGGGCAGGGATTGTGAGGGAGTTGCTACCAGTAATGTTGTGGGAGGATCGTGACTCTTTGCCATCCCCTGCACTGCAGACACCTTCACTGAGCAACTCCCTGGTCTCCTCTCCCACCCAGCAGAGCCCCCCGCCATTAATGTCACAGGGACATGGTGATGAGTTGCCCTCCCGGCAGCCTGACAACAAAGGAGGAGAAATGCTCGAGTGCCCAGTGTTGTCTCCCTGTCCTGCCTTCCTTGGCATGAGCACTTTGGCGTGTTCCCCTCTTCTCCCTGCTGCCCTTCTTACTGCTGCACTCACTGGTGTGGAGGGGGAGGCCTCAAGCACAGCTCAGACACTGGTGCTGCGGGTTCTGTCATGCCGATGGATCTGAGGAAAAGCATCTCAGTCCCCTGCTTTACTCTGGGGCTCCAGCCACCATAGTGGGTGGGGTGGGCAATGACCTGATCCCCCTTCATGACATCACAAATTTTGGCTCTTCGACTCCTTCCCTGGGGGTTCCTCCTTGGCTGCAGGCTGCCCTCCAGAAGGGCGCAGCTGCCCCAAGACGTTCTGAGTTCTCTAGCAACCCCCTGGAGAAGATGTCACAGTGCTAAGGACATGGAAATGCTGCTGGGATGCATGCGGGCAGCTGTAAAGACACCTCTGTGTCCCTGGCTGGGAGGGGAGAGCTGAGATCCTCTGCTCTCAGCAGGGTCCAGTTTCTTTTGCAGGGAACACCTGAGGGCGATTGTCCTCCAGCTCAAATAGGTGCAGGCACAAGGCAGCTGTGGATAGGACTGATGGACACAGCGGCTGTCCTCACTCTGCACAAATAGACAGGCCCTTTTTCTTTAAGGACTCACAAGACTCCACCATGGAGTGCAGCAGAAATGCCAAGGATCTCTGCCTTAACAACACTCCTGAGGTGTGGTGGGTCCACTGGAACAGACTAAACATAAGAAATCCCTACAGCTCTGCTCTGCAGTTGGGTGAATTGGTGGGATAAAGATTAATAAGTCTTTGCTATCAGAAGTGGATTTGATCTGAGATGACCCCATGTTCCTATTTGCCTGCTGTTGTAGCATAGCACTGACTCCTCCAGAGCCCACAGCAGAGACCCCTGCTCCCTTGGGTACCCTCAGCCAGCAGCAACCAGAGCTCATGAGGTGGAACTGCCAAAGGTTTTGTGGAAGAGCTGAATCAGTTTGGAAGGTTTCTGCAAGAAGTGGAGTATCTTTTCTTCAGAGAAATCTGCCCTAACTTCTCACTGATTGTTCCAACATGTACAGGTCCCCATGTCCAGTAGAAACAAATGTCCAACGGCAGCTCCATCACGGAGTTCCTCCTCCTGGCATTCGCAGACAGACGGGAGCTGCAGCTCTTGCACTTCTGGCTCCTCCTGGGCACCTACCTAGTTGCCCTCCTGGGCAACGGCCTCATCATCACCGCCATCGCCTGTGACCGCCACCTGCACACCCCCATGTACTTCTTCCTCCTCAACCTCTCCCTCCTCGACCTGGGCTCCATCTCCACCACTCTCCCCAAAGTCATGGCCAATTCCCTCTGGGATACCAGAGACATCTCCTATGCAGGATGTTCTGCACAAGTCTTTTTCTTTCTCTTCTTGATTGGAGCAGAGTTTTCTCTCCTCACCATCATGTCCTACGACCGCTACGTTGCCATCTGCAAACCCCTGCACTACGGGACCCTCCTGGGCAGCAGAGCTTGTGTCCACATGGCAGCAGCTGCCTGGGGCACTGGGTTGCTCAACTCTCTCCTGCACACGGTCAATACATTTTCACTACCTCTCTGCCAAGGCAACAACCTTGACCAGTTCTTCTGTGAAATCCCCCAGATCCTCAAGCTCTCCTGCTCACACTCCTACCTCAGGGAATTTGGGCTACTTGTATTTAGTGCCTCTTTTTATTTGACATGTTTTGTTTTCATTGTGGTGTCCTATGTGCAGATCTTGAGGGCCGTGCTGAGGATCCCCTCTGAGCAGGGACGGTACAAAGCCTTTTCCACGTGCCTCCCTCACCTGGCTGTGGTCTCCCTCTTTATCAGCACTGGCATGGTTGCCCACCTGAAACCCCCTGCCATCTCCTTCCCAAGCCTGGACCTGGTGGTGTCATTTCTGTACTCGGTGGTGCCTCCAGCAGTGAACCCCCTCATCTACAGCATGAGGAACCAGGATCTCAAAGATGCCCTGAGGAAACTGTTTTCATGGCTGTTCCTCTATAAGCTTCCACTCACTCTCTGCAAATGACTGTCAGGGTATCATATTTCAAGGCTATAGTTGTGTTGTTGCTATTGTTATTATTATTGTATATTCATTCGTATTTTCTTCTCATTATAATTATCATTATCATCAGTGTCCTTACAATTTTGTTATATGTTTATTTTGTTTCTACCCAAACCTTTAGATTCGACTCACTAGTAGTGAGGAATTTGCCTCCTCAGTCTCAGCTGGTGCCTGTATACATGTTCCTCTAACACTGGGCCCAGTCTGACTCTCCCACCCCATCTCTGGAATAATACGGTATCTCCCCAGTGCAGTGCCCCAGAACTGGGGTCCTTTCCCAAAGCTGATGCCAAGAACCGCATGAGCAACTGCTCCCCACAAGCTCCTTTTCCTCATGGATCCAGGAGAAAAGAAGTCAGTGATGCCACACTGTGACCTATTTGGCACCAAGGGTTGGATTTAAGACTAACTTGGTTTCTAATGAGTGTAGATTGTGAATGGACCATTCACCATGGGGTGACTGTAACTCAGGTGAATACCTGAGGTCCATATCCAGAGCTGTCCCACACGTGACATGTAGTTGATGTCTTTAAGGAGGGGAGTCTGGAGCTGCCTGGAGATCCCAGGGGATCTGCAGGGACCGTGTGTCCCCGGGGTTGGCAGTGACTGGAGACCCACAAAATGAGAAAACTGGAATAGTCTCTGGACACATCTTTGTCTGGACACAAGCAGCATTTTGTCTGGGAAGCTGTCCTAAGGAACAGCCTCATCCCAGCTTCATTCCATGGTCCGTAAACTGAGTGGGAACTGAAATGACCCGCAGTGCATCTTTTGTCTGGCTCTTGTGATGCTCAGAACCAACTCACTCTGCAGGAAAGTAAATCTGGACTTGGTGCTCACAGAAAACACATTTAAAAATCTTTCTTACTTAGCCGGTTGGAGCAACAAAATTCTTGTTAGTTTTTCCTTCTGTAAAGACACTATGGGAAGTGTATGGAATCAAACAGACCATGCAGCCTGAGATAACAAATACGTTCAGGAGGAAAAGGGTGTTATAAAGCTCCACAAGTGAGTGACTGAGCAAGGGAAATGCCCTTGGAGGTTCCACTGTTTTAAAGCAGCAGATCCCACCTCTCCAGCCTGTAAAGTCTATGTTAGTAATATCAAACTGGAAAACATAAAAGCCAGCAAAAAAGGAAGCTTGTGCCATAGGGACACTGTGGTGTGCCTGATACGGTTCCCAGAACCTCCCGAGAGAAACAGATGGGAAGGGAAAGAAGGACAAAAGGACATCCAGAAATTGAAGGAGAAGGAATTTCCTGAATTACAAGAACCATCTTAATCAAAAGAGGGGAAGATCTTAGGGTCCACAGATATAGATTTGATATCAATTAAATAGATGGAGGTGGACATTGGACAAGTACAAGATTTAGAAAGAGAAATAAAGGCTTTAGAAAATGAGCTCAAAAAATGTGGAACAGAAGCTCAGTGACTGCACGCTGCTCTGCCAGAAAGAAACAAGTGACAATAAACGCAATGCATTCCCTGCAGTCTGGGAACTCAAGAGTAAGTCTTCGTCAAGATCCATAGCCTCTACTGGGAAGGCCCAGGTTCCTGTGGGCTGGCACCATGGATCCTGGTACCCTTGCCAGAAGATTCTTGGGGATGACCCACAGATGAAGAGGCCATTGGGAACCCGAGAATCTTGGTCTTGTTATTAGCAGGCACAGGAGCATCCATGAACACTCTTGGGTCATCTGGGGTAAACTCAGGCTGAATAACTGCAGAAAAATTAAAGTCAAGTGGCTGTGACAGAGCCCATCATCTTGATCCAATTTGGGAAAAGGTCACCTTCCAACCAGGGAAATTCAAGGGAGTCAGGTGAAAAGACCAAGCAGGTCAATCCACACAGTAAGGGAAAGGAATATTTATTATGCTATAGATGCAGAAGGCAATAAGCATTGGATTGTGCCTCAGAATATTCAAGGAGAATCTCATCAAGCTCCTCCATGAGCTGAGGCAAACACTCTGAGCAGAGTGAAGGACAGTGAGTGCTGGCCTAACACGAAGAAGGATGTAGATCTCTGGGGTGGGAGCTGTCTGTCTTGTGCCGTGACCAGTGCAGATTACACTGGAGTAAAAGCCCCAGCCCAGCACCAACAGAGTGGAGGCCCACGGCCACAACATCAGATTGATTTGGTGGGAGCTCTGCCAGTGACAGCTTGAAACACCAAGTGCATCTTGGTAGTAGCAGATCCTTTTAGTGAATGGACAGAAGCCCCCCTTGCAAAACCAACATGGTGGCCACCACTGCAGATCTCCTGTTGAACGCTGTTATTTCTTGCTGGGGTCTGCTCCACAGCACTGAGTCTGATCTCAGCACCGACTGTGTTGCAATAATTCTGCATGAGCACTGCAAAGCCTGAACGCGACACGTCCCCCCCTGGCTCTGCCAACGCGTGGGGCAGGGGAGAGGGAAAGGGCAGTGAAGGGGCTGGGTTTGGCTGTTGAACGTGGGGTGCAGCAGCGATGAGGAGTCAAGGGAGTGGATGGGGAGACACAGGGAAAGGCACCACAAATTGTGATGTTGATTGTGAGGCCACTCCTGTTACAGGATCCTGACTGGCCAGCAGCTGGTCCCAGCTATTTGCGACAAGACATTCGTCACAAAACTGCTCATCCCAGCAAAGACAGGGACAGAGAGGAAGGGGAGAGGCAGGCCAAGGGGATCTGGCTGGAATGGGGATGGTTATGAGATCACTTCAACACTCTCCAGTAGGGGATGGGCTGAGGCAGGTGGAAGAGGCCCACTTGAGTTCTGATTCTGGGGGCACCTCTGTTGTTGGGACCTGACCAACCATGACAGAGAGAAGACCAGACAGGGCTTATGGCCACCCTGCTCAGGACTTCTTAGCAGAGCTGCCAGGTGGGCCAACAAGGGCAATGCTCACCTGGACCTGGTCCTGACCAACAAGGGAGAGCTGGTCAGGACTAGGATAAGCTGTGTCAGCCTTGTCTGTTGTGACCATGAAATAGTGGGGTCCCAGACACCAAAGGGCAGTGAGGAAGGCCAGCAGCAGAGCACAGGCCGGTGGATTCCAGAGGAGGAGTCTGTGATGTACCTGGGAGATGATCCAAGTGGTGCCATGGGAAGCAGCTCTGAAGGGAAAAGGAGCTCAGGAAATCTGATAGACCTGACAGGAAAGACTCCTCTGAGGACAAGAAGTATCATGGATCTTTCCTGAGGTCAGTCCAAGGGTGGGGAGTGAAAGAGGGGAGAAGAGCAAGGTCAGCTAATGTAGATGACTCAGCACAGCTATCCCCAGCAGCGGGCATTCCCCCTCTGCCAGGCTGAGGCATGCACACAAAATGGAAATGTTTGTACCATCCTGGATGTGCACAGGAGGAGACTTCCTTCCTTCCTTCCTTCCTTCCTTCCTTCCTTCCTTCCTTCCTTCCTTCCTTCCTTCCTTCCTTCCTTCCTTCCTTCCTTCCTTCCTTCCTTCCTTCCTTCCTTCCTTCCTTCCTTCCTTCCTTCCTTCCTTCCTTCCTTCCTTCCTTCCTTCCTTCCTTCCTTCCTTCCTTCCTTCCTTCCTTCCTTCCTTCCTTCCTTCCTTCCTTCCTTCCTTCCTTCCTTCCTGCCGTATTTCTAGGGCAATCCTCCTCTTCCACCTGCAGACACCAACTGCTTTCCATTCCTGGGCTCTGACATGGCTGTAAGGATTTGCTAAAGCCATCAGACATCTCATTGTTTCTCACTGACATCCCCCAGTGAGAGAACCACTCTCCCACACCTACACATGGCCAATCGCTGCTGCTCAGGGCAACTAACTCTTCAGAAGAGGCCTCAAGCTTCCTGGATCTTCCTGGTGCTTTTTATGATCTTCCTTGCTGCCTCCAGAGCTCATGGTGAGACTTCTTCGCCATAACAGGGCTTTTATGAATGTCTCCTACAACACATGTGACTTCTCACGCTCCTCTGTGTAGAAAAGGGAGTGACAGGAAAGCACCACCTACATCACAATGGATGCTGAGTGAAGAGCCAGTAAGAACCAGGTGAGCCAACCCCATGCCTGTGGGTTCCTGGCAAGGAGTCTGTGCTGAGAAGGGGATCCAGCCTCTGCCACTCTCTGGAGAAGGAAATCAGCAGTGTCCACACCACATAGGGACACAAAGGGTGACTTTTTCAAGACCACCCTTCATCTGAACTTCTTCAGGTTTGTCCTTGATGATGGGGTAGCACAGCGTGTATTGCAGATACTGATTCAGTTGGCATTGCCCAGAGAGGCTACCACAGATGCAGAAGGCTACACGACAGATATCTTTGTTTTGGGACATTAATGCTTTTTTGTCGCTACTGGTTATCTCAGGGAAACCAAACAAACACCTGAAGTCTTATTTAAGGATTCTTGACCCCACCAAGTCTGCATCTCATGCAATGGGATGGCAGAGGCCAAGGGAAGGATGGTTTGGGCACTTTCCGGGGATCTGGGAAACTGAAGCGTGCTCTCCTCTCCCTGACACCCTGCCCTCCTCAGGGAGCTGTGTGAGAAACTCTGCCAACTAGGTCTGGACTCACAGTCGTCTCATGTAACCGGTGTCTGACTGCAGTCAGTGTCATCCTGCCAGCTCAGGCTTTGAGCTTCCATTTGAGCCAGAAGGATTTCAGTTCACACCACCTCCATCTTCCCTCTGACAATGCCCATGGTGTGACACAACTGTCGTGGATGTCCAGGCAGGATGGGCAAAAGAGTTTAATTACTGACCTGGAACATTTTCCCTTGCTAGAAATGTGAACTTGGCTCTCAATATTTCTGTGTTCAATCTGCTTTGCCACTTGGAAGCTCTCTCTCCGAAGGACTAGCCTAGCGTGTATGCTTGTTTTTCTGTTTGGTTTTGTTTGTTTTAACCCCAATGCACATCAGCACTGAAGTGGGTTCTTGGCCACCTAGACACACTGCCGGCTCATGTTCAGTTGCTTGTCAATTAGAACCCCCAGATCCTTCTCTTCCAGACAGCTCCAGCCACACCTCCCCAAGCCTGTAGCCATGCAGGGGGTTGTTGTGGCCCAAGTGCAGGACCTGGCACTTGGCCTTTTGAAGCTCATCCTGTTGACGTTGGCCACCGATCCAATCCATCCATGTATCTCTGTAGAGCCTCTCTGTCCTGGTGCAGATCGACACTCCCGCTTCACTTGTCATCTGCAAACTTACTGATGATACACTCTGTGTCCTTATTAAGATCATCAATAAAGATGTTGAACAGAAATGGTCCCAACACCGAGCCCTGAGGAACACCACTTGTGACCGGCCGCCAGCTGGATTGAGCTCCACTGACCACCACTCTCTGGGACCGTCCATCCAGCCAGTGCTTGACCCAGCAGACTGTTCGCTCCTCCAGGCCATGGGCAGCCAGTTTTTCTATGAGAATTCTATGGGGAAATGTGTCAAATACTTTTCCAAAATCCAAGTAGACAATATCCACAGCTTTTTCCTTGTCCAATAGTTGGGTCATCTTGTCATAGAAGGAGACGAGGTTTGTCAGGCCGGACCTGTCTTTCATAAACCCATGCTGACTAGGCCTGATCCCCTGGTTGTCCATTATATGACTTTCAATGGCACTCGAGATGACCTGCTCCATGACCTTCCCTGGCACCGAGGTCAGACTGACAGGTCTATAGTTTCCTGGATCCTCCTTTCTGCCTCTCTTGTAGATGGGTGTCACATTTGCCACCCTCCAGTCCAATGGGACCTCCCCAGTTAGCTATGACTTCAGGTAAATGATGGAAAGCGGCTTGGCGAGCCCAGCTGCCAACTCTTTCAGCACCCTTGGGTGTAACCCATCCAGTCCCACAGCTTCCTGAGGAGGGGAAATGGAGTGAGACGTGCTGATCTATTCTCCTTGGACCCAGGGACAGGACGCATGTGAATGGTTCAAAGCTGCATCACAGGATGTTCGGTCCTGACATTAGGAAAGATTTGCATACCGAGAAGATTGTCAAACACTGGAAAGGGCTTCCTAGAAGTGGTCAGTGTCCACATTCCATCATTGGAGAATGCCCTTAATAACATGTTTTAACTTTTGGTCAGCCTGAAGTGGTCAGGCAGTTGCAATAGGTGGTCACTGTAGGTCCCTTCCAGCTGAACTATTCTGTTCTGTTCTGCTCTATCTTACGCCATGCTACGCTATGATACTCAGTTAATCCAAAAAGATCATGGTCCTGTGACAAGCAATGGACCAACAGCTCTTCCTGGCAGTGCACATTTGGGCCGCAGCACCTCAGCTGGGGCACCAGGGTGGAGCCCAGCCTTCTCCCAGGGAAACCTGAGCAGTCAGTGCTGTGCTGCTCTGTGCTGCTGCATGTACAGCGCGGTCTTCATGCCTGTGCTGTGCTGCACGGGTCCCTTGGCCACAGGACAACCTCAGCAGCTCTTTGTCACAGAGGAGCCTGCAGGCAGCTCCCACTCTCTGCTGCTCCTTATGCCACCTGCCTGGCTGTGCCTGTACCTAACAGTGCAGCAAGAAGTTCTCATGAGGACGTTGTTCCTCTTTGACTACAGAAATAATAAATAATGTTGTTTTCTTCTAAGAAAGTCCCAGAGTAGCTTGAATGTCCAAACCAGGAGACTCTCATAGACAGATGGGGTCTGCATGGCATGCTGCTTGTAGGTCGGAAGCCCATTCAATGCTACATCCCCTGGGGTTCCCACCATCACGAGGGACATAAGATTAGCTCTACGATTCTCTCCTTATGGTGTTAGCACTAACGAACAGCATTTTAAATGATGCCTCACAGAGTCTGAGTGCCTCTCTTACTGGGATCCTAACAGACCAGCATGTCCTGGTGAAAACCTCTCTCAGCACCCTTGGGTGCAGCCCCACTGCTCCCATGGACTGGTAAGGGTGTAGTTTGCTCAAGTCACCCCTGCCTTGATCCCCACCCACCGCTGGTTTTTCCAGTCCTGAGTCCTGACTGAAAACACAAAGGCCTGGGAGACCTCACCGGTGGTAACTGAGGCAAACACAGACCATCTCAGATCTACCTACACCTGCTCTTTCCAAACTCAGCAGTGGTCCCACAGTATCTCTGTTTGTTCTTCAGCTGTTCCTGAGTACCAAAAGCTCATCTTTGTGCCCTTGAATTCCTGTTCAAGCTTCAATTGAGTTTTGATATGGACCATTGTTGTCCTTGTAGGGTGTCATCCTTGAAGACAAGATGTATCCAGGCAAACTGTGAAAATGATTGGTCTGTTCCCTGACTATCTTTAAGGGAGTGAGTAAAGACCCCAGTGTGATGTGCTTTTTGTTTTTTCTTTCTCCCAATTTAAAAAAACCCTTCTGTGCCTGATTACCTCCAGTGCTCTAAGGAAAGCAGGTAGAAATTGCTGCAAAGAAGCTGTCACAATCAGGTGTGGGCTTCAGTGGAGACGTCTGATGTAAAGAAAAGTGATGCAAGTCCCAGGGGGCCAATGAGAGAAATAACGAGGTTGGCGAGGTGAGGAGCAAGGGTGTCCATAGGATCATAGAATAGTTTGGATTGGAAGGACCCCTGAAGACCATCTTGTAGCCTGCTCTGAGATGTACCAGAATTATCTGAGAAGTATTGTGACCAAACTGAAAAAAATACTGACCAAAGTCAATCATCTCGTGATCCTATAAATAGCGGCCCTAAGTGTGACCCTTTGAGCTCTACGGGATCACAACAGCCTGTGCCCCAGTGTCACCCTCTGAGCTGGGATGCCTCTTAGGGCAGATTTTGTGAGGATTCCATAGAAGAGATTTCATGAAGATTTCCAAGATCATCTGCTGATAGACACTGAGAAGAGAAAGGGTTCAAAAATTCTCTGCTGAAAAATGATGAAATGAAGTTTCAGTTCTACCCTGTCCCACTCCTGCCCCTCTCTCCCTGCAGGCTGGAGCACCCATCTCCCTTCCCCGCCTTGCTCCCACCCCACCATTTCCCGACCTTCACTGATGTTTCCCACTACCAAGGAAAGCTCTACCACCTCAGAAAATGCCCTCCCAGCAGGGAACCCAACCCAAAGGCCTTCCTGTGGCCTTTCACCTGACCAGAGAGCAGGAACCCCACCAGGATCTTCTAAACCACATGGCCGCTGCTGGCCTTTCAGCTTCTCGGATGGACGTGACCAAGCCATGTGCCTGCTGCTGTCCCACATGTACTCAGGTGGAATGGACATGACAGCCCATGTCCAAGCCCTTCTCCTGGGTAAGGCCTATGGGTACTTTGGCAGAGGCACTTTCCCAGCCCTGTACCTGCTGCTGGGCTGTCACCTCCAGAGACAGAACTGACCTCACGGTCCCCTTCACAGCCACACGCTTCCTACTGAATTGTGAGATTCTGAGACACAACTGACCTCATAAGACCATACGCATCCATCACCCTCCTCATGGCCCAGGACCTGACCAGATCAAAATCTGTTTGCTTATTAACATCTATCAAATATATTTCTTACTAACGGTCTGAGTGGAGAAACATTCTTCACAGGAACTGCTGTACTTATGTTTGCACATTTTATAGCTCCTCTTCTGCCTCTTTTTTTATTTCCTTCTTCCTCAGCCTATTCTGTCATCAGAAACCTCGTCAAGGGAAAGATTCATTGAATCATAGAGTAACTCAGGTGTGAAGAGAGCCCTGAACAACCTCTTGTCCAACTTTCAAATTGAAGGCAGGGTGAACCAGGTGAGGTTGTTCAAGGCCTCTGTCCACCTTCGCATCACCCACAAAGGAGCTGAAAGTGAGCTCTGTCGCATCATACAGGGGGATAGGAAAGATGTTCAATGTGTTGGCCCAGGTGCTGGTCACTGAGGGATGTCACTAGTGACCGGCTGCACACAGGACTTTGTACCACTGATGACATCTGGGCTTGATCACCCAGACAACATTCCACCCACCCTAACATCCACTTCTTCAGCCCAGGTAGCACCAACCTGGCTATAAGGACACCACGGGACACCACGTCAAAGGCCTTGCAAAATTCCATGTGCACAACATGCCCTTCTGTCCCCTGCCTGTTTTGGTTCAGAAATCCCTTTTTTGTCCTTCAACTACCTGGAGATGGCTGCAGGAGGATGTACCCTACCACCTTCCCAGGGATGGAGAGAAGGTGATCAGCTTATAACTCTCCCCCTATAATTCTCCCATTCTCGTTCCTGCACTTCTTGAAGATGGGTTTGACATCTGCCTTTTCCATGGACCCCAGAACCTCTCTGATTACTCTGGCACTTTTGAGGGCTCAGTCCAGAATCACAGGCGAGGGTGATATAGTGAACAGGAGCACTTGCAATGAGCTTGTCCAAGGCAGCTCAGATGAGTGTCACTGGGAGAGTGGGGGTTGTTCCTGGAGTCACACACAGAAGTGTCAGGGCTCTGTCAGGTGTCCACATCTCAGCTGGCCTCATGCACTCATCTTACACACAGGAACGTTCAGAGACACGTGTCCTTCCCTTGCACATGCAGAGGCAGTGCATTGCTGGAGTCGTAGTGTCTCTCTGGCCTCCTGCTGCCACTAGCAGAGGCTGGGTAACCCCTCAGCCCTGTGGTGATCATCTCGCTCTGCATTATTGTGAGATGCCCCATGGCATGAGGAATGGACTCAGGGCCCTTGGTTCAAGGAAACACCTCCCAGTGCTGCATTCAGGTGGTTTCCCAGGTGATGTTAGTCTCAATGAGAAGTGACCTCATGACACTGTTTGTCCCACACACCATCATGGCACCCCCAGGTATAGCTGATGGCATTCGTGCTCTCTCACATCACACACATGATGTGCATGCTTACATCTCCTCCTCACAATGCAAACATGGACTTCTGAGCTACTTATTTGATGTACCTCCGTGGAGGGAAAAGTTCCTCCCCAGTGTGGGGTGAGAGTCCAGTGCTGTAAATGGTGTTTGGGAAGGGCTAGAGAATGATGATTTCCCTGGGTCAGTGTCATGGTTTAACCCCAGCCAGCATCTGAGCCCCACACAGCCACTCACTCACTCCCCTGGGTCCAATGGGGGACAGAATCACAAGGGTAGAACTAAGAAAACTTGCAGGTTGAGATAAAGACAGTTTAATAGGTAAAGAAAAAGCCACACATGTAAGCAAAGGAAAACATGGAATTCATTCACTTCTTTCCATTTGCAGGCAGGGCCTCAGCCATCTCCAGGACATCTGGGCTCCACAATATGTAACAGTGACTTGGGAAGGAAAATGCCATAACTCTGAATGTTCCCATGTTCATCCTTCTTCCCATGGCTTTATATTATTGAGTGTGATGTCAAAAGGTATAGTATAACCCTTTGGTCAGTTGGGGTCAGCTGTCCCAGCTGTGTTCCCCTCCCAGCTCCTTGTGCACCCCCAGCCTGCTCACTGGTGGGGTGGGGTGAGGAGCAGAAAAGGCCTTGACTCTGTGTAAGCCCTGCTCAGCAATAACGAAAACAGCCCTGCGTTATCAACACTGTTTATAGCACAAATCCAAACCACAGCCCCATACCAGCTACTAGGAAGAAAATTAACTCTCTCCCAGCCAAACCAGCACAGGCAGCTTCCCCAGTGTGTCCAGTGAACATGGGCACAGACCAGACCCTGGTCCTTCAAGTCTCTCCCAGGAGGCCTGGCTGTGCGAGGACACTGCTGTGTGCTCCCACCCTGCAAATCACACTGTGCACCTGTTCACTGGTGTTTTCATCTCATCTGTGGGCCACTTTCTTGGGCATGTTCTTGAGATCAGGTTTGGAAGAAGACCTCAGCCTTCAGGCACTGCCCTGAGCCGATCCTCTTTCATGATGGAACCGCTCTTATGGAGGCCAGTGCTGTCACAGAAGTGCCCATTGCCTGTCCCTGCCTGCAGTCACAGGACTGCCAGGCAGCAGGAGTGTGACCAAGCTGCCAGAGCACTCAGGCCTTACACTAAACTGAAGGGATCAGAAAGAGAGTGTGGAAGTGAAAAGAGAACATCTCTGGAAGACAAAGTGCCCATGGCAGGGCTCCCATGCTGGGACTCTCTTCACATCCACATCTGCACACAGGAATTGTCCCTGCAGGTCCATAAAAATCTCAGAGGTAAGATCTCAGAAGAAAAAAAAGTCACTGCAGGCCCTTTATTATGTTAAAACACACATCATGACTCCTCATTATACCCAGCCAATTAGTCAGAAAAGAAAAGCAGACAATGAATTAGAAAGGGGATGACAACAGCATTAGAAGTAAAATATCACCACCAACAACAGAAAGAACAGACAAAAGGCTGGGCCTGTACAGAGTTATACTATAATTTTTACAAAGAAGATGAGCAATTTATTGCTTCAGAATAACATTTAGTTATCAGTTTCTTCAGGGCATCCTTGATCTCCTGGTTCCTCATGCTGTAGATGAGGGGGTTCAGTGTTGGAGGTACCACTGAATACAGAACTGCAACCACCAGGTCCAGGGATGGGGAGGAGATGGAGGGGGGTTTCAGGTGGGCAAACATGTCCGTGCTGATAAACAGTGAGACTACAGCCAGGTGAGGGAGGCACGTGGAAAAGGCTTTGTGGCGTCCCTGCTCAGAGGGGATCCTCAGCACCACCCGGAAGATCTGCACATAGGACACCACAATGAAAACAAAACATCCAAAACCTAAACAGGCAGTAACCATGATAAACCCAACTTCCCTGAGGTAGGAGTGTGAGCAGGAGAGCTTGAGGATCTGGGGGATTTCACAGAAGAACTGGTCCAGGACATTGCCTTGGCAGAGAGGTAGTGAAAATGTGTTGGCCGTGTGCAGGAGAGAATTGAGAAACCCAGTGCCCCAGGCAGCTGCTGCCATGTGGACACAAGCTCTGCTGCCCAGGAGGGTCCCGTAGTGCAGGGGTTTGCAGATGGCAACGTAGCGGTCGTAGGACATGATGGTGAGGAGAGAAAACTCTGCTGAGATAAAGAAGGCAAATATAAAGACCTGGGCAGCACACCCTTGGTAAGAGATGTACCTGTTGTCCCAGAGGGAATTGTGCATGGCTTTGGGGAGAGTGGTGGAGATGGAGCCCAGGTCGAGGAGGGAGAGGTTGAGGAGGAAGAAGTACATGGAGGTGTGCAGGTGGCGGTCACAGGCGATGGCGGTGATGATGAGGCCATTGCCCAGGAGGGCAGCCAGGTAGATGCCCAGGAAGAGCCCGAAGTGCAAGAGCTGCAACTCCCGTGTGTCTGCGAATGCCAGGAGGAGGAACTCAGTGATGGAGCTGCCGTTGGACATTTGTTTCTACTGGACATCAGGACCTGTACATGTTGGAAAAATCAGTGAGAAGTTAGGGCAGATTTCTCTGAAGAAAAGATACTCCACTTCTTGCAGAAACCTTCCAAACTGATTCAGCTCTTCCACAAAACCTTTGGCAGTTCCACCTCATGAGCTCTGGTTGCTGCTGGCTGAGGGTACCCAAGGGAGCAGGGGTCTCTGCTGTGGGCTCTGGAGGAGTCAGTGCTATGCTACAACAGCAGGCAAATAGGAACATGGGGTCATCTCAGATCAAATCCACTTCTGATAGCAAAGACTTATTAATCTTTATCCCACCAATTCACCCAACTGCAGAGCAGAGCTGTAGGGATTTCTTATGTTTAGTCTGTTCCAGTGGACCCACCACACCTCAGGAGTGTTGTTAAGGCAGAGATCCTTGGCATTTCTGCTGCACTCCATGGTGGAATCTTGTGAGTCCTTAAAGAAAAAGGGCCTGTCTATTTGTGCAGAGTGAGGACAGCCGCTGTGTCCATCAGTCCTATCCACAGCTGCCTTGTGCCTGCACCTATTTGAGCTGGAGGACAATCGCCCTCAGGTGTTCCCTGCAAAAGAAACTGGACCCTGCTGAGAGCAGAGGATCTCAGCTCTCCCCTCCCAGCCAGGGACACAGAGGTGTCTTTACAGCTGCCCGCATGCATCCCAGCAGCATTTCCATGTCCTTAGCACTGAGATGTCTTCTCCAGGGGGTTGCTAGAGAACTCAGAACGTCTTGGGGCAGCTGCGCCCTTCTGGAGGGCAGCCTGCAGCCAAGGAGGAAGGCCAAGGGAAGGAGTCGAAGAGCCAAAATTTGTGATGTCATGAAGGGGGATCAGATCATTGCCCACCCCACCCACTATGGTGGCTGGAGCCCCAGAGTAAAAGAGGGGACTGAGATGCTTTTCCTCAGATCCATCGGCATGACAGAACCCGCAGCACCAGTGTCTGAGCTGTGCTTGAGGCCTCCCCCTCCACACCAGAGAGTGCAGCAGTAAGAAGGGCAGCAGGGAGAAGAGGGGAACACGCCAAAGTGCTCATGCCAAGGAAGGCAGGACAGGGAGACAACACTGGGCACTCGAGCATTTCTCCTCCTCTGTTGTCAGGCTGCCGGGAGGGCAACTCATCACCATGTCCCTGTGACATTAATGGCGGGGGGCTCTGCTGGGTGGGAGAGGAGACCAGGGAGTTGCTCAGTGAAGGTGTCTGCAGTGCAGGGGATGGCAAAGAGTCACCATCCTCCCACAGCATTACTGGCAGGAACTCCCTCACAATCCCTGCCCATGTTTCTGCTGCCTGGAACTGTCACACCCAGGAGCTCTTTGTCCCTAAATCTCCTCCCTGTCAGTGCTCACAGCCCCCATCCCACCCGCTGTGTGCTCAGCTCTGCCCTGCAGACCCCTCCTGCCAGCAGGGCCCTGCCCAGGGACATCTCTCTGTGTGCACAGTCTTAGGAGCAGGATAAACAACTGCTAAGGAGAACTGGGGACTCACTGCCTTCTCCAGAATGGAGAAATAAATTCCCGTCTCCTTGTGTCTACTCAGGCAATGAACAGGGGAAAACACAAAGCACAGACTCTTTCCCTATCAGTTAAATGCTGCCTTGATGTCCTTCTTCAAAAAGGCTCTCACTATATGTCCTGGGGGTGATCTGGAGCTGTGAGCAGCCCTGACCCACACAGCACCCTCTCCACAGCAGAAGGACCCTGCCCTGCCGGGGGTCTCTCCTTCCCCACACAGCTTCTCCCCACAGCGCCGTGGGCAGCTCCCCGGGCAGGCTGAGTGCTGACCCTGGCAGGTGCCTGGCAGAGTCCCTGCCCCAGCACACAGCCCCTGGGCTGCAGGGACCCTGCTCTCAAGGACAGCCCTGGGCACCCCTGGCTGCACCCGTGCCTGCACACCCCTGCAGCCGTCCCCGGGAGAAGGCAGCCGCCATGGCCTGTCCCTCTGACAGTGCAGCAGGGAAGCCCTGCTCTGGAGCACGTCCTCCTCCTCCAGACACCAGGGACATTCCTGGGGCTGTGCCGGCTTCACCACATCCCTCCACCACCTGCAGCTGCATTGCCCTGCACCCACAGACTTACTGTGTCAAGGGCTGGGAAGATTTCTCCTCCAGTGAGCTCTCAGCATCCTGCCACTGCCGTCTGCCTTTCCCCTCTCTGTGCCCGGCTCCTCTGCCCTCGGTGCCTGCAGGCAGTGCCCTCAGCCCTGCTGCGCTTTGCAGAGGAGCTGCTCCTGGGCAGAGCTGTCTCTCTGCAGTGCTGACAACTTGCAATCAGCTCCCTCCATCCCAGGAGCCCGGCCCAGATCCACATCAGAGGACCAACCCAAGGCATTTTAATGACCCCTCAGGTGGGTTTGGTGCCGAGTCCTTGATGCTCAGATGGTGATAAGACATTTAAATGTGCCTGTCAAGAAGTCAAAATCAGATGCAAATTAAAAAGTTTCTTTGAATGTTTATTTGCCCCACTGAGGAGCATTCATGACAAAGCCTCCCCAGGGGCTGGTTAGAGCAGAAAAGTCCAGGAAGAGATGAGAGGGAAACAAAGGCCATGAAAAGGTGGAACAGATCCTGAGTAAACCTGGATGTGTTACACTAAGACAAAGGGTGAAGGCCTTTCCAGCACCCCCTGGGAAGGGAGATCCTGTCCCTCACACATTGCTCAGGGCTCTTCCTGGGGCAGTGTGATGTGGGGATGGGCAATGCCAAGGGCAAAACTATGGTCCAACACCTCCCAGGCTCTTGGGTGGGGAAGGGGAGGCCATGAGACCCAGTGCTGGAAGGGGAAGGTGCTTCCTCATCGGCATCAGTGGCAGAGACAACAGCCAGAGCCAAGGGCAGAAAGAGCTCATCTCTGCTGGGGCATTGTCAGACTTTCTTCATCCCTCTATCGTCTCCACCACAGGCTGTCCCACCGTGTCCCACACCTGCACCTCTTTCTCTGCAGGCTGTAGTCACCCACCCGGCTACCACACCTTGCTCTCACCTGAGCATCTCCCTTCCTTTACTGAGATCTCTCCATCCTCCCTGGCTGCTCCTTGAAACACAAAGCCTGGGGCTGCTCCAGTCTCCCTCTGGGTGACTTGTTACACCACAGCACTGCCCTTCGAGTGACATTTCTCTGTGTCCAGTCTGAGCCTCCCCTTCTGCACTTTGTGGTATTTGTTCTTTCTCATGCTGTTTCTTACTACAAAGAAAAGCTCCATCATCTCTGAAATCCCCCCTCAGCCACTCTCAGGCTACTCCTATAGTGCCTGGAGCCTCCACAGCAGTGGGCCAAAGAACTCCAGGTCCCTCAGCCACCCCACACAGTCCATGGGCACTAGGTCCCAAACCCCTCCTTGGCAGACCTTCACTCAGCACTCTCCAGATCCTCCCTACTTCTGCAAAATGGGGAGCCACACCCTGGGACACACCCATGTGTGTGGGGCCACACCAGTGCTGAGTGGAGGGGGATGGTAACTCAGGTTGTCGGGGTGGCCCATGGTTCTCCGAATGCAGCCCCGTAGGCAGCTGCACTTGTTCATCGTGTCCATCCTCTTCTGGCTCGTAGCGCGTCCCTCGTAGTGCCGAGGTCCTTCTCCTCAGAGTCGCTGCTCAGTCGGTCACGTCCCAGCCTGTCCTGATGTACGAGGCTGTTCGCCCCCTGCTCCCAATGATGTAGGATTAGCCACTTTTCCTCGTAAAACTTCAAGTTTGAGAAATCCCAGATTTTGTCAAGGTTCCTATGGACTGTAGAAAATTTTGTTCAGCTTTTAATATTTGTGTGCAGCTGGCTTATCTTGACTGGGGTGTCTCTCACAAGAGAACAGCATGAGGAGTTTCAGGGCACTACAGATCCCCTGTCTTGGAGAAACTGCGGGGTCCTGGGGGTCTGGTACTGATAAGGCCATGGGGCTGGACCCTGAGGGGAAGATTCCCTTTATGGGAGAGAGCAGCAGGAATGTGTGGAGCTCTGCCTGGGGATGGAGGATGAGTCAGCTGAGCTGAAGGGTCATGGACAACACTGTGGTGGGTGGATGTCTGCTATGGACCCCCAGATGAGGAAGAGGAAGTAGATGAAGCCTTCTGCATTCAACTGGATGAAGCCCTGCACCTCATGGCACTCCTAAACTCTCCCAATATTTGCTGAAGGGGCAACACAGCACAGTGAAAGTCATCCAGGAGGGTTTGGGAGTTAATTGACAACATCATCCTGACAAGGGTGACTGAGGAGCCAGTGAGGGGAGGTGTCCTGCAGGCAATCATACTTAGAAACAAGGAAGAGCTGGTCGGGGATGTAACATTCAGGGGTGAGAAAGTAGAGTTGAGGCTCCTGAGAGAACAGAAGAAGGCAAAGAGCAGGACTTCAGTGAGCAGGCTTTGGCCTGCTGAGGAACCTGCTTGGCAGAATCCCACGGGATATGACACTGAAGAGAAGAGGGGAGACGTGTTTGATGGTCAAGGATCTCCTCTTCAAGCTCCAGAATAACACCACCAGATATGCAGGAACTGAAGCAACACTGGAGAAGGTGCATATGGATGAGAAAGGAGCTCCTGACAAAAATAAGCATGAAGAGGCGGCACAGAGAAGTTCAAATCTGGCTGCCTTCCAGCCTCAGATGTTCCATTACTCTCTGCTGGAGAAATAAATTTTTGTGTTTCCATGCATGTGTCTGCGTGTTTGTCTGTGTTTGTCTGTGTTAGGGGGTACTGGAGGGATGAGGGGATCCCAGGACCAGCTGCTGGGCAGGTGGAGAGTCTA
Source organism: Strix occidentalis (assembly GCA_030819815.1). NCBI lineage: Eukaryota > Metazoa > Chordata > Aves > Strigiformes > Strigidae > Strix > Strix occidentalis. The sequence continues at coordinate 651,998 of JASWHU010000078.1, read as the reverse complement.
AGATCAGCTCCTGGAGAGATCACTACTGGACACGTGTCTATAGAGGCTGATGTTTTCCACTCCCACAGCCCAGCATACAAACAGCCCAAACCTCGTTTCTCCTTTCTGCACTGACAGTGGTTGTGCTTGGCCTACAGACCTCCCGAGGTCCCTTCCAGGATGAGTGATGGTGCATTTCCTTCCTCCACAACTCTTCCCTTCATGATGACATGGAGAGCACTCACATTCCCCATGACCATGGAAGGGAGCAGACATAAGTTTGTAGCAATCAGCTCTTAAATTTTGTCCCACTGAAGTCATTGACTACTTGGCAGGGAACCTCTGATGCAGGATTCATCATGCCTGAGCTTAACCTTTGCTTTTCTTTTTCTTCCTTTTCCCTCCCAAGTTCTTCTCTCTGATCATCCTCACACATTCCTCTACAAACAGCCCAACTCTGCTCTTTCCCAACTGCCCCTGACTTTGCTTGCTTTGTGCCCTCCTAGAGTTTCTAACAGGCTTCTCTTGATTCCTGCCTTGGTCAGTAAAAAACCAGCAACTTCTTTTATTAGCTGTGGTGTCCTGCAGTTTCTTATCCTGTGATCTTGTGTTGATGCCTCACCACAATCAGGGTGAGCCACCTGCACACAAACTTTGACAGCCAGAAAAATGGAGCTTCAGTCCAGGAGGCCTTTGAGAAACTCTGGGTTTTGGCCAAGAGAAAGGTAAAGTTTTAGAAGGAGAACTGGCCATTCCTGCACTGGGGGGAAGAATAACCTCTATCGATCTCCAGGTGTAAGAAATCCAGAAAGGAAGGCAAGAGACGGGCATGGCTGAGTGGAGACCTGCTGGTCAAAGTAAAGGGCAAGAAGGAAATGCACAGGCAGTGGCAGCAGGGACAGGTACCCTGGGACAAGTAGAGGGACGCTGCTGGGTTGTGTAGGGATGGGGTCAGGAAGGCCAAGGTGCAGCTGGAGATGAATTTGGAAAGGATGCAAAGAATAAGAAAATGGCTTCTCGAGGTACATCAGCCTGAAAAGGAAGGTCAAAAAACTTGTATCAACTCAATGAACAAGACTGGAAAACTAGAAATAACGGACAGGGAGAAGGCTGAGGTACTTAACAAGACTTTTTCCTCAGTCTTCACTGCAACTTCTCTTCCCAAACCTCTCAAGTGGATGGACCACAAGGCAGGGACTGGGGGAGCAAAGTCCCTCCCACTGTAAGAAAAGGTCAGATTCAGGACCACCTGGGGAACTGAACATACATAAGTCTGTGGGACCTGACAAGATGCATCCCAGAGTCCTGAGGGAATTGGCTGATACAGTTACCAAGCCACTCTCCAGGATATTTGAAGTCCTGGCAGTCAGGGAAAATCCCCGGTGCCTGAAAAAGAGGAACCATTGCACCCCTTTTTGAAAAGAGTAGAAAGGAGGACCCTGGGAACTAGCAACCTGTCAGCCTCCCCTCTGTGCCTGGGAAGATCATGGAACAGATCCTCCCAGAAGCTGTGCTGAGGCACTTGGAGGACAGGGAAGTGATTTGAGACAGTGTGGCTTCACTTTGCCTGACCAAACTTTTGGCCTTCTAAGATGGAGTGACAACATCAGTGGACAAGGGAAGAGCTATGGATGTCGTCTAGCTGGGCTTCTGTAAAACCTGTGACACAGTTCCCCACAACATGTCCAGCTGTCAGGGGTACTCTGTCCACCCCCCATCACCACCCCAAGGTGCCTGGGCCCTTCCATGTGCAGCTGCCCCATGCAGGAAGCTGGACTGATGCCGAGGAAGGTGGTTGGATCCATGCCGGATGCAGGGATGACTCTGCTACCAGGGCTGGTGTCTCTGCCAAGCCTGGCTTTGCCCTGGGGGCTCTAGGCGTGGGTTCTGGGGGTGTGCGAGGAGGAGTCCTGTGAGTGATAAATCTGCCCTTCACCTTTTTCAGCTTCACCCAGCACTCGCCACACTGCAGAGGAAGATGAAGGTCGCAGTGCTCACCATGGCCCTGCTCTTCCCCGTCCTGCTGTGCACCCTAGAAGATGCTCAGGTGAGTCCCCAGTGCCACGGGGAGGTGCTCAAGGCTGGGGATGTGTCTTGGCTGCATGACATCAGCTCTCCTGCAGAGCGAAATCATAGTGGGGAGCATGAAGCCCCTTGCCTTGGCCTCTCCCTTTCCCAAGCCAGAGGCTCCTGCAGGCTCCCCTGCACCTCCAGCCCCCAGCAATGCAGCTTTCTCCCATCCACAATTCCATCTGTTCCCCCCCTTCCCCCACAATTAATGTTCTTGTGCCCAGAGCCTCAGTTCCTGTTGGAATGGTTGGACCCGTGTCTTCCCTGGGAGTGCCCCCACAGATTTCTTGTCCTGATGCCCCCACCTCCACCCCTTTTATGCCTCCTTATCTCTTTGTTTTGGTCCCTTCAGGCATGTCACCCCTGGGATCTCTTTCATGTCCTATCTACGGTCCCCAAATCCCCTCCCTTTGATCCCTCCCAATGCCTTTCTTTCCGTTTTTCCCCTCAGTCTTTTGCTTTTCATCCTGTCCACTGCAGTAGTGTCCCCAGATCCCCTTCCTTGAATCCCCACTCCCAAACACTCTCCCAATCTTGTCATTTTTGTCCTCTGCAGTCCTCTTCCTTCTGTCCCCACCAACCACTGTGCTTGAAGTCTCCATGTCCCCTCCGCTTGAATTCCTTTAATCCTCACTCGCATTCGACACAGTCCTGTCCCTGCAACACCTCCAGCCCAGTACCCTGGTGTCCACTAATTCACCCCAGTGCCCTGTCTTTATGTCTTCTGCTGGCCTGGCAGAGGTGAGCTTAAAAGCACCTCTCCCAGCCCTGAGTCAAGGGCTGACCTACCGGCTGTGGCCTCACAGTCCCTTTCTCAGCCATGGTCCTGCTGTGGCCTATCACCTGCACAGGTACAAGTGACCTCACAGCCCCTTTCACAGCCATTGGCTTCCTGCTGGATTAGGAGTTCTGAGACACAACTGACCACATGATGCTGTACCCAACCATCACCCAGTCCCTGAGCAGATACAAGTCAGCTTGTTTCATCAAATTTGTCTGATAGATTTCCTACCAATGGTTGGAGTGGAGAAACGTTCCTCCGAGGAACTGCTGTATTGATACTGGTGCATTTTATACCTCTAATTCTGCCTCTCTATTTTAACTTCTTCCAAAAGAGCTCTCCGAGGGAAAGATTAATTGAATCACAGAATAACGCAGGATGCATGACACCCCCTCAACAACGCTGTACTGGCTGTTGATGCAGCTCAGGACACACTTCTCATTCTGGGCTGCAAGTGCACATTTCTGGCTCAGAGTCAGTTTTCCATCCACCACTACCCCCATGTCCTTCTCCACATTACTGATCTCAATCCATTCATCGACCAGCCTGTATCTGTGCTTGGGATTGCCTTGACCCATATGCAGGACCTTGCACTTGCCCTTGTTGAACTCCATGAGGTTTGCACAGTCCCACCTCTCCAGCCTGTCCAGGTCCCTCTGGATGGCACATCCCTTCCCTCCAGTGTGTCGGCCGCACCACACAGCTTAGTGTCAGTGGTGAACTTGCTGAGGGTGCGCTCAATCCCACTGTCCATCTCACCAACAAAGATGTTAAACAGTGCCAGTCCCGCCCCCGACCCCTGAGGACGCCACTCGTCACTGATCACCACTTGCACATCGAGCCACTGATCACTATGATGTGAGTGAGACTGTCCAGCCAGTTCCTTATCACCAAGTTGTCCACCTGTCAAATCCATGTCTCTCCAATTTGGAGACAAGATGTTGTGTGGGACAGTGTCAAAGGCTTTCACAAGTCCAGGTAGATGTCATCAATTGCTCTTCCAATTGTTCACTGAGGGACTAGCAACCTGCAAGACTGGTGCGTGTGCATGTCACGCTGCTGTGTATGTCAGTGGGTGTAACCAGTAGCAAACATCAAACCAGAGAAACCAGCCCAGTATTTTTGAGAACCTAAGTCTGGACTGGACACTAGAGAGCCCAGAGGGTGTGAAAGTAACTACTGGAGGAGTAAGGTGGACGAAACCACATCATGGAGAAAATGTGGGGTCTTGGGCATCTGGTACTGATAAGGCCATAGATCTTGACCCAGAAGGGAAATTGTCCTTTATGGCAGAGAGCATCAGCAGTGCATGGAGCTGTGTCTGGGGATGGATGAGGAGTCAGCTGAGAGCTGAGGGGTCAACATGAGAGGGAAGAACAACATGGGCAATGCTGTGGTGGGTGGATGTCTGCTCCAGACCTCCTGGTCAGGAAGAGGAAGTAGATGAGGCCTTCTTCAGACAACTGGAAGAAGCCTCATGTTTGCAGGCCCTGATCCTCACAGAGGAGTTACACTATCCCCATATCTGCTGAAGAGGCAAGAGAGCAAGTTGCAAGCCACACGGGCTGCTTTTGGAGCTTGTTGGCTTGTCCTGAGAAGGGTGACTGAGGAGGCAGTGAGGTGAGGTGCCCTGTGGGACTTCATCCTTACAAACAAGGAAGAGGTGGTCAGGGATGGAGCAGTCAGGGTTGAGAAAGTAGAGCTGAGGCTGGTGAGAGAACGGAACAAGGCTTCATGAGAGCAGGCTTTGGCCTGTGGAGCGACTTGATTGGAAGAATCCAATGAGATACCACCCTGCAGAGAAGAGAGGTGCAGAGAGCTGTTTGATGGTCAAGGATCTCTTCCAGCTCCAGAAGCCTCCACCCCGACATGCAGGAAGTCATGCAAAGGTGGCAGGAGGCTGGCAGGGATGAAAAAGGAGCTGCTGACTAAAATGAATCATGAAGAGGCAGCACAGAGAAGGTGGAAGCTGGCTGCCTTCCAGCCTCAACGGTTCTGTGACCCTGTGCAGGGTCATTGCAGGGACAGGGCTGACTCTGACAGGGGCCAGGAAGCAGCTGCCAGGAGGTGACAGCAAGGACAGTTTACAAAGGAGAAATTTATATACATTGACTTCATTGTTTTTAGGAAGACAAAGCTTGCCTGGAGCTGGTGGTGGCAAGGGAAGTCAAGAGCAAAATGACGAGCTTCAATAGCTCATTAGAGAGCAAGAATGAACAAGGGAAATGCAGGGCTGGTGCTGAATGGGGAGGGTGATTGAAGAGCAGCAGACACAGGTGGGGCTGGGGGAATCAATGCCATCCTTGCCTGAGTCTTTATTGAAAAGGTCTCCAGGCCTCAGTGCTCAGGGAAAGGGCTAAAGGAGCAGGAGAGCACGTACTGGCAGGAAGCTCAGGAAATGCAGCAAGGACAAGTGCCAGTGTGTGACCCTGCAGGACATGCCCCTGGCAATGGCACAGGCTGGGGCCTGCCTGGCTGGGAGAAGCCCCGTGGGAAAGGTCTTGGTGGGTTGGGAAGAGGCAGCCGTGTGCCCTGGCAGCAAGGGAGGCCAGCTGCCCCCAGGGCTTGATGGCCAGGAGTGTGGCCAAGAGATCAAGAGAGGGCATTGTCCAGGTTACTGCGTCCACATTTCAGACCCCCAGGACAGGAATGATGTTGGCAAGCTGGAGGGGCTTGGGAATGGCCCCCAAGAGAGGCCGGGTCTGGAACACTTTTCCTGTGAGGAGCAACTGAGGGAGCTGGGCTTGTTCAGCCTGGAGAAGGGAGGGCTGAGGGGGACCTCAGTGCAGCCTGGCAGCACCTCCGAGGAGGCCATAAAGAATAGAGAACTAGGCTCTGCACCATGGTGCATGTTCAGAGGATGGAAGGTGAGTGTTGGGTGAAACAGGGGTTGTTCAACCTGGAGATAAGGAAAAGATTTTTCACCCATCTCAGGGCTAATCTTGAGCAGGGTGGCCATGAGCCGTGTCTGCCCTTCTGTCTGCTATGGTTGGTCAGGTCCCAGTAACAGAAGTGACACCAGAGTCAGAATCCAGGTGGGCCTCTTCCTCCTGCCTCACCCTCTCCCCTCTCTGAAGATGTAATTTCTGTTGGGTGTGTTCCCTGATGTGCTGGATGACCTCACAATGCCTGCTGGCCAGCATGTCTACTGAGAGACAGGCAGGCTGCTGCAGTGGAAGCGACCTCATAACCATCCCCATTCCAGCCAGCTCCCCTTGGCCTGACTCTCCCCTTCCTCTCTGTCCCTGCTTGTCTGCTGGGATGAGCAGTTTTGCGATAGGCGTCTTGTCCCCAAATTGCTGGGGCCAGCTGCTGGCCAATCAGGATACTGTAACAGGAGTGGCCTCACAGTCAACATCACAATTTGTGGTGCCTTTCCCTGTCTCTCCCCATCCACTCCCTTGACTCCTCATCGCTGCTGCACCCCACGTTCAACAGCCAAACCCAGCCCCTTCACTGGCCTTTCCCTCTCCCCTGCCCCACGGGTTGGCAGAGACAGGGGGGGACGTGTCGCGTTCAGGCTTTGCAGTGCTCATGCAGAATTATTGCCACAAAGTCGGTGCTGAGATCAGACTCAGTGCTGTGGAGCAGACCCCAGCAAGAAATAACAGCGTTCAACAGGAGATCTGCAGTGGTGGCCACCACGTTGGTTTTGCAAGGGGGGCTTCTGTCCATTCGCTAAAAGGATCTGCTACTACCAAGATGCACTTGGTGTTTCAAGCTGTCACTGGCAGAGCTCCCACCAAATCAATCTGCCGTTGTGGCCGTGGGCCTCCACTCTGTTGGTGCTGGGCTGGGGCTTTTACTCCAGTGTAATCTGCACTGGTCACGGCACAAGACAGACAGCTCCTGCCCCAGAGATCTACATCCTTCTTCGTGTTAGGCCAGCACTCACTGTCCTTCACTCTGCTCAGAGTGTTTGCCTCAGCTCATGGAGGAGCTTGATGAGATTCTCCTTGAATATTCTGAGGCACAATCCAATGCTTATTGCCTTCTGCATCTACAGCATAATAAATATTCCTTTCCCTTACTATGCCGATTGACCCGATGGGTCTTTTCACATGACTCCCTTGAATTTCCCTGGCTGGAAGGTGACCTTTTTCCAAATTGGGTCAAGATGATGGGCTCTGTCACAGCCACTTGAAGTAACCTCCTTTGGAGTTATTCAGCCTGAGGTTACCCCAGATGACCCAAGAGTGTTCATGGATGCTCCTGTGCCTGCTAATAACAGGGCCAAGTTTCTCGGGTTCCCAATGGCCTCTTCATCTGTGGGTCATCCCAAGAATCTGCTGGCAAGGGTACCAGGATCCATGGTGCCAGCCCACAGGAACCTGGGCCTTCCCAGTAGAACCTATGGGTCTTGACCAAGACTTACTCTTGAGTTCCCAGACTGCAGGGAATGCATTGCATTTATTGTCACTGGTGTTAGTGACTATATGCTGCTCTGCTAGAAACTGAGCTGCTCTTCCTGCTTTCTCAAGGTAATTTTCTAAAACCTTTATTTCCGTTTCTAAATCTTTTACTTGTTTGGCCTCTAACTCCAGCTTTCTATTTTGTATGCAGAACATATGTCTGTGGACCCTACCATCTTCCTCTCTTTTGATTACGTCGGGTGTCTTAATTTGGGAAATTCTTCAGCATCCTGTCCCATGGTCCTCTTCCCAGGAGGTTCCTCATCAGGCCAGAGCCTGCTCTCCTGAAGTCCTGCTCTTTGCCTTCTTCCCTTCTCTCAGGAGCCTCAACTCTACTTTCTCACCCTTGACTGTTACATCCCTGACCAGCTCATCCCTGTTTCTAAGTATGATTGCCTGCAGGACAGCTCCCCACACTGGCTCCTCAGTCACCCTTGTCTGGAGGATGTTGTCGAAGAAATCCAAACACCTCCTGAATGGCTTTCACTTTGCTATGTTTCTCCTTCAGGAAATACTGGGATAGTTTAGTTCTGCCATAAGATCCAGAGCTAGTTCCATTTAAATGCAGAAGGCTTCATCTACTTCCTCTTCCTCATCACGGGGGTCCATAGCAGATATCTACCCACCACAGTGTTGTCCATGACCTTTCAGCTCTCAACTGACTCATCATCCATCCCCAGGCAGAGCTCTACACATTCCTGCTGCTGTCTTCCACAAAGGGCAACTTCCCCTTTGGGTCCAGCCCCATGGCCTTGTCAGTACCAGACCCCCAAGACCCCACAGTTTCTCCAGCAGAGGGGATTTGTACTGCCCTGCAACTTCTTATGCTGTTCTCTTGTTAGAGACACCCCAGTCAAGATAAGCCAGCTGCACACAAACAGGAAAAAATGATGAAATGGAGTTTTACTCAAGGGACACACTGAGAAAATCTGGGATTAAGCAAATGGAAACCACATGAAGTTTTACAGAGAGAAGTGGCCGGGCCTGCATGGGTGGGGGTGAATAGCCTCATACATCAGGACAGGTGAGACCTGCCCGGCTGAGCAGCGACTCTGAGGAGAAGGACCTGGGCACTACGAGGGATGCCCTACAAGCCAGTGGAGGATGGACGTGATGAATAAGGGCAGCTGCCTACGGGGCTGCATTTGGAGGAGTGTGGCCAACCAAACAACCTGAGTTACCATCCCCCTCCATGCAGCACTGGTGTGGCCCCACACACATGGGTGTGTCCCAGGATGTGGCTCCCCATTCTGGAGAAGTAGGGAGGACCTGGAGAGTGTTGAGTGAAGGTCTGCCAAGGTGGGGTTCAGGACCTAATGCCCATGAGCTGTGTGGGGTGGCTGAGGGACCTGGAGTTCTTTGGCTCAGTGGTGTGGAGGCTCCAGGCACTATAGGAGTAGCCTGAGAGTGGCTGAGGGGGGATTTCAGAGATGATGGAGCTTTTCTTTGTAGCGAGATACATCATGAGAAAGAACTAATGTCACAGAGTGCATCTGGGGAGGCCCAGACCGGACACAGAGAAATGTCACTCGAAGGGCAACGCTGCAGTGTAACAAGTCACCCAGAGGGAGACTGGAGCAGCCCCAGGCTTTGTGTTTCAGGAGCAGCCAGGGAGGATGGAGACATCTCAGTAAAGGAAGAGAGATGCTCAGGTGAGAGCAAGGTGTGGTAGCCGGGTGGAGGTCTCCAGCCTGCAGAGAAAGAGGTGCAGGTGTGGGACACGGTGGGACAGCCTGTGGTGGAGATGATAGAGGGATGAAGAAAGTCTGAAAATCCCCCAGCAGAGATGAGCTCTTTCTGCCCTTGGCTCTGGCTGTTGTCTCTGCCACTGATGCTGATGAGGAAGCACCTTCCCCTTCCAGCACTGGGTCTCATGGCCTCCCCTTCTCGATCCTGGGGAAGTGTTGGACTGTAGTGCTGTCCTTGATATTGCCCATCCCCACGTTATACTGCCCCGGGAAGACCCATGAGCAACGTGTGAGGGACAGGATCTGCCTTCCCAGGGGCCAGGGGAAAGCTCATGGCCCTTTGGCTCAACATAACATATCCAGTTTTACTCAGAACCTGTTCCACCTTGACATGGCCTTTGTTTCCCTGTCATCTCTGCCTGGAGTTTTCTGCTCTAACAAGGCCCTGGAGAGGCTTTGTCAGTAATGGTCCTCACTGGGACCCACTAAAATGCCAAGTAACTCTGTAGTCTGCATCTGAGTTTGACTTCTTGACAGGCATCTTCATCGTCCTATCACTGTCTGAGGTTCATAGACTCTGCACCAAACCCACCTGAGGGGTCATTAAAATACCTTGTTCTTGTGTTCTACTGTGAAACTGCCAGGCTCCTGGGACGGAGGGAGCTCAGGGCAAGTGGTCAGCGCTGCAGAGAGACAGCTCTGCCCAGGAGCAGCTCCTCTGCAAAGCGCAGCAGGGCTGAGGGCACTGCCTGCAGGCACCGAGGGCAGAGGAGCCGGGCACAGAGAGGGGAAAGGCAGACGGCAGTGGCAGGATGCTGAGAGCTCACTGGAGGAGAAATCTTCCCAGCCCTTGACACAGTAAGTCTGTGGGTGCAGGGCAATGCAGCTGCAGGTGGTGGAGGGATGTGGTGAAGCCGGCACAGCCCCAGGAATGTCCCTGGTGTCTGGAGGAGGAGGCCGTGCTCCAGAGCAGGGCTTCCCTGCTGCACTGTCAGAGGGACAGGCCATGGCGGCTGCCTTCTCCCGGGGACGGCTGCAGGGGTGTGCAGGCGCGGGTGCAGCCAGGGGTGCCCAGGGCTGTCCTTGAGAGCAGGGTCCCTGCAGCCCAGGGGCTGTGTGCTGGGGCAGGGACTCTGCCAGGCGCCTGCCAGGGTCAGCACTCAGCCTGCCCGGGGAGCTGCCCACGGCGCTGTGGGGAGAAGCTGTGTGGGGAAGGAGAGACCCCCGGCAGGGCAGGGTCCTTCTGCTGTGGAGAGGGTGCTGCGTGGGTCAGGGCTGCTCACAGCTCCACATCACCCTCAGGACATGGGCAGAGGCAGCATTTTAAGAGGAAGGTCAAGGCAGGGATTACTATAAAGAGAAGGAGCTTTCTTGAGTCTGTGTTTACAATTTCCTGCTTTTAGGGAATTTGGGGCTGAAATGGAAAAGGGTTTTTCTGCTTGAAGAAGTCAGTGAGATTCCTGAGCTGTAACTCTGAGTGAGCAGTAGCTCTGATAGCAGCCTCCTAAAGTGCCTTCAGGCAGTCCACTGCCTATGGGCAGCTCCAGCATCACCCATCAGGGTTGTTCTGACCTGCCCTTTTCTACCTGGAGACAGGAATATGCGCCCAGCCAGTGCCCTGCAAACAGGCAGGTTTCTATAGGGCCAAGGTGAATGCACAGAGGTTGGGATGGGGTCTGTCCATGCTGACAGGGAAAGACCTGGCAGAGGGAACCACCTTCCAGGAGGAAAAACTCCAGAAAGCAGGGACATGGTCAGGGAATGAGAGGAAATGCGAACAGAAACGTGGGAGGGTGATTGCCCTCCACCTCAGGAAGGTGCAAGCACAGGGCAGCTGGGAACTGGCTCAACCTGCTCCCTTCACTCTTCACTAGGCCACAGGGAATCTGGACTCACAGCCCTTCTCTCTGAGTGCAGCAGAAATGCTCAGGATTTCTGATTTCAGAGAACAGTCAAACAGCATGATGGGGGAGGTAGGAAAAAAAGATTGACTGAAATTACTTTCTGCCACTCCTATTCCTTAGAACTAGGAGTGCGGATTCTGACAAACCCTTCTAAATGAGGAGTGATTTCATCTGACTAATTCTGAACATCAAACCTAGTCCCTCCTCCCCCTGCCACATTCCCACATACCCACTGCAGTGGGGCAGGGCTGCCTTCTCCAGAACCCACGGGCAGAGGCCCTGCCCATCACAGCATGAAATCACAGCATTAGCTGAAGAAAATGAAGCTGAAGTCAGGAGGCTGAATGAAGGGTTCGCCCAGAGGCAAAAAAAAAGAGTTGTGTGTGGGGTAGGGAGAGGGTCTACAAAGAAATGGCACAGGTTTTGCTCAGAGAACTCTCTGCACGCTTGCCACTGGCTTTTTTTTCCTGTAACAGTCCACCAGATCCAGAGGCACCAGATGTCCAACAGCAGCTCCATCACTGAGTTCCTCCTCTTGGCATTTGCAGACACACGGGAGCTGCAGCTCTTGCACTTCTGGCTCTTCCTGGGCATCTACGTGGCTGCCCTCCTGGGCAACGGCCTCATCATCACCGCCATCGCCTGTGACCACCACCTGCACACCCCCATGTACTTCTTCCTCCTCAACCTCTCCCTCCTCGACCTGGGCTCCATCTCCACCACTCTCCCCAAAGCCATGGCCAATTCCCTCTGGGACAACAGGGGCATCTCTTATTCAGGATGTGCTGCCCAAGTCTTTTTCTTTCTCTTCTTTATCTCAGCAGATTATTTTCTTCTCACTGTCATGTCCTACGACCGCTACGTTGCCATCTGCAAACCCCTGCACTACGGGACCCTCCTGGGCAGCAGAGCTTGTGTCCACATGGCAGCAGCTGCCTGGGGCACTGGGTTTCTCTGGGCTGTGCTGCACATGGCCTACACATTTTCACTACCACTCTGCCAAGGCAATGTCCTGGACCAGTTCTTCTGTGAAATGCCCCAGATCCTCAAGCTCTCCTGCTCACACTCCTACCTCAGGGAGCTTGGGCTTATCATCGTTAGTGTCTGTGTAGGTTGTGGATGTTTTTTTTTCATTGTGGTGTCCTATGTGCAGATCTTGAGGGCTGTGCTGAGGATCCCCTCTGAGCAGGGACGGCACAAAGCCTTTTCCACGTGCCTCCCTCACCTGGCTGTGGTCTCCCTCTTTATCAGCACTGGCATGTTTGCCTACCTGAAGCCCCGCTCCATCTCCTCTCCAACCCTGGACCTGGTGGTGTCATTTCTGTACTCACTGGTGCCTCCAGCAGTGAACCCCCTCATCTACAGCATGAGGAACCAGGAGATCAAAGATGCCCTGAGGAAACTGATAACCAGATGGTATTCTGAAGCGATAATCTCCTCATCTTCTGCTGCACAGCAGTTATAATATCACTCTGTACAGGTCCAGCCTGTCTGCTTTTTGCGTTGGTGGTGGTGGTATTACTTGTAATGATGTTGTTTTCCTCTTTCTAATTCACTGTCTGCGTTTCTTTTGTGATCGAGTGGCTTTGTAAATGAGGAGCCATGATCTCAATGTGTTTTTACAAAATAAAGGGTCTGTAGTGAATTTTTCTTCTTCTGAGATCCTTCCTCTAAGACTTTATGGACCAGCACAAAAGATTCCTGTATGCAGAGGTGAAGGGGAAGAAAGTCCCAGCATGGCAGCCCTGCCAGGGAGCTCTACGTCTTCCAGAGATGTTCTCTCCTCCCTTCCACACTCACTTTCTCATCCCTTCAGTTTGGTGTAAGGCCTGAGTGCTCTGGCAGCTTGGTCACAATCCTGTTGTGTGACAGGCCTGTGACCACAGGCAGGGACAGGCAATGGGCACTTCTGTGACAGCACTGGCCTCCGTAAGAGCAGTTCCATCATGAAAGAGGATCTGCTCAGGGCAGTGCCTGAAGGCTGAGGTCTTCTTCCAAACCTGATCTCAAGAACATGCCCAAGAAAGTGGCCCGCAGATGAGATGAAAACACCAGTGAACAGGTGCACAGTGTGATTTGCAGGGTGGGAGCACACAGCAGTGTCCTCACACAGCCAGGCCTCCTGGGAGAGACTTGAAGGACCAGGGTCTGGACTGTACCCGCGCTCACTGGACACATTGGGGAAGCTGCCTGTGCTGGTTTGACTGGGATAGAGTCAATTTTCTTCCTAGAGGCTGTGGTTTGGATTTGTGCTATAAACAGTGCTGATAACGCAGGGCTGTTTTCGTTATTGCTGAGCAGGGCTTACACAGATTCAAGGCATTTTCTGCTCCTCACCCCACCCCACCAGCGAGGAGCCTGGAGGTGCACAAAGAGCTGGGAGGGGACACAGCCAGGACAGCTGACCCCACGTGACCAGAGGGATATTCTATACCTTATGACTTCATGTTCAGAAATGTAAAGCTGGGGGAAGAAGGATGAACATGGGGACATTCAGAGTTATGGTGTTTGTCTTCCCAAGTCACCGTTACATGTGATGGAGCCCTGATGTCCTGGAGATGGCTGAGGCCCTGCCTGCAAATGGAAAGAAGTGAATGAATTCCATGTTTTCCTTTGATAACATGTGTGGCTTTTTCTTTACCTATTAAACTGTCTTTATCTCAACCCACGAGTTTTCTCACTTTTACACTTGTGATTCTCTCGCCCATTGCACCCAGGGCAGTGAGTGAGCGGCTGTGTGGGGCTCAGATGCCGGCTGGGGTTAAACCATGACACTGACCCAGGGTAAACATCATGCTCTAGCCCCTCACAACTACCGTTTGCAGCACTGGCCTCTCACCCCAGATGGGAGAGGTTCTTTCTCCCTCCACAGAGGGACACCAAATGAGTAGGTCAGAGGGTCATGTTTCACTGTATGGAGGTGTAAGCATGCACGTCACGTGTGTGATGTGAGAGAGCACAAACGCCATCAGCTATTCCTGGGGGTGCCATGAGGGTGTGTGGGACAGTGTCATGAGGTTGTCGCGGATGGAAGTATTGACACGGTAATGATTTAGTAGGAAATCTAGATTTATTAATAACTAAAAGTAATTTATCATTACAAAATAATTCAGAAGTGTTGAAAGAAAGAAAAATGACTTATTTACAGATTCTAAAATGACAAAATTCACACTAACTTACTTAACGGTACATTAATTTGTACATATATACATGCGCATACACATAACGTACAAACACACACAGAAACAAAAGTATTTGGATCCAGTAGAATGAAGTACGTACCCACACACCAATAAACAGAGAAAGAACGGGTGAAAGAGAAGCTAGCTCAAAGAAAATTTCCCTCTTCTTGAATTTAGAGCAAATACTGCCAATGCCTTGGAATTCCTCAACAGGCGATAATTGAGACTCGAGCGGGTGGACTTTGCCCTGGCCTTCCATCAGTTCTGGCAGCAGATGACACCTTAAGGGTTTTAATACCTGAGAGACGTCCCAGCTCAGGGGAGATGCTGGTCACAGGCCCGCTGCGATCCAGGAGAGCTCAAAGGGTCTCCCTGGTGGTCGCCATTTATAGGGTCCAAGATAATTGACTTTTGTCAGATACCTTCTGGTGCCTTCCAGCAGTTGCACAAGAACTTGATGAATGTGCAACTCTGTTATTGCTCCCATTTGACCCCATCCCAGGCACAGGTGTGCCAGGCTCTTAGGAGATGTTGGGCTGTTATAACCGTTTCCGAGCAATCGGGAGGGGCAGGAGCCAGGCTCGTTAAGGGAGTGCCTTAACCTTAGCAGTCCTTATCTCCACAGATCGGTGTATAGCTCAGGGGATGTGGGTGGAATCACACCTAGCACCAAGCAGCCCAACAAGGAGGGGCAGGAAGGGGTGAGAATTGCACCACCACAGAGGTCACTTCACATTGACAGTAACGTCACGTAGGAAATCACCTGAATCCATCACTGGGAGGTGTTTCCTTGAACTGAAGTCCCCGAGTCCATTCCTCATGCCATGAGGCATCTCACATGAGTGCTGAGCAAGGTGATCACCACAGGGCTGAGGGGCCTCCCAGCCTCTGGCAGTGGAAGCAGGAGGCCCAAGAGACACTACGACTCCTGCAATGCACTGCCTCTGTGTGTACAAGAGAAGGACTCGTGTCTCTGAACACCCCTGTGTGTAAGATGAGTGCATGAGGCCAGCTGAGATATGGACACCTGACAGAGCCCTGACACTCTGTGTGTGACCCAGAAACAACCTCCACTCTCCCAGTGAGATTCATCTGAGCTGCCTTGGACAGGCTCATTGCAAGTGCTCCTGTTCGCTACGTCAGCCTTGTGAAGAATATGGTGGTGATTCGTGTTAAAATATGATGACTTTGTTAAGAATTTACCATGTACATAAGTTAAAGGAGATTTGTCGTGGTTTTATTGTTAAAAGGAATTTGGAGGTTTTTTTTTCCTCAGTGACAGATGCTAAGCAGGTGGAAAATTACCGGCGGGACCCCTGTCAGAAGTCCCCAGCAACACCGGATTGCGCAGGTGAAATATGATTGGAGGAATCCCTGCCAGGAGCCCCAGCAACACCAGAAAGCCCGGGGAAGTTTGAGGGACCCTGCTGTGCATGTGAAGGAGGGACTATAAAAGAGAGTGACGTAGCACCACCCGGTGCTCGTTGGTGTGGAGTGGGAAGCCCCCCCCTGCCCCCCGGCGTGCCTAGGTTTTTTTGCTTGTTCTTATTGCAAATAAATTTATTAAAGATATTTTCGCCTCTGCCTCGGCATTTATAACAATTTGGTGACCCCAACGTGATACTTCGGGACCCGTGGAGTGTTGGTTTTCAGGGGAGGCGCCCCATCTTTTAGGTGGCCCCTGGACTCCAGTACTTCCTCGGACCGACAGTATCACGAACAGAAGGCAATAAGAACAAGCAAAGAAAATCGGGATTCCCAGACGACGCTCCCCGGAGATTCCCCGTGAAGGATCCAGGCGAAGACCTCGGACTGTGAGTGACGCCTGGTGCGGGAGGGTTTTCTGCCTGAGTGAGTGCGGTGTGACTGAGACGTGACTGCGTCGTGAAGCGAGTGCGGAGCCCTTCTAGCCGCAGTTCCAGAGTCTCGCGAGAGGCCTGGCCGGCGAAGGGGCGAAGCGAAAGGAGTGAGTGCGGTGTGACTGAGACGTGACTGCGTCGTGAAGCGAGTGCGGAGCCCTTCTAGCCGCAGTTCCAGAGTCTCGCGAGAGGCCTGGCCGGCGAAGGGGCGAAGTGAAAGAAAAAAAAAAAGGTTTGAAAGGACTCAGGCAAGGGTTTTCAGGATAGGCATTATCCTAGGGTTGATACGGGATTAGTTTTATCCCAGGGTTGCCGGCAAAAGATTCGGGATAGGTTTTATCCCAGGGTTAAGAGATTCGGGATAGGTTTTATCCCAGGGTTATGGGCCAGAAAGGGAGTAAATCCCGTGGCTCGGGGAACCCACGGAGAGGTTCCCAGAAAGGGAGCGATTTGCCCGATATTTCTCAGGACAGTCCCCTGGGTTATATGCTAAAAAATTGGAATAATTGGCCTGAAACAAAAGGAAAAAGCAAAGAAAAAATGATTCAGTATTGCATGATCGAGTGGACTAAAGAACCTATTAAATCTGATCATTTATTTTGGCCAAAATTTGGAACTACTGACGATTGGACATGTCAGGCATTAAATTCATATGTAAGCAATAAAAAACCTTATAATCAAGAAGAATGTGACTATGCCCAGGCGTGGAGAGGTTCCCGAATAACATCAAAAATCCTCTTACTAAAGAATAAAAATACAGACAAAAAACCCTTGAAAAATGAGGAATGGGAACCTTTAGAAAATCTTCCTCCTCCTTATGGGAGAAGCTCAGAGGATGAGGAACCAAAACCTAGCGCTCCTTCCCCTCCACCAGGTAGCAGAACCCGTAATCGGGAAAAACAGAAACAGCTAGAAGATAATGAAGCAGATGTTTGGGGAGGTAATTTATACCCCTTACGAGAAGTGCCTATGGGGGGAGGTGCAGGAGGGATAGGATTTGTAAGCGTCCCCCTTAACACCGGAGACGTGAGAGCATTTAAGAAAGAGATGGGAAAACTTCTAGATGACCCATTAGGAGTGTCTGAAAGGCTTGATCAATTCCTGGGACCTAATACCTATACCTGGGATGAAATGCAGTCAATTATGGGCATCCTCTTTACAACAGAGGAAAGGCAAATGATTAGACAAGCCGGAATGCGTTTGTGGGAACAACAAAATCAAGCGGGGCCGCCGGCAGATCAGAAATGGCCCAATGTCCGCCCTAATTGGGATAATCAGCAAGAGCAGGGCAGACAGAATATGAGGGACCTTAGAAATTTAATAGTGGCCGGCATTAGAGAAGTGGTTCCTCGAGGACAGAATATTAACAAAGCATTTAGCGAACATCAAGGGAGAGATGAATCACCCACTGATTGGCTAGAAAGATTAAGAAAGAGTTTACAAATGTATTCGGGGGTAGACCCGACCTCCCCGGTGGGAGAGGCTTTACTGAAAACTCAATTTGTAGCCAAATCGTGGGGTGATATCAGAAAGAAATTAGAAAAGTTAGACGACTGGCAAGATCGGGGTCTGCAGGAGCTGTTGAGAGAAGCACAGAAGGTGTATGTTAGAAGGGACGAAGAAAAGCAGAAAGCGAAGGCGAAGATATTTGCAGCAGTCAGAGAAACTCAGTGGAGAGAGGAGAAGCCTCAGGAATCTCGCTCTAATGAATCACCTGGAGCATTAGGTGGTGAAAAGAGAGGGACAGTAATTAGGGAAAACACATTAGCCTGCTATTATTGTGGAAAGAAGGGACATTTACAACGGAATTGTAGAAAGCGAGAGCGGGATGAAAGGATGTTTAAAGAAGAATAGGGGTGTCAGGGGCTCTATTTCCTGGGGACAAAGACATCAGAGGAGCCCTTGATAAAATTGAAATTAGGTCCCCAGGGAGAAGAGTTTGAGTTTTTAGTAGATACGGGTGCCGAGAAATCGACTGTAAAAAGTATTCCGAGGGGATGTAAAGTAAAAAAAGAAACTGCTCTAGTAATAGGAGCTAAAGGGGAACCATTTAAAGTACCAATTGTCGGGGATGTAGAAATAGAATCCCAACACCGTATCGTTATAGGGGATTTATTGCTGCTACCAGAGGCTGAAAATAACCTTCTGGGAAGAGATTTAATTACGGAGTTAAAATTAAAAATAATAGTACAAGAAAAGAAATAAAAATTTATACATTAACAGAAAAAGACGAACAACAAATAGATCCGAAGGTCTGGTATACAAAAGGAGAGACTGGAAAACTTGAAATAAAGCCTATTAAAATTAATTTAATTGATCCGGAGACACCAATTCAGATAAAACAATACCCCATTCCTCTAAAGGGCCGAGAGGGGTTGAAACCAATAATAGACGAATTATTAAGTAAAGACACATTGGAGCCTTGCATGTCTCCACATAACACACCTATTTTACCAGTTTTAAAATCAGATGGATCTTACAGATTAGTGCAAGATTTAAGGGCTGTGAATCAACGAACTGTGGCTCGTTTCCCTGTGGTAGCAAACCCCTATATGCTACTTAACCAACTGTCCCCTGACTATATTTGGTACAGTGTAATTGATTTAAAAGATGTATTTTGGTCCTGCCCCCTAGACAAAGGGAGCAGAGACTATTTTGCGTTTGAATGGGAAGATCCATTTAATAATAGGAAGCAACAACTTAGATGGACAGTACTTCCCCAAGGGTTTACTGAATCACCCAACCTCTTTGGACAGGCATTAGAGAAATTATTACTAACATTCAAACCATCCTCAGGAATAAAACTCCTACAATACGTAGATGATCTATTAATAGCTGGACAGACTGAGAATGATGTCAGGACAGGGACTATAGAATTATTGAACTTTCTGGGAGAAAAAGGATTAAAGGTTTCAAAGTCTAAATTACAGTTTGTAGAAAATGAAGTAAAGTACTTGGGACACTGGCTCAGTAAAGGGGAGAAGAAATTAGATCCTGAAAGGATATCAGGAATATTGTCTTTGTCACCACCCAAAACAAAAAGAGAAATTCGTCAGGTATTAGGATTATTAGGATACTGCAGACAATGGATAGAAGGATATAGTGAAAAGGTAAAATTTTTATATGAAAAGCTGGTGTCTGACAGGTTGAAATGGACTGAGGAGGATGAGAATAAGTTTCAGAAACTAAAAGAAACACTGGCTGAGCCTCCAGTGTTAAGTTTACCAGATGTTAAAAGACCTTTTAAATTATTTATAACTACCTCAAATCAAACTACTTATGGGGTTCTAACCCAAGATTGGGCTGGAAGTAAAAAACCAATTGGATATTTTTCAAAATTGTTAGATCCCGTAAGCAGGGGCTGGCCAACATGCTTACAGTCTTTGGTGGCAGCCACCTTACTAATTGAGGAGGCACGAAAAGTGACCTTCGGAGCCAATATTACAGTGTTTTCTCCTCATGATGTGCGTAGTGTACTACAACAAAAAGCTGAGAAATGGCTCACTGATAGTCGACTATTGAGGTATGAGACTATCCTAATAGAAGCACCAGAACTAGAACTGAGAGTAACCGGTGCTCAAAACCCTGCTCAATTTTTATATGGGGATCCTAGAGGTGAATTGAGTCACGACTGCATTGAAGCAATAGAATTACAGACCAAGATAAGACCAGATCTAGAAGAAGCCGAATTATCTGAAGGCCAAAGGTTGTTTATAGATGGGTCCTCTAGAGTTGTAGATGGGAAAAGGAAATCAGGATATGCAATAGTCGATGGAACCAAGTTAGTGGTTAAAGAATCAGGCCCTCTCAGTCCTGCATGGTCAGCTCAAGCATGTGAACTATACGCTCTGTATCGAGCTCTTGAAATTTTGAAAGACATGAAAGGCACTATATATACAGATTCTAAATATGCCTTTGGGGTGGTTCACACCTTTGGAAAGATCTGGGAAGAAAGAGGAATGATTAATACTCAGGGAAAAGATCTGGTGCATCAAGAATTGATAGTTCAAGTATTGCAGGCATTGAGAGGTCCTGAAGAAATAGCCGTAGTGCACATAAAAGGACATCAAAAGGGAACAGGATATCAAACTAGAGGTAATAATCTAGCAGATGAAGAGGCAAAAAAGGCAGCTTTAAGGGAACCAATAAAGCTATATGTAATTGAACAGGGGGTAGATTATGGGAAAAAGGTATATAACCCTCAAGAACTAACTGAGATTCAGAAGTTAGGGGCTACTATGATAGATGGGAAATGGATTCTTCCAGACAAGAGGGAAATACTACCTAAAGGATATACTAGAAGAATAATAAATAGATTACACCAAAGCACTCATTGGGGCACTAAGGCTTTAAGTGATCATTTCCTAAGGCATTTTGGTTGTATTGGAATATATGAAATTGCAAAACAAGCTACTTATGGTTGTTTAACATGTCAAAAAATTAACAAAAGAACTATGAGACAGGCCGCAGCTGGTGGAAGGAAAACAGCTTATCGACCTTTTGAAAGGATCCAAGTAGATTTTACAGAACTACCAAAAGTTGGGAGGTACAGATACTTACTAGTAATGGTGGATCAGTTAACTCACTGGGTAGAGGCATTTCCTACCACCAGAGCGACTGCTCAATCAGTAGCTAAAATATTGCTAGAACAAATTATACCACGATTTGGAATTATAAAAGTATTTGATTCGGATCAGGGCACTCATTTTACATCTAAAATTATAAAATTAATTACAGAAGCCCTAGGCATTACTTGGGAATATCACACTCCGTGGCATCCACAAAGTTCTGGTCGGGTAGAGCGAATGAATCAGACCTTGAAACAACAGTTATCCAAATTAATGATAGAAACCAAACTCTCATGGATTAAATGCCTACCCTTAGCCCTACTTCATATTAGGACTATGCCAAACTCGGAGACAGGCCTCTCACCTTTTGAAATGTTATATGGAATGCCATATTCCCAAGGTATGCCTCTGGGGCATCCAGTGATAGAAGACGTAACGATTCAACAATACATTAAAACTATTGAGAAAAATCTAAAAGAATTAAGAATGAAGGGAATATTGGCCCAGACGACTCCTTTAGGATTTGCAGTGCATAAAATACAACCTGGAGATAAAGTAATGATTAAAACCTGGAAGGAGGAAAGCTTATCTCCTAGATGGGAAGGACCATTCCTGGTATTGTTGACTACGGAGACAGCTGTAAGAACTGCTGAAAGAGGATGGACTCATATTTCCAGGGTGAAAGGACCAGTCACAGGTGAATCAAATTGGAAGATCGAGTCAACGCCTGGAGATTTGAAGCTCCGAATGCGATGGAGTTAAAATAGGATTGGACTTACCAAGGCAGACAGAGGGACATCAACAGTAGTAAAGATCTTGAATCGTCGACATGAACCCTGTGTGTATGTATATATGTTAAAACGTTGTAACATTCACAGGTTTTTTTGGTTTTAGACTGTTTTGCATGAAAACATAAGTCAGTTCATATAGTTGGACAAAGAAACTGAAGAAAAAAAAAAAAGGGAAGTAATAGAGTGAGGGAAAAGCTGAGAGTAAGTCCAAGTGAGGGCAAGACCGGATTGGCCTCCATTTTTGCTGTTAAGAAGACACAAACCCGACCGTTGGCAGCAACCCGATGGGTCCAGGGATAAACAGAAAAATGTGCCATACCGGACCTCACTATGGCGACTGGCTTTTTCCCCTCATTTTGTGTGTTGGCCTTGTGATGGCTAAAAAGGGTCAAAACACTACCAGCTTATATGACCCCTTTGAAGAGAATGAGTTTGTTCTGTTAGCAAAAACTATAAGTAAAACTTTCAATTTAAGTCATTGTTGGGTTTGTGGGGGACCTTTGGGATTGTCAAGTTGGCCGTGGGTTTCTGTACCGCTTTCCCCATCACAAATTGTAAGTAACTATAGTGATGTTAATGATTCCATGTTTTATTAGATTGATTCATTCAGTTGTTCAAGGGATGCAAATCTCTGCAATACCAATGGATCCTGAATTAGCCAAGGGAGGAGAGGTACACCCACTAATGATAGTTAAAATAAAGAAAACAGAACACCCAAATCCCATACAACAGACCCTAGCACGTTTTGAAACCGAAACACGAATCAATTTAATAAAACAAAAGGCGAGGGATTGTGAAGAATATGGTGGTGATTCGTGTTAAAATATGATGACTTTGTTAAGAATTTACCATGTACATAAGTTAAAGGAGATTTGTCGTGGTTTTATTGTTAAAAGGAATTTGGAGGGTTTTTTTTCCTCAGTGACAGATGCTAAGCAGGTGGAAAATTACCGGCGGGACCCCTGTCAGAAGTCCCCAGCAACACTGGATTGCGTAGGTGAAATATGATTGGAGGAATCCCTGCCAGGAGCCCCAGCAACACCAGAAAGCCCGGGAAAGTTTAGGGGGCTCTGCTGATTGGAGGAATCCCTGCCAGGAGCCCCAGCAACACCAAAAAGCCCGGGAAAGTTTGAGGGACCCTGCTGCGCATGTGAAGGAGGGACTATAAAAGAGAGTGACGTAGCACCACCCGGTGCTCGTCGGTGCGGAGTGGGAAGCCCCCCCCTGCCCCCCGGCGTGCCTAGTTTTTTTTGCTTGTTCTTATTGCAAATAAATTTATTAAAGATATTTTCGCCTCTGCCTCGGCATTTATAACAGCCTCGCCTGTAATTCTGGACTGTGCCCTCAAAAGTGCCAGAGTAATCAGAGAGGTTCTGGGGTCCATGGAAAAGGCAGATGTCAAACCCATCTTCAAGAAGTGCAGGAACGAGAAGTGGGAGAATTATAAGGGGAGAATTATAGGCTGGTCAGCTTCCCTCCATCCCTGGGAAGGTGGTAGGGTACGTCCTGCAGCCATCTTCAGGTAGCTGAAGGACAAGAAAGGGATTGCTGCACCAAAACGGGCAGGGGAAAGAAGGACATGTTGGGCACATGGAATTTTACAAGTCCTTTGACATGGTCTTCCATGGAGTCCTTATAGCCAGGTTGGTGCTACCTGGGCTGAAGAAGTGGATGTTAGGGTGGGTGGAATGTTGGCTGGGGGATCAAGTCCAAAAGTCATCAGTGGTACAAAGTCCTGTGTGCAGCTGGTCACTAGTGACATCCCTCAGTGACCAGCACCTGGGCCAACACATTGAACATCTTTACCATCCCCCTGTATGATATGTTGGAGTGCATTTTCAGCTCCTTTGTGGGTGATGCAAAGCTGGACAGAGGCCTTGAACAACCTCACCTTGTTCACCCTGCCTTCAGCTTGAAAGTCGGACAAGAGGTTGTTCAGGGTCCCTTCACACCTGAGTTTCTCTATGATTCCATGAATCTTTTTCTTGACAAGGTTTTCTGAAAATAAAAAAGAGGCAGAAGACAAGATATAGATGTGTCAACATAAGTACAGCAGTTCCTATGAAGAATGTTTCTCCACTCTGACCATTAGTAAGAACTATATTTGATAGATATTAATAAACAAGCAGAGTTTGATCTGGTCAGGTCCTTGGCCATAAGGAGGGTGATGGATGCGTATGGTCTTATGAGGTCAGTTGTGTCTCAGAAACTCACAATTCAGTAGGAAGCGTGTGGTTGTGAAGGGGACCATGAAGTCAGTTCTGTCTCTGGAGGTGACAGGCCAGCAGCATGTACACGGCTGGGAAAGTGCCTCTGCCAAAGTACCCATAGGCCTTACCCAGGAGAAAGGCTTGGACACGGGATGTCATGTCCATTCCACCTGAGTACATGTGGGACAGCAGCAGGCACATGGCTTGGTCACGTCCATCCGAGAAGCTGAAAGGCCAGCAGCGGTCATGTGGTTTAGAAGATCCTGGTGGGGTTCCTGCTCTCTGGTCAGGTGAAAGACCACAGGAAGCCTTTGGGTTGTGTTCCCTGCTGGAAGGGCAGTTTCTGAGGTGGTAGAGCTTTCCTTGGTAGTGGGAAACATCAGTGAAGGTCGGGAAATGGTGGGGTGGGAGCAAGGCGGGGAAGGGAGATGGGTGCTCCAGCCTGCAGGGAGAGAGGGGCAGGAGTGGGACAGGGTAGAACAGCCTGCGGTGGGGATGGCAAAGGGCGCTGGCAAGGATGGAAGTTGCCCACAGAACCCAGGTCTTTGTCCCATCATGTCAACAATGAAGGTTTTAGATCACTAAAACTTGGGGAAAGGTATTAGCAAAAAGTGATTTTAATGTGAATTTGTAAGAGTGTGACTTAATGAAATTTGATGGCAAGTTTCACTCTATTACTTACTACATGGAAGAAACACAGAAAGGAAAATTGCGGTAGAGTCCAGCTAGAATGATTTACACAGAGACCGAAGATGAAAAGGGTAAGGGAGACCGTCCCATTACGTCACGAGGTTCAGATCGGGCCCCTTAATTTCTAAACTCCTCCTCAGAGAGAACTGTAGGTGCAGCTAGATCCAATCTTAGTCCCAGACCCGGTTAAGAGTTTATGTCTAATGGAATTAATATAAAGTGTAAGGAAAATATCTTGTTGACTATTTACACTAATTTGTTGCGGAATGAGTGATTATATATCCCACAAAATTTTGAGGTAGCAGAAATTTAAGATTTATTAACACTATGAAGGTAAACCACAAGATTAGGTTGAATGATTTTTGGCAATGTTTATCACTGGCACTTAATCACTTATAAGGGTGATTTCATAAAATTCTTTTTAATCAACAACATAAAGTTTCCAAATTATCAAATAGACACACACACAAACATACACACACAGACAGGTACAGAGTTTAATGTATGATAGTAAATTATTGGTACCAAATGATCACTGAAACTTAGAGAAATCTAATGGTAGTTAACTCCACACTAGTCTTTGTCATCGTTATTCAGCAGAGAATTTTTGAACCCTTTCTCTTCATCGGCATCTCTCAGCAGATGATCTTGGAAATCTTCATGAAATCTGTTCTTTGATATCCTCACAAAATCTGCCCCAAGAGGCATCCCAGCTCAGAGGGTGATACTGGGGCACAGCCTGTTGTGATCCCGTAGAGCTCAAAGGGTCACACTTAGGGTCGCTATTTATAGGATCACGAGATGATTGACTTTGGTCAGTATTTTTTTCATATTGGCCACAATTCTTGTCAGGTAATTCCGGTACCTCCCCGAGCGGGCTACGATCCAGGCAGCAGGAGTTTCAGGTACAGTTAGGAAGTGCCTAATCATCCTAACAAACCGTAGTTATAACCAGGACAAGAAAGTACCAGTTTGTCCCAACTGGCTGCACTTGTTGCCAAGATAAAAACGTGCCAGATCGTCCCAGCCCACTGCACTTGGAACCAAGACAAGAACACAATGTTGGCTGGTCCTGACATCGCAAGGTGGCCCAGGGGGTCTGCACCACCAAACCTTGGCCATGGCAGTTGCCCTGGAGAAGACATGTCCTCATGGCACTGGGTCATCGTTGCCTCCTCACAGCCCCATGGGGAAGCTGGAAGTTCTTGTGCCCTTGTTGTCCTTTACTTGGCATTGGACCTCCCTTATGAGGACAGGCTGAGAGAGTTGGGGGTGTTCAGCCTGGAGAAGAGAAGGCTCAGGGGAGACTTTATAGTGGCCTTCCTGTGGGGGCTACAGGGCGCCTTAACAGAGCTACAGGAAAGATGAGGAGGGACTCTTTATCAGGGAGTGTAGGGATAGATTGAGGGGTCATGATTTTTAACTGAAAGAGGGTAGATTTAGGTTAGATATAAGGAAGAAATTCTTCCCTGTGAGGGTGGTGAGACACTGGCACAGGTTGCCCAGAGAACCTGTGGCTGCCCCCTCCCTGGATGGGCTCAACACCAGTTTGGACAAGGCTTGGAGAGACCTGATCTAGTGGAAGGTGAACCTGGCAATGGCAGAGGGGGAGGGGGTGGAACTAGATGGTCTTTAAGGTCCCTTCCAACCCAAACCATTCTATGATTCTATGATCCCATGGACACCCTTGCTCCTCACCTCGCCAACCTCATTATTTCTCTCATTGGCCCCCTGGGACTTGCATCACTTTTCTTTACATCAGACTTCTCCACTGAATCCCACACCTGACTGTTACAGCTTCTTTGCAGCAATTTCTACCTGCTTTCCTTAGAGCACTGGAGGTAATCAGGCACAGAAGAGTTTTTTTAAATTGGGAGAAAGAAACCAAAAAGCACATCACACTGCGGTCTTTATTCACTCCCTTGATGATACAAGCAAGGAACAGATCAACCATTTTCACAGTGTGCCTGGACACATCTTGTATTGAAGGATGACATGCTGCAAGGACAACAATGGTCCATATCAAACCTCAATTGAAGCTTGAACAGGAATTCAAGGGAAAAAAGATGAGCTTTTAGTACTTCAGGAACAGCTGAAGAGCAAACAGAGATACTGTGGGACCACTGCTGAATATTTAGAAAGAGCAGGTGTAGGTAGATCTGAGATGGTCTGTGTCCTCTTTGCCTCAGTTACCACCAGCGAGGTCTCCCAGGCCTTTGTGTTTTCAGTCAGGACTCAGGACAGGAAAAACCAGCGGTGGGTGGGGATCAAGGCAGGGGTGACTTGAGCAAACTACACCCTTACCAGTCCATGGGAGCAGTGGGGCTGCACCCAAGGGTGCTGAGAGAGGATTTCAGCAGGTCATGCTGGTCTGTTAGGATCCCAGTAAGAGCGGCACTCAGACTCTGTGAGGCATCATTTAAAATGCTGTTCGTTAGTGCTAACACCATAAGGAGAGAATTGTAGAGCTAATCTTATGTCCCTCGTGATGGTGGGAACCCCAGGGGATGTAGCGTTGAATGGGCTTCCGACCTACAAGCAGCGTGCCATGCGGACCCAATCTGTTGATGAGAGTCTCCTGGTTTGGACATTCAAGCTACTCTGGGACTTTCTTAGAAGGAAACAACATTATTTCTCATTTCTGCAGTCAGAGAGGAACAACGTTCTCATGAGAACTTCTTGCTGCACTGTTAGGTACAGGCACAGCCAGGCAGGTGGCATAAGGAGCAGTAGAGAGTGGGAGCTGCCTGCAGGCTCCTCTGTGACAAAGAGCTGCTGAGGTTGTCCTGTGGCCAAGGGACCCGTGCAGCACAGCACAGGCGTGAAGACCGCGCTGTACATGCAGCAGCACAGAGCAGCACAGCACTGACTGCTCAGGTTTCCCTGGGAGAAGGCTGGGCTCCACCCTGGTGCCCCAGCTGAGGTGCTGCGGCCCAAATGTGCACTGCCAGGAAGAGCTGTAGGTCCATTGCTTGTCCCTGGACCATGATCTTTTTGGATTAACTGAGTAGCATAGCATAACATGGCGTATGATAAAACAGAACAGAATAGTTCAGCTGGAAGGGACCTACAGTGCCCACCTAGTCCAACTGCCTGACCACTGCAGGCTGACCAAAAGTTAAAACATGTTATTAAGGGCATTCTCCAATGATGGAATGTGGACACTGACCACTTCTAGGAAGCCCTTTCCAGTGTTTGACAATCTTCTCGGTATGCAAATCTCTCCTAATGTCAGGACCGAACATCCCCTGATGCAGCTTTGAACTATTCACATGCGTCTTGCCCCTGGGTCCAAGGAGAATAGATCAGCATGTCCCTCTCCATTTCCCCTCCTCAGGAAACTGTGGGACTGGATGTGTTACACCCAAGGGTGCTGAAAGAGTTGGCAGCTGGGCTCGCCAAGCCGCTTTCCATCATTTACCTGAAGTCATGGCTAACTGGGGAGGTCCCATTGGACTGGAGGGTGGCAAATGTGACACCCATCTACAAGAGAGGCAGAAAGGAGGATCCAGGAAACTATAGACCTGTCAGTCTGACCTTGGTGCCAGGGAAAGTCATGGAGCAAGTCATCTCGGGTGCCATTAAAAGTCATATAATGGATAACCAGGGGATCAGGCCTAGTCAGCTTGGGTTTATGAAAGGCAGGTCCTGCCTGACAAACCTCATCTCCTTTTATGACAAGATGACCCAACTATTGGATGAGGAAAAAGCTGTGGATATTGTCTACCTGGATTTTCGAAAAGTATTTGACACATTTCCCCATGGAATTCTCATAGAAAAACTATCTGCCCATGGCCTGGATGAGCAAACGGTCTGCTGGGTCAAGCACTGGCTGGATGGACGGTCCCAGAGAGTGGTGGTCAACGGAGCTCCATCCAGCTGGTGGCCGGTCACAAGTGGTGTTCCTCAGGGCTCGGTGTTGGGACCATTTCTGTTCAACATCTTTATTGATGATCTTAATAAGGACATAGAGTGTATCATCAGTAAGTTCGCAGATGACACCAAGTGAAGCGGGAGTGTCGATCTGCATGAGGACAGGGAGGCTCTACAGAGAGACTTGGATAGATTGGATTGGTGGCCAACGTCAACAGGATGAGCTTCAAAAGACCAAGTGCCAGGTCCTGCACTTGGGCCACAACAACCCCCTGCATGGCTACAGGCTTGGGGAGGTGTGGCTGGAGCTGTCTGGAAGAGAAGGATCTGGGGGTTCTAATTGACAAGCAACTGAACATGAGCCGGCAGTGTGTCTAGGTGGCCAAGAACCCACTTCAGTGCTGATGTGCATTGGGGTTAAAACAAACAAAAACAAACAGAAAAACAAGCATACACACTAGGCTAATCCTTCGGAGAGAGAGCTTCCAAGTGGCAAAGCAGATTGAACACAGAAATATTGAGAGCCAAGTTCACATTTCTAGCAAGGGAAAATGTTCCAGGTCAGTAATTAAACTCTTTTGCCCATCCTGCCTGGACATCCACAACAGTTGTGTCACACCATGGGCATTGTCAGAGGGAAGATGGAGGTGGTGTGAACTGAAATCCTTCTGGCTCAAATGGAAGCTCAAAGCCTGAGCTGGCAGGATGACACTGACTGCAGTCAGACACCGGTTACATGAGACGACTGTGAGTCCAGACCTAGTTGGCAGAGTTTCTCACACAGCTCCCTGAGGAGGGCAGGGTGTCAGGGAGAGGAGAGCACGCTTCAGTTTCCCAGATCCCCGGAAAGTGCCCAAACCATCCTTCCCTTGGCCTCTGCCATCCCATTGCATGAGATGCAGACTTGGTGGGGTTTTATCCAAGAATCCTTAAATAAGACTTCAGGTGTTTGTTTGGTTTCCCTGAGATAACCAGTAGCGACAAAAAAGCATTAATGTCCCAAAACAAAGATATCTGTCGTGTAGCCTTCTGCATCTGTGGTAGCCTCTCTGGGCAATGCCAACTGAATCAGTATCTGCAATACACGCTGTGCTACCCCATCCTCAAGGACAAACCTGAAGAAGTTCAGATGAAGGGTGGTCTTGAAAAAGTCGCCCTTTGTGTCCCTGCGTGGCATGGACACTGCTGATTTCCCTCTCCAGAGGGTGACAGAGGCTGGATCCCCTTCTCAGCACAGACTCCTTGCCAGAAAGCCACAGGCATGGGGTTGGCTCACCTGGTTCTTACTGGCTCTTCACTCAGCATCCATTGTGATGTAGGTGGTGCTTTCCTGTCACTCCCTCTTCTACACAGAGGAGCGTAAGAAGTCACATGTGTTGTAGGAGACGTTCATAAAAGCCCTGTTATGGCGAAGAAGTCTCACCATGAGCTCTGGAGGCAGCAAGGAAGATCATAAAAAGCACCAGGAAGATCCAGGAAGCTTGAGGCCTCTTCTGAAGAGTTAGTTGCCCTGAGCAGCAGCGATTGGCCATGTGTAGGTGTGGGAGAGTGGTTCTCTCACTGGGGGATGTCAGTGAGAAACAATGAGATGTCTGATGGCTTTAGCAAATCCTTACAGCCATGTCAGAGCCCAGGAATGGAAAGCAGTTGGTGTCTGCAGGTGGAAGAGGAGGAGGATTGCCCTAGAAATACGGCAGGAAGGAAGGAAGGCCCCTCCTGTGCAAATCCAGGACGGTACAGACATTTCCATCTTGTGTGCATGCCTCAGCCTGGCAGAGGGGGAATGCCCGCTGCTGGGGGTGGCTGTGCAAAGTCATCCACATGAGTTGACCTTGCTCTCCTCCCCTCCTTCACTCCCCACCCTTGGACTGACCTCAGGAAACCTCCATGAGCCTGGAGGATGGACATGCCCATTAAAGTCCCATCACTGCAGGGGAAGAGGAAGGGTTTGTGAGAGACATGGGCCTGCAGGGAGAGAGCAGCGTGTGCACAGCAGTGAGTGTGTTAAGGCAGGGAAAGACCTGAAATAGCTGAAATGACATAAGTTTAATTTTTTTTCCGAAGCAGCAGAAAAAGGAGGATGTGCACTTCAGCGCTGGGATGTGGAGCTAAATAGAGGATTGTAACATGTCTGGGGCTTGGAAACCTAGAGTGGTAAATGAGAATTAGCAAGGCTTTGGAAGTCACCAAATGGGTTGGGGGGAACACATTGGCCTTAACAAATGTGCAGAAATCCACCTCTTTGTCTTGGCAGTGAGGAAGCAGACCCAGGCATAGGACAGGGTAGCTGTGGTGGGGATGGCCATGGGCCTTGGTGGGGCTTTGATACCCCAACAGAAAGGAGACTCTTGTCCTCTGGGCTCTGGCTTCTGTCTCTTCCACTGAGCCCCATGGGAGGACACCAGGTCCTTACAGCTCCAGCACCTCACTGCCTCCTCACCCACCCTCCATAGAGCCTGGGAGGTGTCCTGCTGCTGACCTGCACATGGCATCATGCACAACCACATCACGTTGTCCCCAGGAAAGGCTTTGAGCCATCCAAGAAGGAGAGGAGCCCCACCCCATGGGGACGGCGGTCAGGGCTTGGCCATCCTGCTTGGTGAAACAAATCAAGGGCTTTCACGGTGACCTCCACATTTAAATGTCTTCCTCTACCAAGTGTCTCTGATTTCCTGCTTCCCCAGCCTCCAGGGACAGGAACCTTGTCTGCTGATTCCCTCCACGGTCTCTTCGGTGACGGACTTCAGCAAGAACTGTGAACACCCTCAGAAACCTGGAGGTTTGCTTCTGACTTACACTTCTCTAGAGACTTGTTTTTCTTTGAGGATCTGCAGTTCAGGAACTCAGCACCAGAGGCCTCATTAACATGCAAAACACCCTATGGAGCAAAGCCTGACCATAATTTTCTTCTAGTTTTCAATTCTTACGTGGTTTATGTGGTTTGTTAGAGAGCTTTCAGGAATTGAGTCAAAGTGAAAAGGTGTCAAAGCCAAGGGACCAGGTAAATAAAATGTTTAATTTTGAATAGCCAGTTCTGCATAAATCCCAAGGTATTTGGGTTGCAGGAAATCTTCAAGTAGGGTCTGCACCATCTAGACACATGTGGATGGACTGGTACAGCTGCCCGCAGCAAGGGACATCCCCATCTCCTAGGCTGAGGCATGCAGTCAAGATGCAAATGTCTGCAGTGTCCCCCTGTGACAGGCCTCCAGGCAGAGTGTGACTCATTCTGCATGACCCTCTAAGCCTGTATCAGCTCATTTTGGATCCACCACCCTTCCCTGCAACTGTCAAGACTATGGGAGCTTCTATGTGTTCCCTACACCCAGGAGCAAGGTTTGTAAATTCCTCCTTTGCAGCTTCGCCTGCTTCCACCTCCTCCGTGCTGCTTTTCTGTCCTCAGTCAGTTCAGTCCGTCCTCAGTCGGTCCTCAGTCAGCTCAGACAAGCAGCCTCACGAGGTGGTTGCTTCTTTCCCAGGGTATTTGGAGAGATCCTTCTTGTCCTCAGAGGAGTATTTCCTGGCAGGTCTATCAGATTTCCTGAGCTCCTTCTCCCTTCAGAGCTGCTTCCCCTGGCACCGCTTGGATCATCTCCCAGGTACATCACAGACTCCTCCTCTGGAGTCCACTGGCCTGTGCTCTGCTGCTGGCCTTCCTCACTGCCTTTTGGTGCCTGGGACCCCACTATTTCATGGTCACAACAGCCAAGGGTCACACAGCTTATCCTAGTCCTGACTAGCTCTTCCTTGTTGGTCAGGACCAGGTCCAGCATTGCCCCTGTTGGCCCACCTGGCAGCTTGGCTTAGAAGTTGTCCCAAGAGCCCCCAGGCTGTGGCCACTGTGCTGATTTGCGTGGCCAGTGAATGCCAGGGCACTTGCCGTCCCCCACAGAAACCTGCTCATTAACCTGGAGACTTCCTCAGGTTGCTGACAAGACTTCTTCTGCCCACTGTCCCTGATCAAGTGGTTTTTAACTGCCAAGACTGATTTCTCCTCTCATCCTCACTCACACAATCTAACTCAACCTCTTGACCATCTCGTAGAGGAGCTCCATATAGCTGAGCTGCTCCTTCACACACGGGACATCCCCCCATCCTCATCCTCCCTGTCACTCCCTCCAGCAGAGCCTGTATCCTTCCACTGCAGGAAGCAATGGTAACTCAGCAAGCTGTCCCACCACATCTCATTTAATCCAAAAATGTCCCGGTGCTCTGACAAGCCATGGGGCTCCTCCTGCCAGTGCATATTTGGGCCGCAGTGCCTAAGCCGTGGCACCATAGTGGAGTGCAGCCTTCTCCCAGGGAAACCTGAGCACAGATCCTGAGAACATGTTCTCATGAGAACGTCAGTTGTTTACCGTAGACATGAGAAAAAGAGTTGTTTCCTCATATGAAAATCCTGTTGCAGCTTGAATGGCCAAAACAGGGGAATCTCTTCTATGGGTGCGATGATTCTGCATGCAGGTCGAAGGCCCGTTCACACCACCTGGGGTTCCCACCCTCTAAGGGGACTTAAGATTGCCTCCCCTCATAGTGTTAGACCTAACGACAGCATTTTAAAAGGTGCGTCACAGAGTGTGAGTGCCTTTCTTACTGAGATCACAACAGACCAGCACCTCCTGAGGAAAAAACACTCTCTCAACACCCTTGGATGTAACCCCATGGACTGGTAAGGGTGCAGTTTGCTCAAGTCACCCTGCCTTGATCCCCATCCACAGCTGGTTGTTCTCCAGAGTCCTGCCACAAAGCTCTAAGGCCTGGGACCTATCACGGCGCTGTGGGGAGAAGCTGTGGGGGGAAGGAGAGACCCCTGGCACGGCAGGGTCTTTCTGCTGTGGAGAGGGTGCTGGGTGGGTCAGGGTTGCTCACAGCTCCAGATCACCCCCAGGGAATTTCAAGGGGGTTTTTAAAGAGGAAGGTCAAGATGGGGACTACCTAAAAGGGGAGGAGTGTTTGCTTTGAGATTTCTCCTCTTGGTTCTCCGGGTGGGCACTGGGAAAATGGAATTTATTTCTTGTTTCTGGAGCAGGCTCTAAGACCCCAGTTCTCGTTAGCACTTGTTAAAGTTTTTCCTTAACCCCTGCACACACAGAGATGCCCCTGGGCAGGGCCCTGCTGCCAGGAGGGGTCTGCAGGGCAGAGCTGAGCACACAGTGAGTGGGATGGCGGCTGTGAGCACTGACAGGGAGGAGACGTGTTGACAGAGACACAGGTCCCACCTGTGGCAGCTCTAGACAGCAGAGACATGGTCAGGGAGACACAGGGAGCTGCTCCCACAAATGCCATGAGAAGGGGATTTGGGCACCTCCCTGCCGTCCCCTGCAGCACAAAGACCTTTAAGAAGCACCCCACTGATCTCCTCTCCCACCCAGCACAGAATTTGCCCCCAGGGTTGTGGGATTTCATGCTGAGTCTTCTTCTTGGCATCCTGACCTGCAGTGAGGAGAAACCCCTGAGTTTCTGTCTGTCTGTCCCTGTCCTTCCTCCCTTGGCAGGAACGTTGGGGCATTTCTCTGTGTTTCCCCTCCTGCCCCTGCTGCCTGTGTCCCCACCTTACCTGGGGGGGCTCTGAGCACGACAGTGTGTCACTTAAGGACACCCCATCTTCAGGGCTTTGAGTCTTTCCCTGGGGTCCTGCTGGGCTGCAGGCTGCCCTCCAGAAGGGCACAGCTCTCCCATGGTCTCTGCGTCCCATGGAGAAGACAACTCGGTGCTAAGGCCATGGCAATGCGGCTCATCATCTGTGTGTGGGCAGCTGCAATGAGCCCTGTGTGTCCCTGCCTGGGAGCGGGGACCTGAGATCTTCCTCAGGTAGGGTGAGATGGCACCAGACAGAGATCATAAAAAGGACCTGACAAAGGTCTCCCTGAAAGGGTCCAGGCAATTGAGGGGTTTCCATGAGAACTGGCATAGGTTTGGTTCAGAGAACTCTGCCCTAACTTCTCCCTGCCTTTACCCGCTTGCTCAGATATCCATACACAGAGGCAGCAAATGTCCAACGACAGCTCCATCACTGAGTTCCTCCTCCTGGCATTTGCAGACACACGGGAGCTGCAGCTCTTGCACTTCTGGCTCTTCCTGGGCACCTCCCTGGCTGCCCTCCTGGGCAACGGCCTCATCATCACCGCCATCACCTGTGACCACCACCTGCACACCCCCATGTACTTCTTCCTCCTCAACCTCTCCCTCCTTGACCTGGGCTCCATCTCCACCACTGTTGTGGTTTTACTCACTAGGACAAGAAAAAAACTCATCAATTTAATTCCAACACTAACTAAAACAACACTTAATAAAACAGATTTCTCTAACTCCTCCCCCCACCATGACGCAAAGGGGGAGGGATGGGGCTTATGGTCAGTCCATCACTCGTTGTCTCTGCTGCTCTTCACTCCTCAGGGGGAGGACTCCTCGCACCCTTCCCCTGTTCCAGTGTGAGGTCCCTCTCACGGGAGAGTCCTCCATGAACCTTCTCTGACATGAGTCATTCCCATGGGATGCATTCTTCCAGAGGTGCTCCAGCGTGGGTCACCCCTACGTGTTGCGGTCCTCCCAAAGCTGAACTACAACAGAGTCCCAGGTTCCTTCAAGCGCAGCCACCTTCTCTGGTGGGGGGTTCTCCCCAGGCTGCAGGTGGGTTTCTGCTCCACCTGGACCTCCATGGGTGGCAGGGGAGTGGCTCTGCCGCCTCACCATGGGTGCAGAGGTGTTCACAGAGGTGTTCTCCTCACAATGCCTCCTCACAACTCCAACTCCTCCTTCCAGGTTCCCCTTCTTCAATCACAGAGGGGCAGCCACCATCATTAATTGGCTCAGCCCTGGCCAGAGGTGGCTCCAACTTGGAGCTGGAGGAGCTTCGAGAAGCTTCTCACAGGGGCCAACACTGTAGTCCCCTCCTTTGCTGCCAAAAACCCAACACACAACCCCAGCACAAGGAGCTGAGAGTTTGCAGATGACAGCAAACCGAGTCAGGGGGCTGGTGTATACACTGGTGGGCTGCATTCTGGAGGAACCTCAACATGTTGACAGAGTGGGCCACAAGAACCTACTAGATTTCAGAGAGGAGAAATGCCAAGTCTTGCCCTGGGCTGACCTAACCCTGGGAACAGCCCCACGTGGGATGCAGCCCAGCAGAAAAGGCCTTAGGGGTCACAGTGGCCAACAGGTTGCACGTGAGTTGGTGGTGAGCCCTGGCAGGCAAGAAGGCCAAGAGCGTCCTGGCTGGATGACGAGGAGCATGGCCAGGAGGTGAAGGAGAAGGATTCTCCCCTTCCATCCAGCGCTTGCTAGACCACATGGAAAGTTCGCACTGAGTCTGGGGTCTCCTGCCCCCAGTACAGGAAAGACGTTGGTCAACAGGAGCAAGTTCATTGAAGGGGCACCAACACAATCGTGTGTGTGGGGGCGTGCAGGGGGCTGGAGAACTTCCCACCTGAGGAAAGGCTGAGGGAACACTGTGGAGATGAGAAGGCTTTGGGGAACTTTGTAGAAGCATCTCAAAACCTGTCAGGTGGTTGAGAACATCAAGGCAGGTTCTTCGTCATGATGCATGATAGGAAAATGAAAAACAAGGGATGAAAGTTGAAAGAACATTCAGGTGGGAGATGTGGACCCTGAGGTCCATGAAGTCATAACCACGAGGTCACTTCACGCTGGAAGAGGTTGCCCTGAGAGGTTGTGCAATCCAGATCCTTGTAGGGTTTCAAGCCTTCTTTCCCCCTAAACATGGTCTCCCACCATTGACCAAACCACTCCTGCTCAGGCAAGAATGAAGCACCAGCACAAGCTCGGCCTCCCTTGGGCCTTCTCTTCCCTGGGAGAGAAATCTTCTACCAACCCCACACTTCTTCCACCCTCAGCCTTTGCAGCCGCCCATACCTGGCCTGCCCACTTGCCTTCGTCGCCATCACCTTTGTCATTAAGGCCCAACACAGATCTTGGCACTCCCACTGTAAGCTGGCACCCACCCCACCCCCGGAGCACATCTGGACATGGAGGCAGGGAGAGGCCAAGTCCATCCTGCCCAGCACTGGGCACAGCTTTTTCCTGGGTGTGTCCCCAAGGAGCTCTCCTCATGGGTGTCAGCCTGTGGCCTGGCAGGGGTGGCACAGGGACAAAGGCTGTGGGGCAGGGCTGAAGGAGCTCAGCTGGGAGAGCGTTAGACAGAGATCTAAAGGTCCCTGGTTCAACACAGGGCTTCAGCAATGATTTTCTCCCTTAGATTTCTGCAGAGCCCATCTGCCTTCTTCCATCCTGCCCTGGCCCTCCTCGCTCCTTCACCTCTTGGCAGAGCACTGCCTGTGTGCTGTAGCTGCAGATCTAGAGGCTAGAAGGAGCCTTCCTCCAGCACCACCAGCCCCCAGCCTCCCCCTGGGCAGGACTCTCTGTTCACAGATACACAGCACAGGGGGACACCCCTGGGGACCCACATGAACATCCCTCTGCATCTCTCCTCCCTCCTGCAAGGGCACAGGTCGGGACAGAAGTGCCAGCAGTGGCTCCACTGGGGTCCAGCATGGAAGGTCACCACACTGTGACTTCCAAACAGCTCCAACTCAACCACCGAATGTCATTTTTACTCTCCAAATTTACCTCCCTCTGCATTTTCTGCGCATCACTTCTGTGTTCTCTGTCCTCTCAGCACCAGACCCAGGGCTCACAGCACAAGTGTCCCAGCTGTCCCCAGTTTCCATCCCCAAATATCTTCACACACTAGACTGGACTGTCTGGACCCGCTGCAGCCCATCACAGCCATCACTCCCTGCCCAGAGAAGAAAGAGCTGCTCATGAGCTCCAGCAAGCTGCTGGGCTCCCCTCTTGCTGCTACAGAAGCCTTCTGGCCCATCAGGAACATGGTGACAGCTGTGACCCAGGAGGTCGTCCCCTGTCTCCAGCCTGAACATCTCCCCAGTCATCAAGGATTCCAGAAGTTCACAGTGACTCTGGTCTGGTTTTGATTGTCCCAAACCCTCTCTGCCAGGCAGGGGCTCAGCAGGGACAGACCTATGTCACTGGGCAACACAATTGCCCCAGGTTGGCCACCATGAAGACACCATCCACGCATGTGGTCAAGTGATCAGCCTTGGAGTTAACAGCTGATCATGCTCACCCACCCTGCCACAGAGCCCAGCCAAGGCTGTCCCAGGCACTGCTTTCCTGTCAGGACAGTCACAGAATCACAGAATCATCTCGGTTGGAAAAGCCTTTGAAAATCCTCCAGTCCAACCATGAACCTCACACGGACGGTTCCCAACTCTACCAGATCCCTCAGCACTGGGTCAGCCCGACTCTTCAACCCCTCCAGGGATGGGGACTCCCCCCATGCCCTGGGCAGCCCATTCCAATGCCCAACAACCCCTTCTGCAAAGAAATACTTCCTAAGAGCCAGTCTGACCCTGCCCTGGCGCAGCTTGAGGCCATTCCTTCTTGTCCTGGCGTTTGTTCCTTGGGTCAAGAGACTCATCCCCCCTCTCTGCACCCTCCTTTCAGGGAGTTATAGAGAGCGATGAGGTCTCCCCTCAGCCTCCTCTTCTCCAGACTAAACCCCCAGTTCCCTCAGCCGTTCCCTACCAGACCTGTGCTCCAGACCCTACACCAGCTCCGTTGTCCTTCTTTGGACACACTCGAG
The DNA here is from genome assembly GCA_030819815.1 of Strix occidentalis. Classification (NCBI taxonomy): domain Eukaryota; kingdom Metazoa; phylum Chordata; class Aves; order Strigiformes; family Strigidae; genus Strix; species Strix occidentalis. The sequence goes on along the minus strand of JASWHU010000078.1, from coordinate 614,366 downwards.
TCATTCAATGGACTTTTTGGAGTGAGGGGGAAAGTGAGTCCCAGTGACTGAGGAAGGGTCAGAGGGTTTCTGCCCCCATGTTCCCCCACTGCACACCCAGGGGTGCCATCACAATCTGGGGACACCTCACTCTAGGGAGGGAATTTCTCTCACCCTGTTGCACTGCTCCTGCTGTGGAGTTCGGGACAGATGTGGCACAGAGGGGTGTTGGCCTGGGGGGCAGAGGAGGCTCAGGAGTTTTCTCCTCTTCATCAACCAGCCCTGACTTCCCCTGTCTCAGGAGGATTCAAGTGCTGTTTTCTGCAAAGGGTCCCTGGGCACTGGGCGGACACCGGGACTGTAATGTCATAAACACATCATGGGAGGAGAGGGTCTCTCCTGCTGGCAGATGTCACAGGGATGAAGCTCAGGACAGGTTCTCCTTCCACCACCATCACCACCGACTTCAGCAGAGACTCAGTTCAGGGGACCTGGAGATGTTGAGGTCAGGCACAGCCCTGCCAAGGTGGGACTGGTGGAACAGGTGCCCACCTCTTGTTCCTGGGGTGTTTGGTATCTCTGTCCACCCTGTGCTGGTGGGATTGGAGAGGCACAGGCCTGTCCACAGCCCTGCACAGGCAGCGAGGGCCAGGAGATGGTGCCTCAGCTGGTCCCCCAGCAGAAACACTGGCAACCAAAATGGAGGGTGCCCAGCCCCTGGGCACAGTGAGCCCAGACTCAGAGAAATGAGGCTGCTCTCCCATGGGCTTTCCACAGCTGAGCTCTGCCCAGCATGGGGCAGCAGTACTGAGGGTTGGGGTCTCACCATGACCCCCTCAGGTAGGTCTTCAGGAGCTGCAGGAGCACCCCCAGCTCTGGGGCACAGTGACAATCCTGCTTGGCTGGAGAGAATGGACCCATCCAGCTGGGCCAGACTGTTCAGGTGCTCAAATGCCATGAAACGGGTTCCTTCTGCTCAGGGGTGCTGCCCCCTCCAGCACACCCAAGTCTGAGGCTTCTTTCCCCAGGGAGGAAGAGGCAAACCTCTACCAGGTGCCAGAGTAAGGGAGAAATATTATCCCTGCAGGAGGGCAGAGCTGGGGAGGTGGTGACACAGGCCAGGCACTGGGCTCTTCTCCCCAGTCCCCACCTGGGACACCTTGAGTCTGCAGATCAGTGTCCACACTACCCATAGGCCCTCACCACCCTGTGTCCAGAAGATAACACTCCCTTCTTCTTCTTTACTTTTTCTCTGAGATGCAGGGCTGGAGCTTATCCCAGCAGGAGTTTTCCAGGTGATGGAGGTTTGCAATGCCCATGTATGTCACCCATCAGCGTGGGGGTCTTTCCCTGGGAACGCTGCTCTCTCATGGGGGCTGCCAGCAGGAAGGCTCCCAGATGTGGGGCAGAGGGATGTGTGAACTTTGGCTCCTCCCAGATCCCCCCAGGGTCACCCCAGGGGTGGAGGAGCTCCCAGCAGGGAATGGGGCAACACTGCAATAGGAGAGGATGTTGGCAACATCTGCCCCCTCCCTGCTTCTGCTCCAGAGCCAAATCCTGTGTTTGCAACGCTACAGAGCTGCAGCTACTCCTCACAGGGAATCCTGCCACAAACACCCAACACACCTTCCAGACCGCAGCTGAGAAGCCCATTGGGGAAGAGCTGGGGGGATGTGGAGACCCACCAGCGGGAGAAGGCTGAGCAGTTTGGCAGTTTGAGTGCCAGGTGTCAAATCCTTCTCCCCACCTGGCTCCTGCATAAGAGGGTGCTGGGGCAGGTGAAATCCCAGCTGAGGGAGAGGGACCCTGGCTCAACTCTCAGCAGCAACCGGTTCAGTGGAGGGACACAAAATCTCCACTGCCATGGAAATGTGCCCACATGAACATCCTCCTGTATGGACCCTTATCCAGGCCAGGGGCTGGACCACGGCGTTTGGCTGTAGCACACGTCCTGTGGGGCTGCTTTCTCCATCCCCCTGGCCCTCTAACAGCGCTGAGGGAAAGGTGCCCTCAGCCTCGCTGCTCCCAGCCCTCCTGTACCTGTCCACCGGTCCTGCCCCACACACAACCCAAACTGTCATCCCTGGCAAGACAGTGTGATAGACAGTAAACTGTTTGTTCATCAAATTCCATGAAAGATACTGGGAGCTTGTGACATGTTATTCCATAAACTGTGTAGGCCTAAGCTTAATCTTAACTATTACACTGTGTAACGACTAACTGACTGCAAGTGCTTATCTAAGTTGAAATGCTGAAGCAAGGACTCCTACTGTGCAAAAGACTGAAAAGAGGGAGAAAGGGAAGAAGGACAAAGGGGAGAAAGACAAAGGGGAGAAGAAGAAGAAGAAAAAAAAAGGGGGTAGTGTCTATACTTTGTAAGATATAAACAAAAGCTTTGTGAGCTACTCTCAGGAAAGCAGGAAATACGAGGAGTTGGTGACGTGAGGAAGACCCGGATGGAGCGACCCCCTAGCTGCAAAGTGCGCAGACGCAGGGTACACCTCTCAGAGAGACCCGCTACCGGAAGGCGGAGGTTATAAAAAAGACGGACCCTCGGGAAGTGAGTGCGCGCCGTTGGTGGAGCAGGGACTCCCCGGCCGCCCAGCGCTGTTTTGCTTATTGCCGCTTGCTAAAATAAATAATTGAAATTTAATTTGTCCTAACTTGCATCATTTTGGCAAGGTAGTCTATAACAAAATTGGTGCCGTGACTCGGATAGAGGCAATCTGGTGGGAAGCCCCATACGGGGAGGCGCGCCCCGCTGAGTTCAGCGGCCCCGGCTGAGTGCTATCACATCACACCCTCTACCGACGAACTCCAAAACTCGGCAACAAGCAAAAAAATACCGGTAACCCCGTAATCTTTGTGCACGAAGCCCCGGACGAAGACGCAGGGTTGCGTGAGTATAGGCCGGTTATCCGTTCGGTTGGGGTTGCGTTTCCCGGAGCGTGGTGTGTGAGACGCCCAGCAGGGCGAAGCGAGTGCGGACCCCTCGGTAGTGCAGTTCCCATATCCCACGAGGGACTGGGTCACGAAAAGGGGGAAAACGAATTGTGTGAGTGTGTGAAGGCGCTCCGGAAGATGGGACAGAAGAAGAGCAAGCTTTCTGATCCCATGGGTGATTTGGGACCCAAGGTGAGGTACCCCCAAATACCACCAGATAGCCCTTTAGGCTTGATGTTAAACCATTGGGAAGATTACCCCTCTAGGCGGGGTAAGGACAAAGCAAAAATGATTTATTATTGTATGGAAGTTTGGGGAGGGAAACAAATCAGAGGCGACCATCTTTATTGGCCTGTTTTTGGGTCCTTTGAAGAATGGGTCTGCCAAGCCCTAAACATTTATATCAACTCAAGGGAACCCTTTAATTTGGAGGAGAGTGAATATGCACAGGTATGGATAGCATCAGATACCCGAATAAATCTATATCCTCTAAAAGAAAAAGTTAAGAAAAAGAAGGTACGTGATGAGGACGAACCTCCCACCTCTCCTCCTCCTTACATATCTCCACCCCCACCTCCGGCGCCTTCACCTCCTCCGACTGCGCCGGAGGACCCAGAGAATTCAGACTCCCCACCTGAATCCCCGAAAGAACCAAGACGAATAACCCGTAGTCAAACTAGAATGGGGTGGGGTGACAGTAGCTTGTACCCCCTAAGGGAGGTTGCGATGGGAGGACCCCAGCCTGGCATGGGATATGTGACTGTCCCTCTTAATTCAGGGGACGTCAGAGAATTTAAAAAAGAGATGGGGAGTCTATTGGAGGATCCCTTAGGTGTGGCGGAGCGGGTGGATCAGTTTTTAGGACCAAACATCTATACCTGGGATGAAATACAAGCCATAATGGCTATACTATTCACTGTCGAAGAAAGGGATATGATCAGGAGAGCAGGAATGAGAATTTGGGACCAACAGCATCAGCAAGGTCCGGCAGCAGACGTAAAATGGCCTCTAAATCGACCTAATTGGAATAATCAAAATGAAATTGATAGAGGTCATATGCAAGACCTGAGGACAATTGTAATCCAGGGTATAAGAGAATCAGTCCCTAGAGGACAAAATATAAACAAAGCTTTTAGTGAACATCAGAAAAAGGATGAAACCCCTACCGAGTGGTTAGAGAGACTTAGAAAAAATCTTCAGCTTTACTCAGGACTGGACCCTAATACCCCAGTGGGACAAGCATTGTTAAAGACACAATTTGTGGCAAAAGCATGGACAGATATTAGAAAGAAGCTAGAAAAAATAGAAGATTGGCAGGATCGGGGATTGGATGAATTACTGAGGGAAGCACAGAAAGTCTATGTCCGAAGGGAGCACGAGACTCAAAAAAAACATACCAGAATGATGGTAGCTGCGATAAGGGAAGGACAGAGAGTGAACGGTGTTGGGAGAAAACAGGAAGGTCAAAGAACAGGCTATAGATCAAAGGAACCGGAGAGAGAGGGAGAGAAAGGGAGTATTGTCTGCTTTTATTGCGGAAGAAAAGGTCACACAAAGAAGAGCTGCAGAAGGAGAATGATGGATGAGAGAATGTTTAAAGAAGATTAGGGGTGTCAGGGGCTCTATTTGCTGGGGACCCGAGAACGAACTGAGCCCTTGATAAAGTTAAAAGTAGGTCCTCGGCAACAGGAGGTAGAATTTTTAGTAGATTCAGGAGCGGAGAGATCTACCGTTCAATCATTGCCCCAAGGGTGTAAGATTTCATCAGAAAAAGTACAAGTAGTTGGGGCGAAAGGAGAACCATTCGGAGTACCGGTAATTAAAGATGTACTCCTTGAAACAGATTCTAAAGTGGGGGTGGGATCCTTGTTGTTAGTGCCTGAGGCAGATTATAACCTACTGGGGAGAGATCTAATGATTGAATTAGGAATTAGTTTGGAAGTAACAGAACACAAACTTGAAATCAAACTATGCCCCCTACGGGTTGAAGATGAGACTAAAATCAACCCTGAAGTGTGGTACACTCCAGATACGGTGGGAAAATTGAATGTTGAACCTTTTATGGTAACCATCCGGGATCCTGAGGTACCGGTGAGGATTAAGCAATATCCCATACCTCTGGAGGGAAGGCAAGGATTAAAACCAGAAATTCAGAGATTAATAAAGCAGGGATTATTGGAACCCTGCATGTCCCCTTTTAATACTCCCATTTTACCTGTCAAGAAGGCAGATGGGGGGTATAGATTAGTCCATGACCTAAGGGAAATTAACAAAAGGACTGTAACTAGATTCCCCGTAGTAACTAACCCACACACTCTCTTAAATCAATTAGGCCCGAACGACCAGTGGTACAGTGTAATAGACTTGAAGGACGCTTTCTGGGCATGCCCCCTAAAAGAGGAATGCAGAAAATATTTTGCTTTTGAGTGGGAGGACCCAGATACCCACAGGAAAACTCAACTCCGGTGGACAGTCCTACCCCAAGGTTTCACCAAATCCCCAAACCTGTTTGGGCAAGCTTTAGAACAAATTTTACAGGATTACCAGATAGGAGATACCCTTACCCTAGTTCAGTATGTAGATGATCTTTTAATAGCAGGGGAGGATGAAGAAAGGGTTCGGGAAGAAAGCATCAAATTGTTAAATTTCCTGAGCTTAAAGGGACTGAAGGTGTCAAAATCCAAATTGCAATTTGTTGAAAAGGAAGTTAAATACCTAGGGCATCGATTAAGTCAAGGAACTAAGAAATTGGATCCGGGAAGAGTTAAAGGGATACTTTCCCTACCAAGTCCAAAAACTAAGAAACAAGTCCGGCAGCTATTAGGGCTATTTGGATATTGTAGGCAGTGGATTGAAGGGTATAGTGGAAAGGTAAAGTTTTTATACACCAACATAACTAAAAATGGATTATTAAAATGGAATAAGGAAGATGATCAATGGTTAAAAGAACTAAAAACTGAATTAGTAAATGCTCCTGTTCTGAGCTTGCCTGACCTAAAAAGACCATTTTTCTTATTTGTCAACACAGAGGAAGGAACTGCATTTGGAGTATTAGCCCAGGAATGGGCAGGAAAAAAGAAACCAGTAGCATATATTTCAAAATTACTGGACCCTGTAAGTCGGGGATGGCCTACGTGCCTACAAGTTGTGGTGGCAGCTGTTTTGTTAATTGAGGAAGCGCATAAAATAACTTTTGGTAGTGAGTTAAAGGTACTATCACCCCATAATATTAGAGGTGTGTTACAGCAAAAAGCAGAAAAATGGATAACCGATGCTAGACTGGTAAAATATGAGGCAATCCTCATTACATCCCCCTACCTGACCCTTGAAACAACATCGTTACAAAATCCAGCTCAATTTTTGTATGGAGAACCTAGTCAAGATCTTTTTCATGATTGCCTCCGTAACATCGAGGAGCAGACTAAGATAAGACCAGATTTGGAAGAAGAGGAATTAGGGAAAGGAGAAAAATTATTTGTAGATGGATCCTCTCGAGTGGTAGAAGGAAAAAGAAAATCAGGGTATGCCATAATTGATGGAAAAACTTCTAAGGTGATAGAATCAGGACCCTTGAATCCCAGCTGGTCAGCACAGGCATGTGAATTATATGCAGTATTAAAGGCTTTACAATTATTAAATGGAAAAGTGGGAACTATATACACCGATTCTAGATATGCCTTCGGAGTAGTACATACCTTTGGGAAAATATGGGAAGAGAGAGGCTTAATCAATTCTCGGGGGAAGGGCCTAGTACATCAGGAGTTAATATCACAAATTTTACAAGCTATACGAGGGCCCAGCGAAATTGCGGTAGTACACTTAAAGGGACACCAGAGGGGGCTAAATCCTTTAGTACGGGGGAATAACCTTGCTGATCAAGAGGCAAAGAGAGCAGCGCTATCAGCACTGCCCTTGGATGATCCGATAGAGGACAGAAAGCGGTGTGTTAATTGTGGAGATAATTACCTCCCCTGTTATGGTTGCTGGAAAGAATTCGGAGTAGATGGCATAGAATGTGTATGTGAAAGACCAGGGTTTAAGTGGTGCTTTTTTCATGGAAAATTCTATGAACTTTTAAGTTTTACTGTTCAAGAACAAGCAAAATTAAATCAAATGGGGATTAAACAGAAAGCTAATGGAAAATGGGAACTCCCAGACGGCCGAGAAGTTCTCCCAAAACCCATAGCTACCAAGATAATGCAGCAATTCCATAAAAACACTCATTGGGGAACTCAGGCATTAGTGGATCAATTTGCAACTAAATACATGTGCATTGGAATATATGATATAGCCAAACGAGTGACAGGAGAATGTCTCGTTTGTCAAAAAGTAAATAAACATCAAATAAGAAAACGAGTATATGGGGGGCGAGAATTGGCTCATAGACCTTTTGCAAGAATACAAATAGACTTTACTGAATTACCAAAGGTGGGGAGGTATAAATACTTACTAGTAATTATAGATCATTTAACCCAATTTGTAGAAGCCTTTCCCACAGCCCGAGCCACAGCTCACACAGTAACAAGGATATTACTTGAAGAAATTATACCTCGGTATGGAACAATAGAAGCAATAGACTCAGATAGGGTCCACACTTTGTATCCAAAGTAGCCAAAGAGACTTTGGCTGCCCTGGGTACACAGTGGCAATACCACACTCCGTGGCACCCGCAGAGCTCAGGGAAAGTTGAACGTATGAACGGAGAAATAAAAAAACAACTTACCAAACTAATGTTAGAAACCAAAATGTCATGGGTAAAGTGTCTCCCTTTAGCCTTGTTAAATATCAGAACTCAACCCCGAACTGATGTAGGCATTTCTCCCTTTGAAATGCTATATGGGATGCCCTATGATTTAGAAATGCCACCGGATCACCCCCAACTTGAAGACTTAAAGATAAAATCCTATCTGATACAGCTAATGGCAAGGAGAAAACAACTGCAGGCCCGGGGGATGGTAGTACAAAGGCCTCCATTGGATGTGGCCATGCATCAAATCCAACCAGGAGATAAAGTACTAATCAAATCATGGAAAGAATCTTCTTTGACCCCCCGTTGGGAAGGACCCTATGTTGCTCTTATCACTACAGAAACTGCTGTTCGGACTGCTGAGAAGGGGTGGACACACGCAAGCCGAGTAAAGGGACCTATACAGGATTCGGCCTGGAAAGTGACCAGCCCTCCTGGGGATCTACGAGTCACCCTTCGGAAAACCTGAAAAAGCTCTCTACACATTGTGAGATAAGAACCTACGAAGGACTCGATGAGTGAGACCCTGATATTTTGTCCAATTGAAACTTGTATTTGTTTTCCTTTTATATGCATAAAGTATAATGTATGTAAAGAAGGTTGGGGGATTCATAATGCACATGGAATAAATCTCCGGTCTAGTTGTAATCAGTGTTATCAATGAGAACGGAGATTAACTAATCAGGCCCTAAAAATTGGAGTAAAAACGGGAAAAATAATTGAAGATTCTAAAAGTTGGTGGAAAATATTTACTAAAGGGATAAATCCCGAAAGAGAGTGCACTCACCCTAATTGGCCTACTGAAGATCACCCTCAGATCCTAAGGGTGATCTGTAGAAAGCAGATCCCCTGGGTCCCCTGTCGTGAACCCGAGGTCAAAGTTAAAAAACTGGGAGACCTATGTGTCCCGGAGTAGAGGCAAACGTACCCCTGAAGAATACGGCTGCTGCCGAGAAGATGGAACACCCTGCTGCTCTAAGCAACAGAGTAGGCAGAGGAGGCAGAGACGTACCAAAGTGGGGAAAACTTTACTGCCCTACTCTGAAGAAAAAAGGACCTCTGAGGGAGAAGGGCCAGACGAGAGTGCCAAACATCCTGATACAAAAGAGACTAAGAAAAAATATGCAAATCTATAGAATCCCGCCAGCCTTCTATTGGAGCTATTGGATAGTCTGGCTAGGTGTATTAGCTACAATGAATACACTACCAGGATGGGCTAGAATGACTAACCAATCCCGCCAACCTTTTGAACATACCCTAACTAACCAAATTATATGGCCTTGGACAGACACTTATTATGGACATACAGGAAGTATGGATGCAGATTTGTATGGGACAGAGTTAGCAACTGCCATATTAAGCAATAACCTAACACTCCAAACATATAAATGGGAGAATTCATCCCATACCTGGACAGCTAAAAAAGGAGATGAGATACAGATAGGCTGCAGAGTGTTCAATGTGAATGTGATAATAAGTTGGCACCCTTTAATTCAAACCGTCCGTCAGCCCCCTTTTACTCAAATCGTTATCAGAGGCAAAACAGAATCTAAAATAGTTCAAACCCATTGTGAGTCAGAGGCCTGTTGGTATGCATTTACTGCAACCCAACCAGTGTCCATAGTTTGTTTGGGAGGGACCGGGTCAGGGGATCAAGCTATATCTTTCCGATTTCCATTGAACATACAGGAGGAAACTACAACAACCACAACCCACGCCTCCAAAGAGACTACTCAAACTACTCATACTGTTCCAACACAACCAACAGTTGTACTTAGCCCAAGAACCTTTGAAATTGGACCATATGCAATTAGAAATACAGGTCAACAACAAATGCTGTTTAACCCGGCGTGGTCTCTCAAAGAAGTTGAATTGCTGATGCAAAATAATGTTTCAAATATTCAGCCAGCCTGTTCACCTTTCCTAAAGACTTCTTACGAGGGATGGACAACCTGGCTGCAAAAACAAACTCCTCACACGAAAAGAACGCAGAGAGACTTAACCGGTGCTTTGGGAACAGGATTGGGAGTTTTAAATAATATTGATTTGGAAGTGATAATGAACAAATTGGCTACCTCAGTTAGTGAGTTAACTAGTATACAACGGCCTTTGCGATCTTCCTTATTGGCTTTGGGGGCTAACCAGTGGCTGTTGTCAAATATATTACCAAAAGGGGAAAAGGTAAATATAAAGGATCATGAACTGATTACAGATGCACTCAGTGTGCTCCAAAATAACCTATCTTTAGCTCTCAGCTGCATCCAGGCTCAAATATGGATGCAGTCGATAGCTGCCTCAATTATAAGAGAAGGTGAAGAAGGTATTCTTCCTACTGAAATTCGGAGAATAATTTGGGACAGTGCTACTGATTTTGAAAAGAGACTCCAATCCTGGTGGAACCTGGTAAACTTTACCTATGACCCCATCACAAACACAGCTACTACCTTTATACTCACTATTTACAATGCCACCGTATACCAAATTTATCCTGTCATTGCATTAGGGCTGAATCACAACGGGACCATACTCTATCCTTCTGAGCATAGAGTATGGGCCCGAAAGGTGAACGAAAAATGGCAAACTGTCAATCTAGAGTCTTGCATTGTACGGGAACAACAAGGATTCATTTGTGAAGGCAATGCAATTGAGGCACAAGATATTTGTTTAGATACCGAACAAAATATTTGCCACTTTGAGGTCCATCCCAATGAAAATCCTAAAACAGTACTTATATATATTGGCAAAGGTTGTGTATGTGTGAGGACGGTTTGTGAATTCTTAACCGTAGACAAGGTCATAGTAGAGACTAAAAATTATTCAAATCTCTGTATTTACAATTTCACAAAGATAATCGGATGTGACTTTTCCTATTTAGCCCTGGTCATGTCTCACCAACTCCTGCAATCCAATTATACATTAATACATAATCTACAACCTACACCCATTGGAATGAATCTCACTTTGGTTAAGCAGTTACTTCAACACAAAGACTTAGTTAGAATTTTAGAGAAAGTTAAAGAAAGCGGACAAAAAACTCTAATAACTGTTCATCACAATGTGGAAGAAATACACCGAGTCTTGGAAAGAGCAAAAAGAATGCAGAACATAACTGGTGGGACACCCTTTTTGGATGGTCACCTACTGCTACAGGCATCTTGAATAAGTTGTGTCACCCCATTGTGGTTCTCTTGATATTAATCTTAATCAGTTTGACTTTGTCAATAATATTATATGTCATAACTTGGAGAATGATGCAACGGGTAACATATCTAATGTCTGTCACCCGTCCAATACTCATTAAAGCCAAAAACGACCAATTAGATGACGACTTTAAATTGAAAAAAACTCTCCTGTAAAGTCAACAAGAATTGCAACGATTTGATGAACAAAATGATAAAAAGAAAAAGGGGGGATTGTGATAGACAGTAAACTGTTTGTTCATCAAATTCCATTAAAGATACTGGGAGCTCGTGACATGTTATTCCATAAACTATGTAGGCCTAAGCTTAATCTTAACTATTACACTGTGTAATGACTAACTGACTGCAAGTGCTTATCTAAGTTGAAATGCTGAAGCAAGGACTCCTACTGTGCAAAAGACTGAAAAGAGGGAGAAGGGAAGAAGGACAAAGGGGAGAAAGACAAAGGGGAGAAGAAGAAGAAGAAAAAAAAAGGGGGTAGTGTCTATACTTTGTAAGATATAAACAAAAGCTTTGTGAGCCACTCTCAGGAAAGCAGGAAATACGAGGAGTTGGTGACGTGAGGAAGACCCGGATGGAGCGACCCCCTAGCTGCAAAGTGCGCAGGCGCAGGGTACACCTCTCAGAGAGACCCGATACCGGAAGGCGGAGGATATAAAAAAGACGGACCCTCGGGAAGTGAGTGCGCGCCGTTGGTGGAGCAGGGACTCCCCAGCCGCCCAGCGCTGTTTTGCTTGTTGCCGCTTGCTAAAATAAATAGTTGAAATTTAATTTGTCCTAACTTGCATCATTTTGGCAAGATAGTCTATAACACTGGGCACCCCTGGCTGCACCCGCGCCTGCACACCCCTGCAGCCATCCCCGGGAGAAGGCAGCCGCCATGGCCTGTCCCTCTGACAGTGCAGCAGGGAAGCCCTGCTCTGGAGCACGGCCTCCTCCTCCAGACACCAGGGACATTCCTGGGGCTGTGCCGGCTTCACCAGATCCCTCCACCACCTGCAGCTGCGTTGCCCTGCACCCAGAGACTTACTGTGTCAAGGGCTGCGAAGATTTCTCCTCCAGTGAGCTCTCAGCATCCTGCCACTGCCGTCTGCCTTTCCCCTCTCTGTGCCCGGCTCCTCTGCCCTCGGTGCCTGCAGGCAGTGCCCTCAGCCCTGCTGCGCTTTGCAGAGGAGCTGCTCCTGGGCAGAGCTGTCTCTCTGCAGCGCTGACCACTTGCCCTCAGCTCCCTCCGTCCCAGGAGTCCTGCCCAGCTCCGCAGCAGAGGACCAGCCCAAAGCATTTTAATGACCTCTCAGGTGGGTTTTGTCCCAAGTCCATAAAACCCAGACACTCAGAAGCTGCTGAAGAAACCTCTGAGGAAGTCAAAGTTAGATTGAAACTCCAAAGTTTCTTGTGGCTTTAATGGGTCCCACTGAGGGACACTGTTGACAAAGCCTCCCCAGGCTCCACTTAGAGCAGAAATGTGGAGGCAGTGATGGCAGGTAGGGAAAAGCAAAGGAAAGGTGGCTCTGATGCTGAGGAAACCTGCATGTGTTTCATGAAGCCAAAGGGCTGAGCCCTGACCCCATTAAGCAAAGGGCCAAGCTGTGACCCCCAATAATAAAAGGAGGTAGTATTTTAATTTCTGGCCCAGGGAAGAATTCTGTGGCAATCATGTTCACAACACCAAAGGAGGGTTCAAAGCAAGCTAACCAAGAGCCAATAGAGTAAGGGCAAATAAGGGTTGATGTGCTAGGCCCTGTTAGTGGACTGTAAGTATAGTATATAGAATATTAGACCACACTGATCCCTCCAGGAGTTGGTCTTAGACCCTCCATTTACCCAGCAGCTGCCCCACATTCTTCTGCCCTCTCCTACTGACCCCTCAGCTCTCTCCTGACTCAGACACTAAAGGAAGCATACAGAGTGTGGAAGGAAGGTGGATAAACTGAGAGAAATAACCAAACATTGTCCAAGAAAGCAGGGATGAGGTTAGACTATCTAAACTTCAAATGGAATTGAATCTGGCCAGGGTTGTCAATGGCAACAAGAATGGTTTCAGTAAGTACACAGGTGACAAAAGGAAGAAAAGTTAAAATGCAGCCCCATGGCTCTATGAGACAGGGGACCTGCCCACACACATGGAAAAGGCTGAGGTACTGAATGCCCCCTTTGACTTGGTCTTCGCTAGCAAAATGGGCCTTCAGCAATCCCAGGTCCCAGAGAGCAGGGGAAAGGATGGAGCAAGGAAGATGTACCCTTGATGGAAGAGTATCAGGTCAGGGAACACTGACCTGATGATGAAGTGGCCAAACTGGCCATGGACAGGTGATACAGAAGTCCTTGGGCCCTGATGGGATGCAGCAATGAGTGCTGAGGGAGCTGACAGATGTGATTTCAAGGCAACCCTCGATGATCTCTGATTACCTGTTGGGACTGGGAGAAGAGCCTGGAGACTGGAGGAAAACAAATGTCACTCCTGTCTGCAAGAAGGGCAAGAAGGAGGAACCAGGGAACAAAAGGCCCGTCAGTCTCACCTTGACCACTGAGAGGGTAATGGAGCTGCTAATCTTAGAAACCATTTCTAGGCATCTGAGAGAAGAAAATCATCAGGAGTAGTCAGCATGACGACATGCTTATCAACTTGATAAACTTCTCCCATGAAGTGTCTGGCCTGGTAGATGAAGGGAGAGCAGTGGATATTGTCTGCCTGGACTTCAGGAAGGCTTTCAACACTCTCTGCCACAGGAACCTCACAGAGAAGCTGTCAATGTATGGGCAGGATGAGCAGACTGGGTGGGGGGGTGGAAAAGGGGCTGAATGGCAGGACCCAGAGGGTGGTGATCAGCAGGGCAAAGTCGAGCTGGAGGCCAGCAGAGAGCGGTGTGCCCCAGGAATCCATACTGGGTGCAGTCCTGTTTAACATTTTCCTTAATGAGGTGGAAGATGGGGCAGAGGAGGGGTTGATACACCAGAGCTTTGTGCTGCCATCCAGAGGGACCTCAACAGGCTGGAGAAATGGGACAAGAGGAACTTCATGAAGTTCATCAAGGGGAAGTGCAAAGTCCTGCCCCTGGGGGAGAACAGCCCCATGCACCGGTATATGCTGGGGGCAGCCAACTGGAAAGCAACTTGGCCGGAAGGGCCCTAGGGGTCCTGGTGGACATCAGGTTGAACCTAAGCCAGTAATGTGCCCTCGGGGGAAAGAGGGCGAATGGCATCCTCAGCTGCACCGGGCTAAGTATTGCGGGCAGGCACAAAGAGGTGATTAGTCCCTTTATGCAGCACTGGTGAGGCCACCCCTGGAGTCTGGAGTCCAGTGCTGGGCTTCCCAGTACAAGAGAGACAGGGACATACACAAGGGTGATGAAGGGACTGGAGCACCTCACATGTGGGGAAAGGCTGAGAGAGCTGGGACTGTTTGGGCCAGAGAAGAGAAGGCTCAGGGGGGACTTCCTTATAGTCTAGAAACCCCTGAGGGGAGGGTGCACAGAGGTGGAGCCAGACTCTTTTCA